>JBAJHW010000008.1:11641863-11826863 GCA_037013535.1 Intellagama lesueurii
GACTTACAGCCACTCTTCAGAAGAATGATGTTATAGTTGTACTATACTTTTAGAAGCAGCCTGATGTTTCTAATATCCACAGTCCTTTTGTTGATGAATACTAGCATGGAAAGGAGCTAACATGTCTGCATTTGAACAGGCCTTGGAAAAGTTACTATTTTGGACCATAGTTCCCAAGATCTCCAGCCAGTGACCATGCTGGCTGAACAATCCTGGGAATTAATTTTCTAAGATACATTCAAGTGCAGAGTTCTTTTTATGTGTTATGATACTTTATTTGCCTTTCCCTGTAACTTTCTTTTTCATGTTCTCTGTAGTTGTTTACTCTGGTTTATTTCACACATTATAAGTGGGAATCAGTATTTGCTACTGAATGTACATTTGACTAGGAGCTACAATAATTGGATTCCCTGAGGATCATAACAGAATGATATACATTGTGCACATTCACAACTCCATATTTGTTGCATTCTATTAAAGCATCCTTGGTATACATCTCAAAATTGGCATCCAAATTGCTAGATATTTAATTTGATGGTTTTTTAAAATTATTTTTGTTTTACAAATTTAAACATTTAAAACAGACACTAAATCTGGCTGCAAACCACTACAAGCCATGCCAAGCAACACACTTGCTTTACATGGGGCTTCCCTTGTTTTCTACCACAATTTGGGTGCAAACTACTACAGGCCATTTCAAGCAAGCAAAATGGTTGCTTTAAATGAAGTTCTCCAGTTAGTTGTCAAAATGTGGTGGTGTGGTTTCCATTCCAGTGGCATCGTTCCCAGAGGTGCCTTGGACAGCATCTGAAAACATCCTTGGGATGGCTCATACTCTTTTGTTCCTGATCTAAAACCAGCCCTCCCACAATGTCTTCTTTGTGCTATTGGAAATGCCATCCTGATAGCTTTCAAGTACTTGCATTTTCACACCACCTTTGGAATATATTTCTTTTACTCTGTTTATATGGAAGCTTTAAAATGACATTAGGCGAGTTAAATTTGTCTGTTGGCTATTTAGTATTTAAGCTGAAAGTTGCAAAGAGGTGGACATTCCCCAGCTTGTTCAAGAATTTCTGTGTTATAGGCATTAAATCACTTTCAGATTTTAAACTTTAGGCTTCAGTCAAAGTCATGTACTGGAAGAAGAGACTGGAAGAGACAGATTCCTACTGTCTGTAACCAGAATTTAAAATCTCATTTCCTTTTTTCCTTCATTTTTTTAAACAGACCTTTAAACACCAACAATTGAAAGACCAAATACTTTGTTATAGTGGTTTTTTAAAAATGTATTCTACAAGAAAGGAGATGCCGAGGAATACAGTAACTATAGAACTATTGCTTTAATTCCCCATGTAAGCAAAGTGATGCTCAAGGTGTTGCAGCAAAGGCTTTTGCCTTATATGGACTGAGAATTATTGATGTTCAAGCTGGATTTCAAAAAGGCATAGGCACTCAAGATCATATTGCAAATATCCACTGGCTACTGGAGTGCACCAAAGAATTTCAGAAGATCGGTCTATGCTTTTTGGACTACAGCAAAGCCTTTGACTGTGTAGATGAAGAAAAACTTTGGGTGATTCTGAAATAAATGGATGTGTCTCAGCACTTCATCATCCTAATGTGTAACAAGAAACTACTAATAGGACAGAATATGGTTTCCTATAGGCAAAAGTGTCAAATAGTGGTACATTTTAGACCCTTACCTGTTCAATTGGTGTGCGGAGCATATCATACGGAAAGCTGGACTAGATTCCGATGAGGAAGGAGTGAAAATTGGCAGAAGAAACATCCGTAATCTAAAATATGCAGATGACACTATCTCACTGGCAGAAAACAGGAATGACTTGAAACAACTTTTAGTGAAAATGAATAAAGGAAGTGCCAAAGCAGGACTTCAGTTTAATTTATTTATTTATTTATTAAATTTATACCCCGCCCATTTAGACCAAGTCTACTCTGGGCGGCTAACAATAAAAATAGCATAATAAATTAAAAACAACAATAATGATATCATTCAAGATGGGAAAATAAAAATAATGAAGTGGTTTTTGTCTCCTTATTTAACAATAAGGAGACAAAAATAATGACTACAGAAGAACTACACAACTTTAAAGTTGACAATGAAGAAACTTAAATTAGAAAGATTTTATATACCTTGGTTCAATCATCAATCTGAATGGAGACTGCAGCCAAGGAATCAGGAGACGGAAAGTGAGAAGGGCAGCAATAAAGAAATTAGAAAATATCAAGTGTAAGGATGTGTCTGTAGACCAAGAACAAGTATAGAAAGCTGACAGGAAAAAAAATGATTTACTTGAAATATGATGCTGGAGCAGAGCTTTGCAGATACCCTGGACTGCCAGAAAGACAAACAAACAGGTTATAGATCAAATCAGGCCTGAACTATCTCTGAAGGCAAAAATGATGAAACTGAGGCTTTCATACTTTGCGCATATCATGAGAAGGCAAGATTCTCTGGAAAAGACAACAATGGTGGCAAATGTTGAAGGCAACAGGAAAAGTGGAAGATCAAATATAAGATGAATTGACTCCCTAAAGCAGTGGTTCCCAGCCTTGGGTCCCCAAATGTTCTGGGACTACAACTCCCAGAAATCTTGGCAAGCACAACTAGTGGTGAAGGCTAACCACTGCCCTAAAGGAAGCCACAGTCTTGAGTTTAAAAGGGCAGCTGAGGACAGGATATTTTGGAGAACGCTCATTCAAAGGGTTGCCATAAATCAGAGGCAACTTGATGGCACGTAACAGCAGCAACAGCATTACAGATAAGATTCATTTGCAGAAAATTGAGTTTAAAATAGTTTTAAGTATGAATGTTGTGAATATCTGTGATTTTCTGCTTTTTAAATTGAAACTTCATATTTCCCATTCTGGATAACGGTCCAAAGATACAGCATGTTTGTGAATAATCAAACCCACATGAAAAGTTAGGAGTATAGGCTATAATCCTAAAAACCTTGGCTGAAGTATATGTCTTGCTCGACATGATGGAATAGTTTTGAGTAAACATGCACAAATTGTTTTATTTGTTGTGTTAAGAACTGCACAATTAAGTTAATTGCAAAATACAACAAAGTAGACTTCCATAAAAGTAGGAAAAACCACTGGGCTAGTCAGGTATAATCTAAACCAAATCCCTTATGAATACACAGTGGAAGTGAAGAACAGATTTAAGGAACTAGATTTGGTGGACAGAGTGCCTGAAGAACTATGGATGGAGGCTTTTAACATTGTACAGGAGGCAGCAACAAAAACCATCCCAAAGAAAAGGAAAGGCAAGAAAGCAAAGTGGCTGTCCAACGAGGCCTTACAAATAGCAGAGAAGAGAAGGGAAACAAAATGCAAGGGAGATAGGGAAAGTTACAGAAAATTGAATGCAGATTTCCAAAGAATAACAAGGAGAGACAAGAGGGCCTTCTTAAATGAACAGTGCAAAGAAACAGAGGAAAATAATAGAAAGGGAAAAACCAGAGCTCTGTTCAAGAAAATTTGAGATATTAAAGGACCCTTTCGTGCAAAGATGGACATGATAAAGGACAAAAATGGTAGGGACCTCACAGAAGCAGAAAACATCAGGAAGAGGTGACAAGAATACACAGAGGAATCATACCAGAAAGATCTGGATGTCCCGGACAACCCAGATAGTGTGGTTGCTGACCTTGAGCCAGACATCCTGGAGAATGAAGTCAAGTGGGCCTTAGAAAGCATGGCTAACAACAAGGCCAGTGGAGGTGATGGCATTCCAGTTGATCTATTTAAAATCTTAAAAGATGACGCTGTTAAGGTGCTACACTCAATATGCCAGCAAGTTTGGAAAACTCAACAGTGGCCAGAGGATTGGAAAAGATCAGTCTACATCCCAGTCCCAAAGAAGGGCAGTGCCAAAGAATGCTCCAACTACTGCATAATTGCACTCATTTCACACGCTAGCAAGGTTATGCTCAAAATCCTCCAAGGCAGGCTTCAGCAGTATGTGGACCAAGAACTCCCAGAAGTACAAGCTGGATTTCGAAGGGGCAGAGAACTAGAGACCAAATTGCTAACATGCGCTGGATTATGGAGAAAGCCAGAGAGTTCCAGAAAAACATCTACTTCTGCTTCATTGACTACGCAAAAGCCTTTGACTGTGTGGACCACAGCAAACTATGGCAAGTTCTTAAAGAAATGGGAGTGCCTGACCCCTTATCCATCTCCTGAGAAAATCTATATGTGGACAGGAAGCAACAGTTAGAATTGGATATGGAACAACTGATTGTTCAAAATTGGGAAAGGAGTACGACAAGGCTGTATATTGTCCCCTGCTTATTTAACTTATATGCAGAATACATCATGCGGAAGGCTGGACTAGATGAATCCAAACCGGAATTAAGATTGCCGGAAGAAATATCAACAACCTCAGATATGCAGATGATACCACTCTGATGGCAGAAAGTGAGGAGGAATTAAAGAACCTCGTAATGAGGGTGGAAGAGGAGAGCGCAAAAATGGTCTGAAGCTCAACATCAAAAACAAAAAACAAAACTAAGATCATGGCCCCTGGTCCCATCACCTCCTGGCAAATAGAAGGGGAAGATATGGAGGTAGTGACAGATTTACATTCTGGGCTCCATGATAACTGCAGATGGTCACAGCAGCCACGAAATTAAAAGACGTCTGCTTCTTGGGAGAAAGCGATGACAAACCTAGACAGCATCTTAAAAAGCAGAGACATCACCTTGCCGACAAAGTCTGTATAGTCAAAGCTATGGTTTTTCCAGTAGCAATGTATGGAAGTGAGAGCTGGACCATAAAGAAGGCTGACCGACGAAGAATTGATGCTTTTGAATTGTGGTGCTGGAGGAGACTCTTGAGAGTCCCCTGCACTGCAAGGAGAACAAACCTATCCATTTTGAAGGAAATCAACCCTGAGTGCTCACTGGAAGGACAGATCCTGAAGCTGAGGCTCCAATACTTTGGCCATCTCATGAGAAGAGAGGACTCCCTGGAAAAGACCCTGATGTTGGAAAATATGAAGGCAAGAGGAGAAGGGGACACGAGGATGAGATGGTTGGACAGTGTCATCGAAGCTACCAACATGAATTTGACCCAACCGTCTGGATGCAGTGGAAGACAGGAGGGCCTGGCGTGCTCTGGTCCATGGGGTCACGAAGAGTCGGACACGACTTAACAACTAAACAACAACAACATACTTCCATAAACATTCCTTTTTCCTGTGCTTTGAATAAGAAACGTGTTGCAGAAACATTTTGAGTCTAAGTGAATTACACATGAAGTTCACATCTGTGGCTTTAAATGATGAATATGATGCAGAATAACAAAAATAATTATTGTGAACTCTGTGATTCATTATCTATATTGAAAAATAATTCTGCTTCTGTTTTTATAAGTGTCCTTCCTGAACATGTATTTCCAGCAATCAGCAGTATTTGTAGACATAAAGAAGTGGTTAGTTCTAAGTAAATGAAAGAGAATATAAGATTTTGTTACTCTTTAGATTTTTGGTTCTCAGTCTCCACCATAGATCCATTTTATAGAAAGCCTTGTGGAAGCTGACAGGAAATGGAGTTGGCTTCATTGAAGCATAATATAAGGCATACTTCCTGCACGGATCCTTGGAATTATAAGGTTTTCTTCATACCAGAATATATCATTTGGTGATCATCGTCATGATCATATCATGATTATTATGTTGATTATAGTAATAATAATACAGCAGTACAACTAAACACAACAATTCAGTTGGTGATTGTAGAACTGAAAACTAAAGTATTATTAGAAGTATAGATTTAGCCATAATTAAAGTGGGTTAGATTCCTGTGACTTCAAAGGAGCCTACATGATATTTAATCTGTCTAATTATTATCTAGTTTTCACTTTCTGGGTTTGCATCTCTTACAAGCTGAGTTATTAAGAAGGGCAAAGTAGCCAAATACATTTACCTTGAAACTAGGTCCATCTATATGAAAGTTAGGCTCAGAAAAAAATTAAGAGTAGTTCATGACACCACAGCTTTAAGCCCTACTTGTGAGTTTCCATTATGCCAGAGCTAAGCATCTTGTGACTCGCTTGGTATTGTTCATCATTCAAGGCTGTTAGTTATGCAGATTAGTCTAGTAGTAATTGCAGTCCAGGAAATCTGGTTGGCAAATACTTGTCCGCCCATGCCTTAGGTTTACAGTTGTCAAATGTGAGATAAAGGCACTCTCTGGGCTGACCCAGATAGACTTTAAGTCTGAGTGGGTTACTAGACTTTTGGTGTGGTAATTATGTCTTCTTACATTCTTAACACAGCGAGACTGTTTCTAAGTAACACATGCATAAACTACAAACTTGCACAATGCTTTCTCACCAAGAGATGAATGACTTGTTTCTGCAATAGTATATATATTGGATATGTGTCTCTGTTAAGCTGCTAATAAAACTAGTTGGGTTTATTAACTTTTGGTTTGTATATTTTATTACGTCCTTGAACATAATAATTCAACTGGATGACTGTTACTAACCAAATTTTTCAAATTTCGGAATTGAGCAAAGATTGAAATATCAATTTCAGTTCTCTAAAAATGGTTCTTTTCATAGACTATTTTGTATATATGAATATATCCTGGTGTAAAAAATTGGGATTATTAAGGATTAATCCATCCTGCTTCTTGAAGAGATGCTTGCAAGCTTTTGTAATCTGAGATCTAAAAGGTTCGGTGACCCTATAGAGAGTTGGTAGTTTGTCAAAGCAGGTACCTAAGTTGATGTTGGGAAAGTTGAATTTGTTGACAGGATCTTTTTGGAAACCCTAGAGGAACATAATGAAGACCTTCAAATATAACATCTGTAGACTTCCTAAAATTATTTTTTTTATATTACTGAAGCAATTATTTAGGTCATTTAAAAGTATTTGGTTCTTTAGACAGAGATCTTTTGCATTTAGCATACACTGTTTGAATTTCGTCTCTTCTTGCTTTTTAACACAATGATCTTAATTTTTTACAGAAAAAGGATATGTATGTTGGCTTGAATTTTCTAAAATAAGAGGGGCGGTATGTGGCATTCTGTCTCTTGTAAATGCATCTTATTAGCTACAACTATATGTGAAGGACTACTTATTTATAATAGAACTAATTTGTATAATGTAGCTCCTCCCCCCATCACTTTAGTTCTGAGATACTGCAATATCAGTGTCAAACTACTCGGTTTCTGTGGTAATTGGTTTTCTTCTCATCTTGGAACATGATAATAAGATTTCTACCTATTCTTTGCCATAATATTTGAACCATATTTTTCCCTCCTCAGCACAATTGTTAAAAACTGAAGAAATTGCTTTGGGAAAAGTAAAATAAAATAAAAAGATCACAAGATTCTAAATATTCATATTTATTTTGTTGCTTATGTCCTCCTCTGTTTTCCCCCCCCCCCACCTTTAAATATAGTGTAAAGCTAATGTTTTAGGCACCATTGGTTTTGATTTAAATACATTGCTTTACATTTTTTTAAATTTCTTGCAGGTATTGTTTTTGCAATTCCTGATCTTCTGTCCTTGCCCCCATCTCAGACAAGATCTTACAGCCAAGGAAAAGATTTGTAGAAGTTTGGTTAACCTGGTAAGAATGATTTTGTTATATTTTTAAAATTTATCTGTTTTATGAATGGCAGAAAATTAATGCCGGTTGCTTTTCCATGGAATATGTATATATGGAAAGAAAAAGGTAATTTTAAAAACTCCTCTCTTTCTGTGTGTTCTCCCATTTGAATTTTCAAGAGAAAATCTACTTTAATTCTTGCACTTCAGCTAACAGATCATGTTCTTCTTAAGCACACCTCATGACCACTGCTGATACTGCTTTTATAACAGGAAACGTTTGTGGACACATTCTTGTAAAACTGTGGTTTGCCACCTTGGGTCCCAAGATGTTCTTGGACTTTAAAAAAGCCTTCATCACTGCTGTGCTAGCCAGGATTTCTGGGAGCTCTAGTTGAAGAATATCTGGGGATCCAAGGTCAGGAACCACTGCTCTAAAACAATAGTATCTCAAGATTGCTGTCCTAAGATAGTTTCAGTTTGGATGTGTGTAATGTGTATGAAATACTTCTTTTCCAGTATATCATTTTAGCAAATTGCCACTACAGTGATGCCTCGCAAGACGAATGCCTCGCGCAACGAAAAACTCGCAAGACGAAAGCATTTTGCGAATTTTTTGGTGACTCGCAAGACAAATTTTTCTATGGCCGTGCTTCGCAAGACGAATTTTTTTACATATTTTTTTTAAACTTAAATTTCAATGCATTCCTATGGGAAACCGCGCTTCACAAGATGAAATTTTCACAATATGAAACGACTCGCGGAACGAATTATTTTCATCTTGCGAGGCATCACTGTATCTGTATCTGAAATATGCAGCATACATGGAAAAGCCCAGACTTAACCCATTTTTTTTCTTAGCCAGATGGGGTTGGTAAAGAAATAAGAAAGTGCTGCTTATTTTTGCTGGATGCGGAGGAGATCCTCCGTCCTTTGGCAGCCCGCTTATTTTTAAACTGGATGCAGAGGAGAGGTAGAGTGCTCTAGCCTTCTTCTGTCCTTACATTTGCTTGCATGGAATTCCTGTTTGCCTGTGGCTACGAGGCTAGCACTAAAATCCATGGCTGGAAACATCTCATAGTAATTTCTGATATGATATGAGAAAGAACACATTAAACTTAATGTTGGGCTAGAAGTATTTGAGACACCGAAGTTTCATCCTGATGTTCATTTCTCTCTATGTAAACAGACAAGCTAGGGGCCTTGAAGACTATTCTTGAATACTTGTAGAGTTTGGACCTAAACTTTAAATAGGAAAAGATAAATGCAAAAATATGTTCCAAATGTTCTTCCTTTTGACAAAGGAATTGATTTGTGAGTCAAGGAACATATAATGTAATCCTGAAGTCCAGACATAACCTACTGTACATATGGTCATGTTTGCAATTCAGGAATACAT
This sequence comes from Intellagama lesueurii, assembly GCA_037013535.1. Taxonomy (NCBI): domain Eukaryota; kingdom Metazoa; phylum Chordata; class Lepidosauria; order Squamata; family Agamidae; genus Intellagama; species Intellagama lesueurii. The sequence goes on from JBAJHW010000008.1 coordinate 11,650,857, forward strand.
TATATATTTCTTTCTATGACATATGGTCATAGAAACGAACATATCAGTGTAGGTACTGAGTCTGAGCCCCACCATTCAGCTCAAGTCTAATGAACAGGGATCTTGTGATCCCAAGGTTCCTTCATTCTCTGAGACCCAAACAGACAGCTGTCACTGAGACTGGCTTTATTGAGGGGCAAGGATGCTAATGCTCAAGAGAGGCATTACCAAGACAGGCAGGCCATGCCTCACGATGACTAGAGGCCCGAAATTTGCCCCTTTAAAGTTGTGTACTCTTCAACATGAGAGTGAAGCCTGTAAGGCAGGGTGGTGCCTCTAAGATTGAATGTCCTATGGCCATAATATAGCCCTTTTGGCTTCCTCAGGTGCTTATACTCTCCTCTCCACTACACCATTATTTGGTATTTTCCCAGTTTTAGCATAGATTTCCAATTATAACCAAGTTCTTGTTGAAACTAGCTATCTGATCCTTTGGCTCTGCCAGATTCCTGAAAGATTTCCTGGTTGCCCTTGTCATCTGGAATGATGATCCTAAATGAGCCGTATTGGATCTTGTCGTTCTTCTATCCTAAATTGTTTGCCAGAATTGCATCTTTCTGAATTTCCTGTAGAATCTCCTTTGCAGGACTGAACAGATATTGGAGTGGGGTAGTCTCTTGAAATCACATATTAGCATTTAAACTGAAGTAGGACATTGGATCAAACTTGTGTCATCACTGTAATAATGAAGGACACTGCTGAAACAGTGATAAACCAGATTTCTTGATCCATTTGAAATCAAACATGAACTTACCAAAGTATGTAATGGTCCAAAATAAATTGTGTTGAGGGCCTGGGCCTTCTAGGTCTTTTATGTACAGCACAGCAATATACCAGTAACTAAAAACATTCTTTTAGAATCAGCTATGAACTGGGGTAGTCCCTATTGAAATCCATGTGATTTACAACCAAGTAAACATATGTAGAATCATGTCATGAGAGCTGTTCTGAAATGATTACATATATTGGTACAGACTTTCAGTCCATTGGGAACATATTAGTAATGTGCAAATTGAGCTAACTTTAAGCTGACTAAATTTGTGGATTAGCCCCATACTTTGTGGTATTTTTCCAGTGTCACCCTTGATGCTAAATCATGTCAGCTCTCAATGATAATACTGAAAAAGAAGAAGAAAGAAATCTGGGGGAGATTCCTGTTGTATCAAGGATTCAGTACTTGATATTACAGCTTCTGTATACAAAGTACTTGGGATATATAAACCAAAATGGCATGCAATATTGGGGTTCTTGACAGTACACATTTGATTCTGCTAAGGGGCTTAAATGAATCTGCATAAAACCATCTTCAGTTCTAATTAGCAAAACCTACCTTTCCTTTTGACCATATTCCTTAGAGGTCATCCCATAAACCATTTAAACTGATAGCAATATTAGATGCCAAGAAATTAATTTCACACTGCATCCTTTTTTTTTTTTAACATTGTGACTTTATCTTTTTTCAAGAAGTGCTTAGTTTGATTTTTGTGGATATTAGCAACAGGATTACTTTTATTTTGGTTTTTCCATGCACAACAGTTATATTAGAAATTTGCTGTTTTATTCTTACCTTCTTAGTAAAAATCCTTTTATCACACAATGGGTAATTTATATCCATTACCAGCCCTTTCAATCCTTTTCAGTGGGGCTGTCACTGCCTTTGGCATAGTAATGATTAATGTGATCTAATAATAGTGTGCCATTATATTACCTTAGTAAAACATGTACCAACAGCCTATTCAGATCTACCAAATTCATAGCTTCCTATAATATTTTTGTTGAAAGACAGGATTACTATTTTTCAAGCTGAATTTTTTTCCTGTTAACATATTTAATGAAATTCACAATTCTTTGCCGCAGCAATTGTGTATGTGTGTGTGTGCACGGACGCATACACATTTTGCCTCATTGGGGGAAGGCTGGATCATTGTGGATTAAAATTTGTTAAGCAAATCCTTTGACGTACACATTAGGTGAGTCCTTTGACATATTAAAAACAAAACAAAACATGGAAACCTGGTTATAGATTTTTTTCTTCTCCATAAAAGCATCCTTTCCAAAGCATTTGCTTCACATAACTTGACCTCAATTTCAAGGGAGAAAGTGTTGGAAGTTGAAATGTTGCCTGTATTTCTACTTTGCTAGTGTAGTTTTCTGTGTAATTACACTGCAGCTTTGATGCATGTTCCATAATAAAAGGGATACTGGGAAGCTCTGTTGCCGGTTTTGTAGTGTTTTGAAAAAAGATGCAAGAATAGGCAACACCTTTATAGGCTACTAATAAAAAATTAAAATCAAACAATATGCAAGCTTTCGTGGGTAAATCCCACTTCTTCAAAGCAAGTACCAAAAATCGAAATGTTTGTGGCAAGATGGGGTTTGCCAGAAGGTTACTTTTAGATGTAAAGTTTTTGGCAAGATGAATTTCGCCAGGCACATTTGTCTTAGATGAGGCAGGAAGTGGTGAGGTTGTTGTTTTAAAGTTATGGCTGAGGCAGCTGTGGGTTTGATTTCACACTCCAGTTCTTCAGACAAAGGGGAACAGGTCTTTCTTGGTATTCTCATAGTTCCATTGAAATAAAAAGGGGGGGGGGCGGCATATGGCTATTACAAGATACAAAGAATAGGCGATTCCCAAGAGGTATCCAAAAAGAAAATTCCTAGAGGTATCAAAAAAGAGATACCAAAAAAGAGCGCCCCCCACCAACATACCAACAAGAAGGCACATGGACTCTCAACACCAGCAGAACAGGACTACAACCACTAGGTAATATTCTTTTTACTTTAATCTGATCCCAGTTGGCTAAACCTAGTGGGTTTACTAAATCATACTCCAATTCCCAGATGGAGGACATGGATTTTCTGCATCACCCCTGCTTCCCTGGCCAAGCAGAAATGTATCTGTCTTGAAGAAGAGCCAAATGGAGAGGAGGTGTGAATGTACGTGCATGGCCTGTGCCCCTTTGTCTGAAGAACTGGAGTGTGAAGTTGAGCCCACAGCTGCCTCAGCTGTAACTTTAAAACAACAACCTAACTGCTTCCTGCCTCATCTAAGACAAACAGTGAAATTAATCTTGCAAAGAACTTTACATCTAAGAGTAACTTCCTGGCATTATGTGTTTTTTTCCCTAATTTTAAACTTTTTTCTTATCTTCCTGCTTACCTGACTGAAGAGGGAGACTTGCATTTCAGTAATTTTAGAGACCCCAAAGATTGTACTGATAGGCCCATAATTTAAATTTATGAAACCTCTTTGCTTTTGAAATTTGTGTATCATCCAAGAAATGATGTATCTGTTTTTCAAAACTTTTTTGTTCCAATTTTATTTATATGACTATTCATTGTTTTAGAGAAGGGGCTATCATTAAATTACACACATGCATGCATGCACACTTTTAAACGTTTGTACTTACAGTTAATAGGAAATCTGCCACACTGAGTTGCAGAACTGATATTCAGTCTTTCCTTTCAATGCTTTATGGAATGGGTGACGTAACTAGCAAAGAGGCTTTATGATTTATAAGTCAGCAATCTGATTCTCTCCAGCTGTATTTGGTCCAAAGACTACCAGTTGCTGAAAGACTTTTCCAAAATAGTAAGGAGAAGTATGAATTGGTTGTACATTTACCTGTATGTGAAAGTTCTTTTGTACAACAGTAGCAATACTTAACTGCAGGAAGAAGGAAAGTATAAGGAATTGGGTTGAGCCAATAAGGTACTCTGGTGACTAGTCCTGGAAAGATGCAATGATTTCATTGATCAGTCAAGTCCAGCATGACACTGGATTTATCCATCAAGCTCTGAAATCTAGGCTGTAGTACTTACCTTTCATGAAATTATAGTTTATGGGTTAGGCTTTATGAAAAATTGGATTTATCTAGGAATAAATATTGGGGATACTCAGTATAGTGTAGTGGATGGAGTGATGGACTAGGACTCATGAGGCCTGAGTTGGAATCCTTGCTCAGCCATAGAAATTCTCTGAGGGGGTGTTTCTGGTTAAGCCACTCCTTCAATATCTCAATTACTTTGAAAACCCTATTAGACTCACTATAAGCCAGTTCCAACTTAGCAGCACACAACAACAACAGAAATAAATAAATAGGCTTGGTTTGTACTACATTCATATTTTTCATAGGTAAATCGTACAAAGACTGTCTGTCCAGTTTGTACACATAATCTGAAATAGAAAAGGGAAATGAAATGAAATGGATTCAAAGTGCAAGTGTGGTTAGTATTGTTTGCCCATACTCAGTTGTTACCACCTGAAATAGTAGGATGGTTATAAGTTTGCCACAGAAGAAATGTAATAGCATTCAGCCTTCTTTTGAGCACAGCATACAGTTGATATGTGAAAGCAGAATATTTATTCTCTGTATAATCAAGAAGATACATGCATCTTATATTCTTTCAGTTTGATGGTTTGTGTGTGTGTGTGTGTGTGTATCCTTGATGCTCATAGATTGCCGTGTTTTTCTGATGTCAGTTCAAAAATTGTTTTAGCAGAGCAATGTGAACTTCTATAGTCTAAAGGGCAATATATTTTCAATTAGCATATTTGGACCCAAAACTGTGAATGGCCATGAATTCACTGGATGCTCTTAGTCATCCACTTATTTATTTATTTATTTATTTATTTATTTGAAATATTTTTATCCTGCCTTTCTCTATGAAAAGGACCCAAGTTGAAAGCAATGAGTATACAATGGTGGTTAATAGAGATGGGGGTATTCGTATTCGTATACAAATAGGAATACCCCCACACAGCTGGAGATAACGAGGGTCTCGCCCCCTGGGGCCGGACTGTCCACTCACCTTCCGCTGCTGCCGCGGGCTCTGCGCTCCCTTCCTATCGCTCCGGAGCGCCCAGTCAGCGAGCGACTCTTGGACCTGGCAGCAAGGCTTGTCGTCCTGCCTCCTGCTAGGAGTGGCTAGTTGACCACGAGCTCTGGAGCGATAGGAAGGGAGCACGGAGCCCGCGGCAGCAGCGGAAGGTGAGTGGACTGTCCGGCCCCAGGGGGCCGAACCCTCGTTATGTCCACTTGTGCAGGGGTATTCGTATACGAATACGAATACCCCCATGTGTAGTGGTTAACATCATTAAAAGACAATATTTAAAACAATGAACATTGAATAAGGAGGCATCTTACATCATTACTACACAATATTAAGGCAAATATCAATAAAGATACAAATATTTTTTAAAAAGTCACTCTGAGAAATGGAATACACAAAAATGGAAAATACAAGTAGTACTAAAGATCTAGTAAAACCAGTAATACATAACAATCTATCTAAAAATCACACACAGGTAGCTGGTTACTGAGGGAAGACTTGCCTGACAAGAAAGCTCCTTGTCTGTTTGCAGAAGGACAGCAAAGATGGGGCCAGCCTGACCTCCTGTGGGAGGGAGTTCCAAAGTCTGGGAGCAGCAACAAAGAAGGCTTTCTCCCGTGTCCCCATCAGACACACCTGTGAAGGTGGTGGGACCAATCGAAAGGCCTCTCCTGAGGATCTTAACACTCAAGCTGGCTCATAGAGAGAGATGCAATCTTTAAGATGGCTTGGACCTAGGCCATTTAGGACTTTATAGGTTAAAACCAGCACTTTGAGTTGTGCCTGGGAATGGAATCAGCAGCCAGTGGAGCTGCTGTAGCAGGGAGTTCATGTGATCCCTGTAACCAGCCCCAGTTAGTAATCTGGCTGTTGCATTTTGGACCTGTTTAAGTGTTCTGACACTTAAGTCTTCTTCAAATACATACAGTAGAAATGACAGGCTATAGGTTCTAAAGCAGGGTCTAAAATTCATAATGCAGCAGACTTGCTAAAGCTAAACAAGTACAGTGGAACCTCTACTTAAGAACGTCCCTACTTAAGAATGATCCAACTTAAGAACAGCTCCGTTCGCTAAATTTTGCTTCTACTTGAGAACAGAGCTCCAAGATAAGAACGGAAAAAAAAACCTTTCCTGCCCTTTTTTTAACCTTAGGTCATCTTAGGTTAAAAAAAAAAATTCTCCCCCTAGTGGTAGAGTACGGATTAACCGGCTTTGCATTAGTTCCTATGGGAACTAATGCTTCAACGTACGAACGCGCCTCTACATAAGAACAAAAAACAGCCCGAACGGATTAATCGGTTTTCAATGCATTCCTATGGGAAATTTTGCTTCAACTTAAGAACGTTTCAACTTAAGAACACCATTCCAATACAGATTAAGTTCGTAAGTAGAGGTTCCACTGTATATGTGTGGTCAGTATAAGGATGGGAGATTCTTTGTAATCCCATATATGGGCTCCGTTTGGTACAATAACAACAATATTGACCAGCTTTATTTAGCTGTTGTGAAAATAACAGGGAGAAGAGTACTTCAGGTACTTGGCATGCTAGTTATACAGTGAGAATTCTTAAGAAACTCTGAGTGTTTATACATGTTTAAAAAAGCATCTTGTCCGGGTGGACATCAGGGTTATGGTATCAAAATGGGAATATAGGATTTTGTACTCTAAAAATAAATTCTGCCTTTGTTCCCTCTCTCATAATGGTTGGAAACATTTAGAAGCCCCACTCTACTAACAAGCTTCTTTGAAATGGGATGCATTCCTATATGAATTCTCTACCTTCCAGACTCTTGGCTACTTCGTTTGTTAAGTTGGGGAAAGCTGCCTCTCGTGGTGCCCTGCTTTCACAGAAGATGGGATCTGAACAAGTATCTTTATTGGGATAAAGTTGCCTCCCTGATAGATGCTCTGGAAACAGCATCAACATAAACAGTTTTCAGTTCTTGCGTCCACTTAGATACTCACTTACTGTTATAGCTACTATTGCCTTTCTGTATTACCTGTATGAAATAATCCATTGTTAGATAAGCAAGTAATATGAAGAATCTCCTTGTTATAGTACAAATTATCAAATAAAAGGATTAAGTTGAACATCTACTTGTGTGCAGCCTCATGTGAGAATCATAGCTTTTGCTGATCAATGTTTCTTCCTTGACATATAACGAATCAATGACTATAAGTGAGAGATCTCCAAATGAAACACTGAAAAACAGTGTATAATGCTAGGGTAGCAGATATATAAAGCTTTATCTTCTTTTCCACTTTTCCCCACTGTTCTTTGAGAACATGAATTCTGAGATTTGTTGTAGGAGATCCACCTTAAATTCAGTTATGCTGTTATGTGTTGGCATAAGCAGTCGGTCATATTAACCTTTTGAAATCAAGTTCAGATAATCCATCTATAGGAATTTTGAGAAAAATGAAAAGAAGTTCAAAATATCATTAGAGATAGGATTTTCCTATTTTTGGACTACAAATCCCATAAGTCTCCATTCTTGGAGTTTTGCCTGAGAGACAGAAATCTAAATGTGCTCACCTTCAAGAAAGGCCTAAACCAGAAGGCTTTCAGGCCTAGCTTTAACTAGATTCCAGGACAGGAAAAAAGTCACCAGCTAGGATCAGGGAACAACCAAAAGTGAGTCCTAACTAGACCTCAGAACCTTCCAGGAAAGCTCTTGGCTAAAACTGGGGTGGGATCAGGAAGCTTGGGTGGAGCTAGGCTTCAAAAACTTCCAGTTTAGTCCTTTCTTCCAGGTGAGCTGTACTTAGATGTCTGTAAGGTCTGTCCAGAAGGCAGAATTGTGGGGTTTGTAGTTGAAAAGTACAACATTTCTATCCCTGATGATCAGCAATTTCTCAAAGGAGTTTTGCCTTGCACTTGCTGTTAGATTAGGTAAAGTTTCTATAGAAGAAGCCTTATATTATGCATGGATATAGAAAACTCATCATCTCACTGATTATAATATGACATACTTGTATGGCTGAAATCTGAGTGTGGTTCTAAACAAATTGTAAGGAAGAGTCTGTTGTGGTGGAGGGCAAAAACAAATGAGTCAACAGCTTCCAAACTAGCTGTGGAGTCCCCTTGGCTTTTTCTGCCACAGGATAGATTTTACAGCAGTGGAAATGGCAAATTAGCTTGGTTTTGTTCTGTGACTGATTAATGGCAGATGAACAAGGGTTCATTTGCAAACTGACTGTAGAGGCACAGAAGCTTTAGGACAGTGCATTTAGGGAAGGATGTTTTCTCACCTTATAATTACAAAGCTATTTCTGTCCTGAGCTGAAGACAAGAGATGGCAGAATGGTCTTAAATTTGATCCATGCCAATATGGTACATGGCTGACATAAAGATTGTCCCATTTTTTGTTGGTGATGGGGGAAACCCTATGAAATTACCTTTAAAAAATGTAAACAAAGGTATTTATATGTTATTGTGTAGTATCCTGGAGAATCCATTTAATCACTTCTATAGGTTCTAAAACCTTGGAATGGCTAAAAAGCACTGTAATTTCTATATATTTCAATCAGTACTTTGGACCAAGCAGGGAGGACTAGAAGGGTTTGCTTCAAGAGTTCAACAGAAGATGCTTTCAGCATCACTATCCTGAGATAGTTAAAAGACAAAGACATAAATCCAGTTGGTAATCTAGACTAGAGTAGACCATTTAACGGTACATATTGACTCATCATTCAACATCTGGTTTGGTGAATCTACTCTGTTTGGAAGTACCAAATGAATTTCACCCAAAAGCACTGAGGTGAGTCATGTGTCTTGTGCACCATCAAGTTAGAATCAACTTACAGTGGTTCTAATAAAGGTTTCAAAGTAGGTGAGATGTTTAAGGAGTGGTTTTACCAGTGTTGCTCCCACCATGGATTTCCATTGCCTAGTGGGGATTCTAATCCATGTCTCCTGGGTCCTAGGTCCATCTCTCTGTTCTCTACACCACAGTTGATATTGAATCTTATATACTATGGCCAAAATCCAACTGTATATTTCTGACAGTGCAAATCCCATGATAAAATTTCAGCAATAAATTCCTACTAGTTAAGAAATTAGTGTGTATATTTTTTGTTATGTACCAAGCTACATGACTGATACACAAATTGAACTGCAGGATAGCTCAGTGGTTAGGTATCTGGAGTTCAGTTCCCCACTGTGTATCTTTGTTAGGGGCTGGACTCCATGAACCAGAGTTCCTTCAGCTCTGCAGTTCTAAGTTGATGTTGATGTTGTTATTGTTGTTGTTGTTGTTGATGATGATGATGAAATCCAAGTGTTGGCCTCTTAACTGGATGCAATTCATTGCTGAATTTGTACCATTTGACTTATTGTTGTGGGTATAAGTAGTATGATTCTGACAGATGAAATATTAGATTTTTTACTCTTATGTCATTGTTTATAGTGCTGGACAATGACAACGGAGATCCAGGCTGAGGTAGGTTTCACTCAGCCATGAAACTCATTTTGTAACCTTGGGCCAGTGACACGTTTTTGTCAGTCTTCATAGGATTGTTGTGAGGATTAGGTAGAAGAGGCGAGCTACGTACTACTAAGAGGAAAGGTGTACATGAAACCAGTAACAATAACATCTTATAGATAGAACAGTACTTATTTTCCCATTGATGTGGAACTACAAAACAGCTCTAACAGGATTCTTGGGAATATGATCCCAACCACTTGTAGGTGGACTATAATTGAGCATGTTGATCATGACTGGGGTTAAATGACAAGAATAAAAATATGTATTCTTTTCAAATGTTTGGAGAGTCAACATAGTTCTGCTTTTTAAAAAATTGTGAACAACAGGACTCTACAGTTTTTCAGTTAACAGCTGTATTTTAACAATAGGCATGAAGTGGTTGCTATGCGATATACTGACTAAGTTGTTTGTGAACCTTTGGCTAGAGAATAAACCAAGTAAATACGGGTTCTTACCCTTTTAGCTTTCTGGGTCAGTTCATTTTACACAATGCTAGCAATGATAATTTGAATTATAAGGAGAGAATGTTGGCCACATGTGTTCAGGAAAATGAAACTATTTTTTTTGTACTGATATATTTTTGAAAATGAATATATATATATACATACACATATGTACCCCACTATGAATATCATATTGTTGATGCCATCCTTTCTCTAGAGACCTTGTTGTGCTATAGCTATGTTTCGGGGGGCAAGCGATAAGGTAGACTTTTTCTTTTGAGAAGATATGAAATAAATATGTCAAAAATATTTCTGAGACCTTTTGCTCCCACTGTTAACTCACCTACTCACCTATTTTGTTCCCTGTGGTTCTGTTAAATTAATAGTGATGGCCATTGCTTTCACTTTCACAGATTCAGTTTCTCTTACATGTCTGTAAGCCTCATGTTCTTTCTGTCCTGGATATGAAGAAAATCCTATTTGGGTATATGCTTCAGAAACTTCAGAAAGCATATACCCTATTTGGTATATGCTTCAAATGAACTGATTTTTACTTCTCTTTGCAGCTGCCAAAGTCAATAGGTATGGGAATGGACTCAATGGCCTTATAGGCCCCTTCTAACTTCATTATTCTATGATTCCCACCTTGAAGAGGAACATGTTTGTAGGTTTGTTTGTTTTTTCAAAATGGAAGAAGTTGGGGTGCTGCAGGGTTCTCTCATTGAGGCCCAATTCACATCTCCTGTCTTTACACTTTATTTGACCAAACTCCGGGAGGCAGTGGAAGACAGGAGGGCCTGGCATGCTCTGGTCCATGGGGTCACGAAGAGTCGGACACGACTTAACGACTAAACAACAACAACAAATCTTTACACTTTGGACAGTGAAAGTCATATCCAGGTGGGGATATGAACAACAAAGTGGCGATGGTATATTAATATAAGAAAGGGACTATTGAACTGTTAATTAGCGAATCCTGGCCATTTCTAGGAGTTTCTTACTCATGACATGTAGTCAAGATGTGTAGGAGTATCTTATTTGGTCCTGGAATGTTCTCTCTAGGAAAGCTTGTCTGATGCCCACATTGCTATTTTTTCAATGCCAAATTGAAACATTTCTGTTCTCTCACACATATTTTAGTATTTTCAGTGTTTAAGATCCACTGTTTTAGTCCCTGCAGTGTTGTTTTTCCTTTTGCAGCTAATGATAGTTTTAATTTTTGCATCCACATTTTATACAATTTATATTGTTTTCATGCTGCAGTGTATTTTATCATTTTAGTGGGATTTTATTTTATTATTCGTCATGATTTTAAACGGAACAACAGAACATCCAGATAAATGCATTTTATGAAGAATTTAACAAATGTAACACATATTTCTAGGAGGAGAAGGGTCCTTCATGGATAGAGCCATTGTCAAATGAATTCTGTGCACAATACATGTGTAAAGAAAGGGACAAATCTATTAGGATAGATTATCTCTCTTTGCTTATGCAGAACTGTTCCATCATAAATCCAGAACTATATGGGAGCCCACTTTGAAATGGATCCAACGAAGCTCTCAGATGTTCTCCATCTCAGTATGGCATCCCATCGCTGTGCCATAGGATCTGGAAAATTAGTCAGTGCCATAACATATATTGCATACACAGGGTTCTTCACATCCACTCTCTGCTGCTTACCAGAAGCAATGTAGGCCAACTGCAAAGAAAGTTCTGTTTTGGTTTTATGCTTTTACTTGCTTGCTTCAGTAGCTTCAGAGGTACTGGGAACCTCTTACAAAGTAGGAAAAGTGGAGTCATTTTACCCCCCAGGGTCAAACAAAAACTTTGTAAGGAGATAGGAACACTCTGGAAATTTGGAGTATTTACAAGAAAGGCCAGAAGAATCCAGAATGCAAACAGGCATTCTAACAGTGTCTGACAAACACTACAAAAAACCAAACTAAAGGCAAGTAGGATGGGAGGAGGGGTACTGTTGAGTAAGAACAGCATCACAGCCCATATTAGGCTGCATGGCTAGAATGTCCCCAACCCTGTGATAAGACGTGGTCTAAATGGGCGGGATATAAATCTAATAAATAAAATAAATAAATAAATAAGAGAACCCCGATGTATGCTACCTCGCTGCATTGAAAGCCTAGCAAAAATATTTTATGCCCTTGGGTAATCAAAAATCTGTTTTTATACGAGCACCATAAATGGATCATAGAGTCCAGCCCCTGTCAAAGAGACACGGTGGGGAATCGAACTCCCAACCTCTGGCTCCGCAGCCAGATACCTATCCAGCAGTTACAAGTTTGTTAGAGATGCTGTCTACTTGGATTTGAGAATAAGATTTATATCCTACATTTGAGGGTAGGATTTAGGACAGCTTTTGAGGTGATATTGTAGATTAATGTACAAAAGGAAAGAAGCAACAATAGCAGCAGAAGAGAAGAATCGTGTTAATGAATAATAAAAATACAACTGCCCGTTTGAAGCCCTTTGACAGCCCAGCTAACTAACATTTGTTATTTATTGAACAATTATCTACCCTGATCATCTGGAATGATCATCCATGTGGAGGATAAACAACCTGCTATAAAATACCTGAGAAATTCTCAAACTTGATCACATATGAGATTGGCAGCATTAAATGCCAGCAGCTAATTTAAATAAGGAACATCTGTACACTATTATTTTGGGGATTTCTGTTTGTATCTGTCTGTCACTTCGGAAATTTGAGGGTTTTATGAGCCACTGCATGAATATTTTTGTGCTTTCTACATTAATAGCCAATGACAAAAAAGTCTTTTAAAAATAAAAGCTTGTGACAAAGTCAGTGAAGCTTAGTGTGGTGGTGGAGATTGTGTGTATACATTTCGCTGAATTGGAAAAAATAGGTGTGGCATTAACAACATGATTTCATAACAATGCAAAGTAACATGACAGTTGAAACACAGTGGAAAGTTATAAGATTTGTGTGCCTATCCATGTAAATTCCTAAAGCAACAACGTAATTTTTGAAATACTCTTTTGATGTGCCTTAGACTAATCCAATATGAAACAATTCAGTCTGAACAGGTATGGCAAAAATAGATGATATATCATTATGGAATGTGGAAAATGCATTAAGTTTTATGAGTGAGTTATGAAGATGTACAACTCAGTCAGGACTTAGAATAAACATAATATTCCTTAATTAATCCATTATGGTATGGGACATATATGACATTTTTTATTGCTTTAAAAATGAAAGGTATTTTTTTAAAGGAAATTGCTACTTCTCAAACTAAAAGGCTCTTTCCCTAAATCATAAAATTGTATCATCTAATTTGCCCAACAGTATGAATGAGAGAAGCATGTAAATCCAGTGCTCAATTTTCATATAGAGGGTCATTCTCTTGTGCTAGAAATACTGAATCATTATCTATCCAAAACTTTTACTTTGACCTAGAGATGAAATTTGAATCAGATATGCAAGGTCTTAAACTAACAGCCATAGCGTTTCTGGAAGAATAGCTTCAAGGTTCATATCCTACCATCTACAGAGTTGAAGCAGAGTGCAAGCAAATATACTAGTTTGATTTCTAAAATGCACTTTTTACATTTTGTTCAGAAATGATTTTATGTTTTACCTATTTGTTCATTTTTGATTATTTCTATGTTCTGGCCAATATCTGGTACATTGAGGGTGTGATTGAGATATAAGAGGAGTCATAGCTTAGAGGAGAGCACATACTTTTCTAGTATAACTCGAATGCAGAAGTAGCACGGAGGAGGAACAAAATAATTGATAATGGCCTTGTGTAGTCTGAAACCTCCCCCCCAAAGGTTGAAATTCACAAGGAGTAACTCGGAAACATTTTGCTGGTGTGACCACAGCCTGGCCCTTTAATTATCTGTTCTAGAACCTCTTCTGGTACTGATGTCAAGCTGACTAGGTAGTAGTTTCCCAGATCCTCTTCACCTCCTTTTAAAGGTGGGATAGTGTTTGCCAGCCTTCACTCTTCAGGGATTACTGTTCTCTGAGAAACTGAAACATTATAGACAGAGGCTGTGAGATTACATCTCTAAATTCCACTTAGTACCCTTTGATGCAGTTCATCTGGCCCTGGAGACTTGAATTCATTTAAAGTAGCTAGGAGTTCCTGTACCATCTGTCTGCTCATCTTGAGCAGCGGCCCGTTCCCTGCCTCCTTTCTTCTACTCATGCTAGATTGAGCACTATTTTCCTTTGGGAGAAAACAGGCAAAGCATCGAGCAGTTGTGCCTTCTGCCACCCTTTAGCATTTCTCCAGCCTTTCTATGCAGTGGTCCTACACAGTGGACCTAGATTCAATACTATTTTCATTTGGGAGAAGATATAGGCAAAGTAAGTGTTGAGCATTCGTGCTTTCTGTCACCCACTGGCATTTCTCCAGCCTTTCAAAGCTTACTGCTTCCTTGTTCTTCCTCTAGTACTGAGCATAGCCGAGGAATCCTTTTTTTGTTATTTTTAATCTCTCTTGTAAATCCAAGTTCATTCTAAACTTTAATTTTCCTGACATTCTTCCTATAAATATTGGCTACTCATTTGTGTTCTTCCTTGGTGACTTGCTCCTCCTTCCACTTTATATACACTTTCTATACATACTCCTTTTAAATCTCAGATAATCCTTAAGGGGTCACCCCATTTGCTTTAGATGTCTCTGACTCTGTTGTAGGAATTGTTCCTGTTTCAATTATCTCAGTTTTAAGAAACTCCCATGAGCTCCCTTCTCTGTGATTATTTCTGACCAAGGATCCAACCCATTTTTTTTTAAAGTTTATTGAAGTCAGTTTTCTTAAAGCTCAGAGTGTTGTACACTCAGAATTCCCTTTCCTCAGGAAGGCAAATCTCAAGAAGGTCTGGCCACTTTCTCCCAAATTTCTCCTGTTGATGAAGACCAGATCCAAGGCAGCTGATCTTGATGCTCTGTTCGCCTTCTGAAAGACAAATTTATCAGCAGGGCAAATAAAGAATTTGTTGGACCGTCTTCTGAATTTCAACAGATACTAGGATAGCTCAAGTCTCCCTTACAATTACATCTCTCCTATTTGAATGTTTGGTAAACTCATTTAGAAGGGCATCATCTGATGGTTTAGTCTGGTATGGTGATCTGTTCAGCCCCCTACAATGATGTCACTATTTTTATTTTTATTTTATGTAGAAGTGTGCTGGAGGAATTATGGAAATCGGCACAGCTAATTGTGATTAATTGATGAGATGTTACATGTATATCTGATGCACAGTTGTACATAACCAGGCACACAAATGACACGGGACAAGCACTTAGTCAACTAGCTGCAGCAAATTTTGTGATTACTTCTATATGTGTTTGCTTATCTAATAGAATTCTACTCAATTAAATCCTTTTTATATTATATTAAAACCAATAATTTAAAATATTTTAGTTAAACATAATAATTAACAGTGGAGAAGTTCACAACATCCTTTCATGCAACTGTATTTAGAAGCAAATCAGTTGAGGAAAGCTTGTTTAGATAAGAACATTTTTGTGTGCTGCCAGATGGACACCAGGGAGGTGGCAGATCTAGCCTTTCTTGGTTTGGAATTTCATAGGCTGGGAGCAGCTACCTAAAAGGCGTTCTCTTATGTGCTTCTGAAGGTACCTATGACTGAGAAGGGGCTCTTGCACTGGTTTGTATGGCAGAATACAGCTTTTTTTTTTTTGGTTAACATCTGCAGTATTTTTTTTACCAGCTGCAGGTTTTAAATGGTTTTCAAGCATAGCTCCATGTAGAACATGTCACAATAAGCCAAACAGAATGTTAACTAAGACATATGTTACCATGGCCAGATCAGGCAACTCACTTTTTCCTCTTCTTTGATTTTTATCCAAATGCTCTCCACCATCTCTTCAAATATGTACAAATCCCTTCTATAAAACCCCACTCTAGCACTCCTGGCTTATCCCCTCCTCCCCCAACTAACGGCCCATGTAGAATGCCCTGTAGACTTCTGCTCACAAGCCTGCAGAGACAGTGAAAGCTGCTATCGACCTGACAGCTGCTAGCTGCTCCCCCAGCTATTAGTGGCACACCTTTCTTGCCATCAACAGCAGTGTAAGATCTGCAAGTACTCATATCTGTTTTAAACAGTACTGATCTAGATGCATGTCAGACTGACTCATTTTCTGTTTCTGTTTGCAAGCTTGTTTTTGCCTGACTGGGAATGATTCACTATGGTTCTGTTACTATCAGAGCTCAGAATGTTGTTTCAAGGATAATATGTTAGGACCTTCTAGTCAACTTTGTGACTATAATGTGTGGCTCATTAATTTTTTGTAAAATAAGAAGTAACATAAAAGTAATAAAGCATGTTAGTTTTAAGTTATTTTTAGTTACTTATTTTACAAGAAAACCTTTAAAGAAAAAAATCTTGCCTAATGATCACCTGGAATGAACATTGAAGAAGAAGCAAGTAAATATTACCTGTTACATGATTCCCTCTCTTATTTATTTATTTATTTATTTATTTCCCATTCCCATTGGTTCCAAGGCCCTACTCTGGGCAGTTACAACATATATAATAGAAAACAAAAATAAAGACAAAAGCATTAAAAGCAACAAGAATAACCCTATAAACAGATGGCACCGATTAATCATATCAAACCAGAGTGAATGGAGGAAGGGGGGGGGAGGTGGCCCTTATCATGCTTTAAAAACAATATTATTCCGTTGTTACTTCAGAAGGTAACATGTTATAGTTTAATGTTACTTCTAACATATTATGATAGTTTTTAATGTACATCCAGAAATAGAACAGAGATCCTTCAAATTAATAGATTGAGAAATTAGCCGCAGGGCATCCGTCTGCTGAACAGAATCCTGATCTATCTATCTATCTATCTATCTATCTATCTATCTATCTATCTATCTATCTATCTATCTATCTATCTATCTATCTATCTATCTATCTATCTATCTATCTATCTGTCTTAGTCTGTCTGTCTGTCTGTCTGTCTGTCTATCTATCTATCTATCTATCTATCTATCTATCTATCTATCTATCTATCTATCTATCTATCTATCTATCTATCTATCTATCTATCCAAGGGCAGTTGGGTAGTTGTCTGAGAATGTTTTTTTCAACACTGAGCCCTGAATCCATTATTGCAATTGAGATTTTATAACTTTAGGGTATATCACTAATTTCCTTAAATTTGATCAGCTCTAATAGGATCTAGCTTTTGCTATAGTGCATAAGAATAGACTTAAGATGACACAAAGGCAAATGTCATTAGTGAAAAAGGAATCAAATTAGAGACTTTTTAGATTGGGTTGAACACATTAAAGGCAATAGAAATCTGCAAAAATACAAAGAAATGCATTCCCACCCCCCCACCCCCGCCGGATGTCTCAGTATTAAGAGAATAAGCATTCCTTTTCTCTGTGTCAGTGTCACCAGGTTGTTATTCCTTTTGTTTAGCTGCATAATAGAATGTGTTGCGGTGCATTATCCTCAGCTTGTGGAGCAGCCTACAAATACTGATTGCCGTTTGAGCTTGTTATGGAAAAGTATTGCTCTGTGGACTGAGTAAATGACCAACAGTGGACTATAATCTATGAAGCTGAGAGTAAAATTGCCAACTGGAGGTCATTTTTCAAACCAAGGGGCGATAGTTTTCTACTATAAACTGAATATTACAGTCAGTATATGTTTTATTAAACCATTTAGGAAACTTGGGAGCAGTTTTGTTTAAACTTAGTGCTCGATGTGGCTCGGAGAACAAGCCCAGGGCAGCTCACAAAAGAGGGTTGTTACAATCCCTGCATTACATACTCAATAATTTCAAAGGTTCCACAGCATTAACAGCTCAGGACTGAATCCGACGCATGATGTGCGTCTCGAGCACCTATTCAAATCACTGTGAATTATTTGTCAAACAATTTTTGTAACTTGATCAACTCTACATGTGTTAATTTCTTTAACTTAGGAGTCTTTTAGCAAGAAGGCAGCATACAAATAAATTTATTTTTTATTGGGTGCTTTACAGTTTGTTTGACAGGTGCTAATATTAAAGTGGATGAGTAAATTCAATATATAGTGCAAGAGCTTTAGATGGGATGTATAGCAAATAAACAGAAGCATGAGAAATACTAGGCTAGAGTGAGGAGGAATATTAGCACAGAGCTATCAGCTGTCATACTGAGGAGTCAATGGAAGCAAGTACTTGGGAAAAACATTTGAAATATTTCAGTCAGTGAGAAATACAAGCAGAAGTTAGAAACGTCTCATCGGTTTTACTGAGATGGTGTATGTGCTACATGCTCTGATCCCTCCGTTTAGCTGCATATTCTTCTCTTGCATCCTCTTTCCCATCTGATGGAACTGGCGTAAGTGAAGAAGTGAGAGCACTTGTGAGTGCTGAGTGGGATTATGTCCCTGCTTATGCTCTCCTGCCACTGATGTTCTGTCCTTACATTGAAAGCAAAACAGCCCAGTGTCCTATCGGTACTCAAGACAAGTGTTTTTCTGCCCTCCCTGCACTTTATGGTTTTTATTTTTTAATTTTGCTTAGTCAGTAGATTTGCTAAAGCAAGCTCCTGAAAGGGTTATGTGTCAGTCTTTCTCTTAGTATCTGGGAAACTAGGGTTTGGTCTTTTGCATTAATCAAGAAGCGAACTGCTAGCAGGTGTGAGGCAAAGAAAACTGGTAGTAAGGAAAATGTATTAGTCATTTGATTTCCATTTATTCAATATTTCAACCAAGAAAATCATCCTCAGTTTTGTTTGCCTCACACATCATCCATATCAATATCATCAGATGCACATTATATCCTGCCCGCCCCAGTTCACCTCATGTTAACCTTTGGAAACATATACTAATATGGGGGTTTAAGTTCATGGTTGCTCATGTTTCCTTTCTGTACATACAAGAAATAGTGTTTAGCGATCATAGTGACCATAATAATGATAATCATATGTGGTCAAGTCAATCTGACTTACGGCGAATGTTTTCAGGGGTTTCCTTTCAGGAAGAGGATACTCAGAAATGGTTTACCATTCCCTTCTTCTGGGGGATGCCCTGGGACTATGCAACTTGCCCAAGGCCACACAAGCTGGCTCTACTCACAGGAGGCACCGTGGGGGATTGAACTCCCAGCCTCTGACTCCACAGTCAGCTACCCAAGTCAGTCAGGTATCCTTCAGTCTCGAGAGACTATGGTAACGTGCTCTGTATGGAGGACTTGGAACAGCGTCTAGTGTGGCTGAGAAGGCCAATTCGAGAGTGACAATCCCTTCCACACTGAAGACAAATACAATCTGTCCCCTGTCCAGCTCCTTGTTTTTGCTGGTTTCGGGACTGCCTCTTTGCCTCGGCCTGCTGGACAAGGGTCTCTTCAAATTGAGAGAGACCGTGATGCACCGCCTGCCTCCAGGCTGAGCGCTCAGATGTCAAGGTTTCCCATCTGTTGAGGTCCATTCCTAAGGCCTTCAGATCCCGCTTGCAGATATCCTTGTATCGCAGCTACCCAAACCACTGAGCTATCCAGTCAGTTCTATGTATGTATGTATGTATGTATGTATGTATGTATGTATGTATGTATTTGACTGTGGTACTGTAGACAGGAGGTTGGATATTGCTTATTGTTTATTGGAATATGCTAGCATTTAGGATTTTTTAAAATTATTTAATGGTTTTTAATGACGGTTGAATTCTTTGCTCTCGTTGATTTAATCTGTTTTGACTTGATGAGACATTTCAGTGAAGAATTTTCAACCCCTGTGAGATTCCTTAAATTTAGGAGACAGCAAGAGAAAGAACACAATTTTTTCCTCATCAAAGTTTATGTAGTTGGTGCAAACGGTCTCTGCAAAATTAGTGTACGTTGAGAGTCAAAGCACACACATAACACAAACACACACCGATGACAGAGTGATTGGCTGATTGTTAGAAAGACATAAACACCCCCTCTGATGCTGCTTGACTTTAAAAATCCATGCAACAAAGCAGCGGTCATTCTCATTTGATATATATTGACTTATTTGTGCAGTATTTTGTAGCATTTCTTTACATAGTTTTGTGTTAAGATTGTTTTGGTGCCTCATACATATCGGTCTTGTTTCTGCATAGAGTTATGCCAGGAACATTCTAGAGCTGAGTGAATTCTGGTGGGAACTTTACACCCACACCTCCATTATGGACACTTATGTCCCTCTGTTCCCCACTTTTGGGGGTTTTTTTGGTTTGTTTGTTTTTTGGTACTGTGGGAGCAGCAAGTGTTTCAGAGCATTATTCTTTGCAGGTTTTTCACTTCTCTCTCTGTGTGTGTGTACTTAGTATAAAGAGAGAACAACGGTTCAGGGCAACAACTAAAAAACAGAAATCTTCTTGCAGAGTTTTTTTTTTGGGGGGGGTGAGATGGACTGGGTTGCATGGGCTTTGTCCAGAACTTTGTGATTACAGGAATCTTGTTTAGACAAAATATACTGAATGTGTGAGAAAGATTGCCCTTTCAGGTGGCCATTTGCTGAGGAAAGGTTCATCTGGCCCAAATTGCCCAACTTACATATGCTTTACCAAGCCAGGACTTTAAATGCTACTTTGAGTGATCTCTTCTTCATGGCAGAATCTTTGATTTGTAAGACCCCTTCATTTTTTAAAGGCTCTTCACTCAGCTCCAGCTCCTATACCATCAGCTAGCAACGATTATCAGTCTTCTGCAGTGAAGGCTTCAAAATGGAAGCCTACTTCTCTGACTCTGGCATTGAGACTCTCATCTTCAAAGGAGCTGACACCAAAAGCCATGCTTCACTTGTGACTCTGATATTTAGCAGCCATTCACTCCAAGTCAAAGAAAGTTTGGTTGAACTCTCTTTACATAGGAAATCGGCATAGAAGAGATCTGCATCTGAGCCTAAAAAGTGGAAGTTTAAAACACCAAGGAATCTCACAAGGCATGACTCCCACCACTGAAGAGAATTATGACGCCTCAGAGCCTTCAGCATCTTTGGAAGCACCACCTACTGCAGAGACTTTGGTATTGGCTCCCACATTGGCTTTCTGTGCTCTACAACACCTGCAGAGCTCCTGTCTCTGCTGATATCACCAGTTCTGGAGCTGGAGCATTTCCAGGCAGAAGCGGTTTGACTGTCTTTCTTCCATGGCCTTTCTCAAATAATAATAATAACAAGACTCTGACAAGGAGTGTGATGCATGCAATTTGCTATCAAGGTTATGAGATGGAGCACTGTCAGTCATATTCTAGAAGGGAATGTTTCCTATATTATATGAGGCAGCACTGTCCTCAGTTTGATACTTCGGGTGATCTTGGCAGCTGCTTCTAAGAGAAAAATTTTCTACTGCCATTAATCTCAAATAGCTTCCTATAGAATTCACTGATACCTTAGTATCAAGAAGGGTCCTTTCAGTTGGAGAATGTCAAGTCCTGTGCTGACCAAATATTCGAAATGGCAAAATAACCAGAAGTTGAAGTGAAAGCTCCAGCTAATCTTGTTTTCAAGTGGCTCAGGAGAGGCATCAGTACTGGGAGCAACCCGTGCTTTTATACTGGTTCAGCCACATTCTGTTTTGTTTGCTTAGTCGTTTAGTCGTGTCCGACTCTTTGTGACCCCATGGACCAGAGCACGCCAGGCCCTCCTGTCTTCCACTGCCTCCCGAAGTTGGGTCAAATTCATGTTGGTTGCTTCGATGACAACCACATTCAACCCATGCTTTTGTGCTGGTTCAACCACCTTGATCCAATTTTTTGTCCCTTTCATTCACCTCTTGGTGGACAGACCAGACATACCAGCTCCATAAAGAAGGCACTGCATTTTTCCTCTAGTATCTTGCATGTAAATCCCTAATAGCCGAGGCAATGCAGACCATGGGAAGGTAAAATAACACTCCATGTTGGTTGACAAACAATGCAAACCTCATGGGCTGATAGTTCTATTCTTCTTCTGATGATGAAGATCAGTAGTTATCAGACAGTTAAAGTTGCTTTCTGAGTAGATGGAAACATTATATCCTGTTTCCCAACAGAAAAATGCAGTCTGTTTCAGAGAAAGAGACCTATCATCTTAGTTAAACAGCAAACCAACACAATGTCTGAAATCCTGTTGGTTAGCATAGTAAGCTGCACCACAGTAGGTCCATTGAATCAATGGGGATTTGGTGGTTCAAGTCCTTTGTAAGTTCCATTGATTCAATAGGCCTAGTCATAATTGACTTTGTTACGCAATAGGATTTCAGTCACTATAATACATCACAGATTATGTGGCTAAGGTAACCTCTTGTGGTCTCAGGATACATGTGAGGCTGTGGTCTAGAGATGTATCAGAGTGTACTGTATACTTGAACAAGAACTGAAAATGTACTCTGTAAATGTACATTCCCAACCAGGTGGATAGACTAACCCTGTTTGCATTCAATGTTTCATTTTCACTATCCCTTCTTCCAGACATCTGTCTCCCAGCAGAAGAGATCTTGGAAACAACAGAAAAGAGCAGTGGAAAACTAGTTCTAGTGAAAAATCTTCATTTTATTCAAAGCAGTATCTTAGATTTTCTGTTAATAGAGCAGAGCCAGTGAGTATGATCTTGCTCATCCCTTCATGTATGAGGCCTATGTGACTAAGAGTAGGCTCAGAAGACTCATTAGAGGCATAAACACACTGGAGCATATGTCTTTGGGTAAAGCATCTACTCTAAAAATGATTAATCAATGTTTACTGTTATGACATAATTTCTTAGTCTATGGGAAAAACTCTTTTAAATATCTGGGATTTGAGGGCTGGAACTGAAAACATCAGAACTTAAAATGTGGATCAAGTCTGATGAACTAGATATACACCTCTGTGTGTAGTAAAGCATGGATCACTGTTTGCAACATCTATAGCATGCAGTATGACAATTTGATGGCATTCTTCTCTTATCTAGTCAACATCTATATTACTACTCTAATCAATCATACCAGACAACACTCAAAGAAAAAGAACAAAATGAAACAATACAAAAAAGACAAAAATATGTGGCACCTTAAAGACTTATATTTTAATGTGAGCTTTCGTGGACATGTACTCTAATCAATGAAACTGTCTGTTTGTTCTCAGCTCCAGTAGTTTACTCCAGGGATCCTGATCTGGAAAACTAAACACCAGGTTGCTTGACATACTTTTGCCCATAGCTTTGACCCAACTTTGACACAGAGGATGTTTAGCTCAAGCGAACCAAGGTTTTTAGATGGGGTGGTTTCCTCTACAAACAAAAATTCCTGACGAGAATTAAAATCATGAATCAGATGATGCTATCTGAGGCCATTTTGATGTGTACCAGTATGGTATTCAGATGTAGAACTTCTTAAAAAGGTCCTTTTAAAAAACCCTACAACTCCCAGGACCCCAGGACCAACATTGTTACTGGCCATACTGGTTGGAGGATCCTGGAAGCTAGAGTTCAAAAATAAAATTTTCCATCCTTGACAAGATGTCTACATATACATAACATAGAAAGGGGAGCATCGAATATGAGGCTTCATACTGTCTAAATTGCCACTGTGGAGCTAGGGTTTGAAAGTCTGAGTCCTCAATCTGCCTCTCAAGAGAAGAGCTGGCCTCCGTTGCCTTGAACAAGCTACACAGTTCTAGAGCATCCCCCCCCCCCCCAAAGAAGAGAGTGATAAACCATTTCTGAGTACTTTATACCTACAAAAAACCCTGCAAGGTGTGCCATAAGTTGGAATTGACTTGATGGCACACAACTGAAATCATTATTTATTGGCACTGCATTTGCATGCTTTGTCTGAAAATATCCAGGTAAATATTTTCATGTTTTTCTTCTTTTTAAATGTTAACCTGATTTTCTGTAGAAAGTTTTTGACAGCCACAACATTCATGGCTTCCTGGTTACAAAATGGCATTGTGGGTCATTTGAATTTGGCAAGCTGAGCTTGTCTGAGGCTTAAAAGGAAGAGCAGCAGGATTGATGGTGTGTCAGCATCACTCACTCTCCTATGTAAATCATTTTTGGTTGCAATTATAAAGGAAGCAGAGCAAGCCTTTATCACTTTCCTGTTGTATGTTTCTACTTATAACACTTAAGCATCAAGGTATATTTAAGATTGTCACCTTGTTTAACTAGGACATTAATTTGGAAATCTAAATTTTTGAAAGGTAGAAATAGGTTTCTGTTATACATATGCATCTTATCATTGTGGAAGAATCATTAACCATGCCATTTTCCTCATAAATGAGTCAGTCAGAGGTGAATTCCAAGACTTACCATGAAACTACAATGGGTTTTACCTATATTGTGATTAGATTGCAAATATACTTTCCCTTCTCCTCCTGGAGCAGTGAATATGTAGTATCACTTGCCTCTTTAAATTTGATTACAGTTTCTGACACCTTCTCTGTCAAAAGCTGAGCTCTTTCAGAATGGAAGAAAAGATAGAAATAGGATTTACATATACTGTACTTCTGGCTGCCAGTAGAACATCCCCCCATACTTCTCTGAAGCTTTTTAAATTGAAGTCCCATCTTAACACTAAGAATTTTTAATGGAGAAACAAAACATAAAAACCAATGTCTGAAATTTAGGCCTTAGTGGTAAGTATGAGGATGTATCAAAGAAGTAACCTGTTACCAAAAAGCACGGTGGAAACCAGTTTCGTGTGGATATATACCAAGTTTTCTTCTTCATAATGATGTAGAGCAACCATGGGTTCCCAGATGTTCTTGGATTGCAACTCTCAGAAGCCCATCTAGTGTAAAGGCTTCTGGGAGTTGCAGTTGAAAAACATCTGGGGACCCAAGGTTGGGAACCACTGGTGTAGAGGATTGGTCAGAATTATTGTTTTCCTGCCTTTCATTGGTGTGTATTTCAACTGACTCAGGAAGAGATACCTCTCAATCAATTCAGTAATGGTGTTGTGATCCATTCCTTCATGTTGTATCTCAGGGCTAGGAATTAAATTAAGACATAAGACATAAGACATAAGAAATTTATTTGTCATTACACTCACAAGTGGGTGCAACGAAATGAGGTGCTCTTCCCAAGGTAAAAACTGGACAACACCACTACAAAAAAAAAAATAAAAAATAAAAAATTAAAATATACACCACACTCTCCATACAGATATAAATACCCCGTTACTCTCCGCAATTTAAATTTCCACCAGACACTTATGACCCTGCATTTAAACTCAGTACTGCACTTGGGTAAAAGCTGTTTAAACAACCCACTTCTGGATTGCTGGAACTAGTATATACCAAATATAAGTTTGTATTCTATTTTTCTGCATCCAAAATAGTACAGCTTGTTGAATGTTGTACTTAAGGTTGCTAGTACTTGAGTACGAAAATTCAATTAGACATTACAGAGATTTTACTGTTAGAAGCAGCAGTTTCTTTAAAAAGGCTTATGAATATAATCACAGGAGCTTTTCTACTCTCCTGTAGCTTGCAAATTAGTTTGCTTTGCTTTGTGATTGGCCATTGGGATTTAAACATGGCCTTCATTTGCAATTTGATTGCTCAGACCCAAAGCTCACAAGGGATTGTGGCCCTGAAACATTGACATTTTAAATGGCATTTATTTTCTGATAACATTATATCTATAATATCTGATCTGAGCCTGAACACAACAGCCATTTTGCTGTTGGACCAAGTCCACTAAATTAAGGCATGCATAAGCCCTTAGGTTACATAGGTCTTGTCTTCCAGAGATAGCTTCTGGAAAAATATTGGGGTTACACAACAGGTGATTGGTACTCAGTGTGGTGTAGTGGATAAATAGAATAATAGACTAGGACTCAGGAGACCTGGGTTTGATTCCTCAGGTCTGCCATGGAAACTGAGTGGGGACTGGAACTGGCAAAACTATTCCTTAAATGCCTCACTTACCTTGAAAACCCTATTAGGGTTGCTACATGTCAGTTAGGAATTGATGTCACATAACAACAAATACCATTCTTAAGGCCTGAAAATCAAAAGCAGAGATGTCAGAAGCACCAGGTTAGTTGTGCTTCTCCAAAGGTAAAGGTAAAGGTTCCCCTTGACAATTTGTCCAGTCGTGTCTGACTCTAGGCGGTGGTGCTCATCTCCGTTTCCAACCCATAGAGCTAGCGTTTGTCCGCAGACAATCCTCCGTGGTCACGTGGCCAGCGTGACTAGACACGGAACGCCGTTTTACCTTCCCACCGAGGTGGTACCTATTTATCTACTCGCATTTTTGCATTTTGCATGCTTTCGAACCGCTAGGTTGGCGGGAGCTGGGACAAGCGACGGGGGCTCACTCCGTCGCGTGGATTCGATCTTACGACTGCAGGTCTTCTGACCTTGCAGCACAGAGGCTTCTGCGGTTTAACCTGCAGCGCCACCACGTCCCTGCAAACCTTCTCCGAAACCCATTGGTAATTGTGTGAATCAGCTCACTTTGAAAGTCATAGTTCATAAACATTTCTTGGTACATAATGTACTTAATGGGGTGGGGTGGGCTATTTCAAATTACTCCCATGTCAGAAAAACACTAACTGGAAAAAATTAGGTATATCATATTGAGAGTTCCGAGCATGACCTTGATATTCCTCATCACCTTACAATATCTCTTTCTTTGGTCGTGTCTGCATAATCATGCTTCACATTCCAGAGAAGCTTGTTTTTGTTTTAATGACAAATGGAGCTTACTGTCCTTGGGCACTTCAGATGAACAACATTTTTTGGGCAGAGCTGCATTTCAATCCTATGCATATTTACTTGGAAGCACATTCCATAGTATTAAATGAGTCTTACTTTGAAGTAAGTGCACATCGGAATGCAGCCCTGAAATAAGGAGTTGGAGAGGGCAGGGGTAAGAGCCAGTGAATGAGGATAATGAGCATTTTCTGTATAGAAGAGGTTTGGAATAACGGCTTCTAGCGAAATCCAGTCTTTTCCTTGAATGGGGTAATTCATGATCCTTAGGGTGCCATAGACTGTATTATGTGATATCCTGTATAACATTGCTATGGTGATCTCCAATAACTTTGTCCTATTCAGTGCTTTCTTGTGCTCTATACAGGTTAATCTTTGTTCTTCAGTGCATGCATGATTATCAGTGGGAACTAAAAGCATGTGTCAGGGGCCAGATGAGGAAAAATGTATATAATATTCACATATCTTGTACAGTAAATGACTGCTAGGAATCATAATAGAGTAATGCATTAATATATACAGTATACTTGTTATGCAGTCAAATAAGAAAGTGACAGGTGTATTTATTTATATATTTTTGTCATGGACATTTCTTGCTTTGTTGACGAATACAAATATTTTGGAATTTCAACGTATCTCCGCAATACTCTAGTGTCTTTGTTCTGGGGTTTCTTTCATCTTAACTTATCAACATAGTATATGAGCCATTTTATCCTACAGGCCGCTCATCATCTCAGTGTGTATTTATTTGCTCATTAATGTCAGGTTAAGATCTAAAGAAATGTGAAAGTCTGATTGAAAATGTATTTTCTCTTTGTACTTTTTTTAAAGTAATAGTAATTTAAATATCAAATCTAAAGCATTCCAGGTTACAGATAACTATGATAAATCATCTACAGTTTTGTTGCCTCAGTATTGTACTTTTAGTCCTGTTGTTATTCAGGGTTACAATGAGGAGGAGAGGCAAGGGCAGAAACAACACCATTACAATCAAGAATGTGACTTTTCCTTCCCAAAGGGCGCCCGTCTTGAATTCTTGTCTCCACCCTGATTCATATTATATCACATTATAAGAAAACAAAACAAAAGCAAACTGGAAAGAAAACTGAGAGAAGCTGTATGAGAGTCTATCAGAAGTACAGGGAATATATGCTCATTAGCAGGCTAGTGACTGTGACCTTGGTTTGGTTCTAGTCACCCAGATGGAATACCTGCATTTGTAGAAAAATAGTGAAATTCTCTTGAACAATGATCATGGTATCCTCTTAGAAAGACGTATGCCATATAGGAATTAAGAGGTACTGTACTTTAGTGGTTCCATTCCTAACTGTGTGGCTAATTCCTGTAAATAGTGTCAGAGACAACCAGTTGTGATTTCCTCTCATGCTTTTTATATCTACATAAAACCTCTGAGATGTAGGAATTTGACAAAATTATATTAGCAGACATTTGCAGGCTAGTAAGATGAATTTATGGCTATAATAATAACTCTGGATGCTCATGGTGAGGTGAAAGGAAAATTTATGTATATTGTCCCAGGAATCCTTTCAGGATATAATGGAATAAAACCTAGACTTGACTATGGAAGCAGTGGTTCCCAACATTGGATCACCAGATGTTCTTGGACTACAACTCCCAGAAATCCTGGCCAGCACAGCTGGTGGTGAAGTCTTCTCCTTTAGAGCTAGCTTCCATGTATGCAGGTATACCTCAGACTAATATGGAGACACTCTCATGGAGCAACCCTCCATGGCAAAATAAGGTGATCAAAGAACCAAAATATTTCTCTGAAGATAAGTGGTGATTGGTAGGGAATTAATCCAACTAGAAAAAATGTGAGCCAGACTGTTTAGTTGGACGCATTGAAATAATTGTAGTTTGAATGTCCTGATAGATTCTGTATTGTTACTCAAGACACAAATGGACATTAGAACTAAAGAAAATCCCCATTAAGTATGATCGAAATTCTGTGTGGTCTTAGTATATTGTTTCTCACAAGGCTCAGTTAGGGTCAGCTGTGGGAAGTTTACAAGCAGGAGATGAGGACAACAATCCTCTCCTGGTGTTGTTCTTTAGCTACCCGTATGGATGGGCATGATGCTTCTGATTCTGGACATAACGGGGAAATTTATGTTTGTTTGATACACTCGGATAATAGTTTGTTTTGTGAGTGGATCAAGAATTTCTGATCTTCTGGAATGAAGCACCCAGCAAGCATTTCACAACAGTAAGCCCTATTCTTTCCAAAGTGGTGATCTCTGCTTGTGTTACAGCAAACTAGGGAGTGTGTGAAACTAAGCACTATACCTGTATCTTATGGTAGTAGATTCCATAGATGTAAATATGCTTTATGTGAACATATACTGCCTTTTGTCTGTCATGTATTTTTTACCATTTTGAGATTAGTAGTAAACAAATGGGTTTTGTCAGCTTAGTCTGATGTATCAACTACAATGTTTTCTATAGTTTTAAATAACATTCTTGTATAATGTCATCATTTCTCATAAACTGGTTTATTTTATATTTTCATGATAAGACTATTTAGTCGTCTTTGAAATCTCATTCATTAAATATCAGAAGTGAAGTTAAACACTTCATTTCCTATCAGTGTTTTTTTGAAGGATGAACAGAAAAATCTAGAAGGCCTTCAGGAGATCTTAATTTCTCTGGATTGAGTTTAAGGGCTGTCTCTGGTTCTGTCTGAAAGCCTGAAAAATCAAAGTGAGACACTCATGAAAAATACAGTTTCTGAACTAAATATGATTTTTTTAAAAGTTGAGTATTGTGGGGGAACTAGCCGTTCGAAAGCATGTAAAAATGCGAGTAGATAAATAGGGACCACTCCGGTGGGGAGGTCACGGCGTTCTGTGTCTAGTCGCGCTGGCCACGTGACCACAGAAACTGTCTTCGGACAAACGCTGGCTCTACGGCTTGGAAACGGGGATGAGCACCGCGCCCTAGAGTCGGACACGACTGGACAATTTGTCAAGGGGAACCTTTACCTTTACCTTATTGTGAGGGAAGATTTCTTGAAAAAGGTGTGGCATTGTCATGCCTAAGAAAGTCTCATAACAGGCCTTCACTTGATCCTGGTATGATGATAGATTGCATCCCTGTCCAATTCATTTTTGAAATATGTTGGAACTGAGATTTATATTGCTTGGATGAATTTGTTATTTACCTGCATTTCTTGGATCATCTTCTTCATTTTTGGGTTCTTATGCTGTCATTCTAGTAGGTATTGCAACAACATCTGATGCATTACCGGATTGACTTGGACAAATGTGGTTCACGACTTCCTTAATCAACCTGCTTTGGGAATTTGTGTGTGTGTGTGTCTGTGCAGAGAAGTGATCTTGTTGTTGTTTAGTCGTTAAGTCGTGTCCGGCTCTTCGTGACCCCATGGACCAGAGCATGCCAGGCCCTCCTGTCTTCCACTGCCTCCCGGAGTTGGGTCAAATTTATGTTGGTAGCTTCGATGACACTGTCCAACCATCTCGTCCTCTGTCGTCCCCTTCTCCTCTTGCCTTCACATTTTCCCAACATCAGGGTCTTTTCCAGGGAGTCTTCTCTTCTCATGAGATGGCCAAAGTATTGGAGCCTCAGTTTCAGGATCTGTCCTTCCAGTGAACACTCAGGGTTGATTTCCTTCAAAATGGATAGGTTTGTTCTCCTTGCAGTCCAGGGGACTCTCAAGAGTCTCCTCCAGCACCACAATTCAAAAGCATCAATTCTTCGGCGGTCAGCCTTCTTTATGGTCCAGCTCTCACTTCCATACATCACTACTGGAAAAACCATAGCTTTGACTATGCGGACCTTTGTCAGCAAGGTGATGTCTCTGCTTTTTAAGATGCTGTCTAGGTTTGTCATCGCTTTCCTCCCAAGAAGCAGGCGTCTTTTAATTTCGTGGCTGCTGTGACCATCTGCAGTGATCATGGAGCCCAGGAAAGTAAAATCTTTCACTATCTCCATATCTTCCCCTTCTATTTGCCAGGAGGTGATGGGACCAGTGGCCATTATCTTCGTTTTTTTGATGTTGAGCTTCAGACCATTTTTTGCGCTCTCCTCTTTCACCCTCATTAAGAGGTTCTTTAATTCCTCCTCACTTTCTGCCATCAGAGTGGTATCATCTGCATATCTGAGGTTTTACTGATATTTCTTCCGGCAAACTTAATTCCAGTTTGGGATTCATCCAGTCCTGCCTTTCGCATGATGGATTCTGCATATAAGTTAAATAAGCAGGGAGACAATATACTGCCTTGTCGAACTCTTTTCCCAATTTTGAACCAATCAGTTGTTCCATATCCAGTACTAACTGTTGCTTCCTGTCCCACATATAGATTTCTCAGGAGATAGATAAGGTGGTCAGGCACTCCCATTTCTTTAAGGACTTGCCATAGTTTGCTGTGGTCCACGCACTCAAAGGCTTTTGCGTAGTCAATGAAGCAGAAGTAGATGTTTTTCTGGAACTCTCTGGCTTTCTCCATAATCCAGCGCATGTTAGCAATTTGGTCTCTAGTTCCTCTGCCCCTTCGAAATCCAGCTTGTATTTCTGGGAGTTCTCGGTCCACATACTGCTGAAGCCTGCCTTGGAGGATTTTGAGCATAACCTTGCTAGCGTGTGAAATGAGTGCAATTGTACGGTAGTTGGAGCATTCTTTGGCACTGCCCTTCTTTGGGATTGGGATGTAGACTGATCTTTTCCAATCCTCTGTCCACTGCTGAGTTTTCCAAACTTGCAGGCATATTGAGTGTAGCACCTTAACAGCGTCATCTTTTAAGATTTTAAATAGTTCAACTGGAATGCCATCACCTCCACTGGCCTTGTTGTTAGCCATGCTTTCTAAGGCCCACTTGACTTCATTCTCCAGGATGTCTGGCTCAAGGTTAGCAACCACACTATCTGGGTTGTCCGGGACATCCAGATCTTTCTGGTAGAATTCCTCTGTGTATTCTTGCCAACTCTTCTTGATGTCTTCCGCTTCTGTGAGGTCCCTACCATTTTTGTCCTTTATCATGTTCATCTTTGCACAAAATGTTCCTTTAACATCTCCAATTTTCTTGAACAGATCTCTGTTTTTTCCCTTTCTATTATTTTCCTCTATTTCTTTGCACTGTTCATTTAAGAAGGCCCTCTTGTTTCTCCTTGCTATTCTTTGGAAGTCTGCATTCAATTTTCTGTAACTTTCCCTATCTCCCTTGCATTTTGTTTCCCTTCTCTTCTCTGCTATTTGTAAGGCCTCGTTGGACAGCCACTTTCTTGCCTTTCCTTTTCTTTGGGATGGTTTTTGTTGTTGCCTCCTGTACAATGTTACAAGCCTCCATCCATAGTTCTTCAGGCACTCTGTCCACCAAATCTAGTTCCTTAAATCTGTTCTCCACTTCCACTGTGTATTCATAAGGGATTTGGTTTAGATTATACCTGACTAGCCCAGTGGTTTTTCCTACTTTCTTCAGTTTAAGCTTGAGTTTTTCTATAAGAAGCTGATGATCAGAGCCACAATCAGCTCCAGGTCTTGTTTTTGCTGACTGTATAGAGCTTCTCCATCTTTGGCTGCAGAGAACATAATCAATCTGATTTTGGTATTGCCCATCTGGTGATGTCCATGTGTAGAGTCATCTCTTGTGTTGTTGGAAAAAGAGTGTTTGTGATGACCAGCTTGTTCTCTTGACAAAACTCTATTAGCCTTTGCCCTGCTTCGTTTTGAACTCCAAGGCCAAACTTACCTGTTGTTCCTTTTATCTCTTGACTCCCTACTTTAGCATTCCAGTCCCCTATAATGAGAAGAACATCTTTCTTTGGTGTCAGTTCTAGAAGGTGTTGTAAGTCTTCATAGAATTGGTCAATTTCAGCCTCTTCAGCATTGGTGGTTGGTGCACAAACTTGGATTACTGTGATGTTGAAAGTTCTGCCTTGGATTCGTATTGAAATCATTCTATCATTTTTGAGATTGTATCTCAGTACAGCTTTTCCCACTCTTTTGTTGACTATGAGGGCTACTCCATTTCTTCTACGGGATCCTTGCCCACAATAGTAGATATGATAATCGTCTGAATTGAAAAGTAGATATGATAATCGCCCATTCCCGTCCATTTTAGTTCACTGACGCCCAGGATGTCAATGTTTATTCTTGCCATCTCCTATTTGACCACATCCAGCTTACCAAGGTTCATCGATCTTACATTCCAGGTTCCTGTGCAGTATTTTTCTTTGCAGCATCGGACTTTCCTTTCACTTCCAGGCGCATCCGCAGATGAGCGTCCTTTCAGCTTTGGCCCAACCACTTCATTAGCTCTGGAGCTACTTGTACTTGTCCTCCGCTCTTCCTCAGTAGCATGTTGGACACCTTCTGACCTGAGGGGCTCATCTTCCAGCGTCATATATTTTAGCCTTTTGTTTCTGTCCATGGAGTTTTCTTGGCAAAGATACTGGAGTGGCTTGCCAGTTCCTGCTCCAGGTGGATTGCATTTAGTCAGAACTCTCCACTATGACCTGTCCATCTTGGGTGTCCCTGCACGGCATAGCCCATAGCTTCTCTGAATTACTCAAGCGCCTTCGCCACGACAAGGCAGCAATCCGTGAAGGGGACATGATCTTAGCTTACATTTAAGAACCTGCAATATTTTAAAGAAAAATTAAACGGATTTAACCACAAACAAATAGGACAGAAGGGACATAAATCTTATAAAATACCTTAGTATGTTATTTTAATGTCAATTAACATTCCAGATTAAACTAACCATATCTGCACATATGGTGCAAAGTTTAGTAGTACTTATCATATATGTATGTATGGTACAGAATTTATTTATGGAGGTTATGTGATGATTGGATGTAGATGTTTATAAAAATATAAGACTATAGTCAAAGCAGTCAAGATATAATACAGTTCTTATTCAACAAATGTGACCTCTTTTAACTGTCTTCTGTATGAGGTGCACTTATGACAATTCCATAAACGTAAAAGATATTTGTCATGAAATCAGTTTGTATTTTTCAAAATACTCTTTTTTCACTTCATAACTTAAATAGTTTTTAAGAATATAAAGGTCAAAATGTACTGTTTAATATTTCTCAAATTTTCATTGTAGCATAGAAAAAGTGGCCTTATGCATTTTTGTAATCCAGAACTTTTACAAAAATAGAAGTCTTGTCGAAGCTGCACACTTTAAAAACATTTACTTCAGGAATGGTAGCTGCTTTGAATTCCATTATTTTTCCGTGTCAGAATTCAGTGCTCAACACTCGACTCCCAGTGAATTCAAGTTCTTAACTTTGGCTGGATTGTGTCTGAGTTTTAATTTCAAATTACAAGACTTTTGCTGGCAAGAACCACTATCAAGACTTGTAGTATTAATATGGCATTATAGGTGGCAGATACTTGAACTGAACTACAAACATGTAGAGGAAATTTGAAGAAAACCTAAAGTTGGGAGTTTTGGGGCACACAGGCCATGCAATATAATTCCCTACTAGAACAGATAGCTGTAGTGGGACGATTCCTAATTATTGTCTGCTACATTGCTTTGCTTTTTTAAAAACACACATTTTAACCTAGCATATAATAACCAAAAACAACAACAACAAAAAAAAAGAGCCAGTTGTTTTAACAATTATCAAGTGGCTAAATGCCTAGTCTTTTCTCGTGTATGAAAATGATTTTGTTAGTATGTAGGTCACATTACAGTACTGTCTAGCTATTGGACGTTGGCTTAGATAACTGTTTGTGAAGTATTAAATGGTTTTGCTGCCTCAGCACACTTTTTAAACCGGTATTTTTCACACAGCCATGCTACTGAAAAGGAGCAAAGCTGCTGCAAAAATCAATTTATCTTTTCTCCTGCTATTTGTGTATTGTGAGTTCTTGTAGTGTTTTATGATTTGATTAATTGTTATTCATTGTGTGGGTTAACACTACTGTCTAATACTTCGTACTTTAAAAAACCCTTTTATCTACTGCAGCACATTATTTATGGAATGAGGCTCCCCAAAACAATATGAGCGCAATAAGAATTGGGGTGAAGGAGAAGAACCCCCAAAATGCTTAAGGAGATGTATTGTGAGGTGTGATTAATCAAATCAGAACAATATATGTATCTCTTTTGTTCAGCATTTGTGTTGCACATTTTGATGGAATTCACCCGAAGCAGATAGAAAAGTGAGTGAAACTTTGAATACATTTTCTGAAGAGTTGCCAGATTGTAACTATGGGACATTATACAACTATGATGTATTTTTTCTCAACCTCAGCAAAATTAAAATCTTCCAAATTAAAGGGTATTCTTGTTACATTTTTGTTGGGCGGTCCTGGCTTAAAAGGAATTAGACACAATCTTATACAGGATATCTGGAAACATTTTTCAAGAGAAAAAAAGGAAACCCTGAGTTTTTAAAGAAACTTGCCTGCATGCTGTTTTCATACCATAAGACTGAAGGTCTTGTTATTTATTTATTTATTTATTTATTTATTTATTTATTTATTTATTTATTTGGCAGCATGGGGTTCTGATTAGAAATATTTACGTGAACCCAGCCCTCTAAAGCTTTGGTGGTGCCTCTTTTCCATTTTATGATTGAAGTTTCTTTGACCCAGCAGTTTATTTTCAAACATTTCCAACTTATTTGTTCTAGTGTATTCTTAACCAGGGGTTGTTTTTCTCCTGTTTGGAAAATGAGCCCAGATGGCAATTGATTTTTCAAGTGCTGACATCCCTGCTTGAGAAAATGTTCCCACCTTCTTTGTGCTGAGCAAGTCAGGCAAACTAACATGATGATGTGATCATCAGTTTCATGCAGACATGCAGAATTGATTGACAGGGAGAAATTTTTTAACATAAACTGCGCATTCTTCTGGTGTCTTCAAATTTTTAATGATGTTTGCTAGAACAAAATTAGCGGGTGGGGGGAAAGGCCGACCCTTCTATCGGTCTATATATGAGGAAACAAAACAAAATGTAACTGCAACAACCAGGTTAAAGGCAGAGAGGGGAGCGTTTGATAATATTTTTTTTGTTTGTTTTTCCCCTGCCATGGCCTTGAATAGATCAGTACAATTTGTAATAGCTTTTCGGAGCCAGTTCTAAAGCTAAAAGCTGTCACTGGCTAACTAGCCATTCTCAGGCCATTGCTTCTGTTTGCGTGACTAAATACATACAATTAAAGCTTAGCACTTTCCTTCTGTATAAACTCATTGTTATCCAGGGTTCAAGTGCTCAGATAATGGGCCAGAAGAAAGCAGTCATATCATCAGCTTGCAGTGGCTGGAAACTGGTTAGGAAAAATACATTTCTCATTATCAGATGCAGAATGATGCTTCTAATGCTTTCCACCACCACCCCCATTCCATAAAAACTACCCCCTAAAGATCTATAATTTCCCCTCAACCAAAGTGCAAATAAGGATATAGGCAATGACTGTGGTGTAATTAAAGATTTCAGTGATAGACTTTTTGCATTCATTTAGCAGAAGGTTTATATAGCTCAGTCTTCAAAAAATAATTCCAGATTGGAAACATCCGTACCTTGCAAATAACTTTGCCAGGCTTGTTGCATTTCCTCAAAATGGTTTCTGTCCCCCCCTTTTTAAAAAAAGAATATGAAATACACCAGAAAGGGAGAAAAATGAGATAACCAAAAGACAAAACAATAAATAAAAAAGGAACTTATGTGCAGTAGTTTGCAAACATAACATTCCAAACAGAAGGCAGAAAGTACGAACAACACCATCACAACAGGATTGTATGCTCTCTTGATTCTCCTCTGATGAAATGCACAGAATTGGGTGCAAGGTCTTAAAGCCAACACCTCATAATATGCAGCCTCATTCCAGAAGTTAATTGTGGTACTCGTGTAGTCACTTTTGAGGGCCACCATCACAGTTACAAAGACTGCTACAATTCTTTCTTACAATAAAATAAACTGTTTTCAACAGTAAGGTTTTCTTACTTTTCTTACTATGGATAGGTTACCTCCCATGAATTGATAGCTGAACTAGTGTGTGTGAAATGCTGAGTACTAGTGCTATAGAAATGCTAAAAATTGTTATAGTTTTTGGTTGTTTTGCTATGACTAGTGTTATAGTGGATCCAGGACTTGCAAAACCAAAAGCCTGAGCTTTCCAATGAGCAAGGATTAATCTCCCTCAAATGTCCATATTCTTCTTGCACAACAAATAGAGTAGGACCTCCATATCCGAGGGGGATCAGTTCCAAGCCCCCTCATGGATGTAGAAAACTGTGGATATCAGAAAACACATAGGAAACACTCTGCTTTTGAAGTTATAATTGCGCCCCCTAACCTTCCCCCCTTTCTGCATCCAGCTGCGGAAACTTAACCCCAACCTTTCAGATGATCTTTCTGAAAATACATCAGAAGGATCAGTTGCTTCAAGTGATCCTGGTTCATTGAGCAAACACATAGTGAACATGTGTTCTTGAAGGCTTTCATGGCCGGGATCCGATGGTTGTTGTGGGTTTTTCAGGCTGTTTGGCCGTGTTCTGGAGGTTTTTCTTCCTACCGTTTCACCAGTCTCTGTGGCTGGTATCTTCAGAGGACAGGAGCTAGAATTCTGTCTGTGTTCTGGTGTAGTGTGTGGGATTGTTGAGTATTTGCAGCTGTGGGCTCAGGGTTTTTGTTCTTTTCAGGAGATTGGGTATTTCCTGTGAGTTTTGTTGTGATAAGGGGGGGGGGATGATCTGTCACTGTGATTGATGAGTGTAATTGGCTAGTCTATTGTGTGCAGTGATCACCAGTCCTTGTGGCTGGGTAGAGTTCATTGACCTTTTTGCAGGCTGTATTTTTCAGTGCTGGGAGCCAGGCTTTGTTGATTTTTAGACTTCTTTTTTGTTGAAGCTGTGCTGGTGTTTGTGGATTTCAATGGCTTCTCTGTGTAGTCTAATATAATGATTGCTGGTGTTGTCTAGTACTTCTGTATCTTGAAATAGGATTTCTTGTCCAACTTGTTTCAGGGCGTGCTCAGCTACTGCCAATTTTTCCGGTTGTTTTAGTCTGCAGTGGCTTTCATGCTCTTTGATTCTGGTCTGGATATTATGTTTTGTGGTCCCAATATATACCTGGCCACAACTGCAAGGTATCCGGTATACTCCTGCAGTTGTGAGGGGATTCCTTTTGTCCTTTGCTGACCGTAACATTTGTTATATTTTTGTGGTGGGCCTGAATACTATTTGTAGGTTGTTGGTTTTTTCAACAGTTTCCCCATGAGATCCGTTTCCCCTTTGATGTATGGCAGAAATACTTTATTTGTGGTGGGCTGTTTTTTTTCTTCAGTTCGGTGTTGTTTTCTCAGTTTGATGGCTCTTTTGATTTCATTCTTAGAATAGCCATTTGCCTGTATGGCCTAATTCAGGTGGTTGGGTTTGGTGCTGAGAAATTGAGCTTCACAGTTCTGATTCGCATGGTCTACCAGCGTTTTTATTATGCCTCTTTTTTGTGGTTGGAGATTTTGTGTAGGTACCGGTCTGTGTGGGTGAGTTTTCTGTAGATCTTGTGTCCCAATAGGAGGTTAGGTTTGCGTATGACCTTGACATCTAAGAAAGGGAGTTGGCCCTTTATTTCTTTTTCCATGGTGAATTGTATGTTTGGGTGAATTGTATATTTGGGTCTTCACATAGTGAAAACTCTGCTTTTAAAGTTATAATATGTCAGAATGATCAGCTGCTTCCTGTGACCCTTCTGATGCCTCCTGTAGTGGGCTCTCCCCCAGGCCACACTCTGTGAGCAGATTGTTCTTGTGGTGATTACACCTCTCACCTTCTCCCCCCTCCTTGCACCTGGCCCTGGAAACTTACCCGAACCCTTCTGGTGAGCCTTCTGAAAATATGTCAGTGCACACAATTTATTTAACGAAACTTTACAGGTACTGTACTGTATTTCTGAAATTTCTTACTGCATGGTTTCGTACCACAGCTAACCATGGTTAGGTGAAAACGTGTATACTGGTCCCACAGATAAGGCAGTGCTACTGTAGTTTGGAGAGAAATTTTCACAGAAGTAATATATTGTTGCAATATACTGTTGTAAAGTGAAGTAGTTGAATGTGGTTTGGTCTTGAATTGGGTGGTTAAAAGTCAATTAACTACAGAATATCTGCTTCTCATTTGTTGATATGGATTCATCCAGCTGCCACCTTTTTTGGAACCTCTTTTTGGAAGTGGGACTGGCTGGTGGGACTGTTATGATGATAATATGTATTTACATTGTAGTAGTTTGTGTAGCTCCAAAGCATCACAATACTTCAGAAATCCAACTTTCAAGAGTTTCCTGTGGGGTTTGCAGCATGTCTTGCCAGATGTGCAACCTCCTCCACCATAGTGATTGTTTTCTCTAGCACTTAACCAACTTATGAAATTGCCCGGCTATGGCAGACCAGAGACTTCTTGCCTAGCTTTCTTTGTTGCAATCACTTCAGCACAAAGGACAAATGAGTTGTGCACTCTCTGACATGACCCACCTTTCCTACAGTTTCACAAGGATGTCACTATTTTTCTTGACATGTCTATAATTCCTAAGGTGGAGTCAGACTTCCACCTCGATCAGCCTCTTGTTCTCCCAGCTTTCTTTCCATCACCTATGAGGGATCAAGAGAAAACCCTTCGTATGTTAGATGTCTTTAGAGCCTTGGCCTCTTACAACTCCAGAACACTTCTAAAAATCTAACAAGTTATTTGTTAGCTATGTGGGTTCAAAGACGGGTGAGCATATTACCCTCCAGTGACTATCAAAGTGCCTTGAGAACACAATCAGGTTTACCAACTAGCAAGGAGACCAGTGCCTGACTCTTTGAAAGGACACTCTACCAGAACTGTTGCAGCTTCCACAGCCTTTCTCAGTTAAAAGATGTCTGCAAAGTAGCAACTAGGTCTTGACCCTTGATGTTCATTGAACACTATAGGTTGGATGTCAGGGCCAAGCTTGATGCTGCATTTGGGAGAGCAGTTATCTCATCTGTGTTAATGTGACATTCCACCAGTGAGCTTGTCAGTCACCTACATGTTTGATTCACAGAGACCATGACAAAAAAGAACAGGTTACTTACCTGCAACTGTGGTTCCTTGAGTAGTCATCTGTGAATTCACACAACCTGCCTGTCCTCCCCTCAGTCTGCCATGCTACTGTTCACTCGTGGAGAGTGGCAGACATTGGGAATTGAGGGATTAATACCCTTAGGCCCAAGGATATGAACTGTAGAAGAGGAGGGTTGCCCTAATAGTCATTTTTCTCTGAGCTGTAGAATGTTCTGATGAGGTTTTGCACAGGTGCAGAAACATCCCACATGTTTGAATTCGTGACCACAGTTACAGGTACGTAACCTGTTCTTACCCTGTCTGGGAAGATGTGTGCATGCATGTTAGTGGAGTTGAGAGTAAGAGGTTTATGTGCTCGTTTTTCTCTGCACATAGCTAGTCCGCTTAGTGAAATGAGTGTTGTGTAGGGGATTACATCAGTTGAACACTATGTTCTAGATATAGCATCTGACTTGACTCTTAATCACCTTGGAGATACTTGAACAGGTACATTCCAATGCTGTGGGAGAATGCTGTGGCCTTGCTAACCTTAAAAGATATTTGGTTTCATAAGTGATTGAGGTGATTGGGATTTTGTGGCATTTGTTTGTCATGTTTATATGAGACCCCTTTCCCAATGAAGTCAATGCAACATACTTGGTCCTCCCCACCCTTTCCTCTGTTTTATATTTACGAGTCCCTGGGAAGGTAGTGTGTTCATTTGAGAGATACTGGTTGGCCCAAAGTATCCCAGTAGGGCAGAGGGGGATTTCAATTTACTTCTTCCTAGTAACAGTGCAACACATCACACCCGCTCATTAGATATTCAGAGTACTATGGGCAATAATAAGGGGAAGAGAAATGAGAGGGAAATAAGGGAAAGCCTGCTGTTTGATAGTGCAGCTTTTTTTCATGGAGACCATAAAAATATCAGATTTTGAACCATGTAGTCCCTGTAATTGTTTTTCTCTCTTCATTGATGCTCTATCTCATATGGAGTAATTATTTTTATTTATTTTTTATCACCAATCTCTTAAATGACTTTCTGTGTGCCCACTTAGTGTGCGTACTTAGGTCTAGAGTGACCTAAGAGAGTGTAATGGTTCCAGAGGAGCCATTGTAGACTACTGGGGAAGCTCTCGATGTATTAATATTTGCTTCACAGTTTGGAAGAGGCCATTATAGTTTATTGTGTCCATGACACCTGCCTTTTTAATGTGGGGACTTATTGCACATTCAGGTCCGTTCAGTCTTTCAGAGCAATGCATTCTCAAGAAATGTATTGCTCTGAAAGACTGAAGGAACTAGGCATGGCTGAGGGGAGATAAGTTCAGGAAATGGTTGAAAACCGAACTATTTAAAGCTGCCTTCAGCAACTGAGTCTCTCAGATGCTGTTAATATTTTAAAAAAAATTCTTTTCTTGTTCTCTCTCTTCCTTTTTGTATTTTTTTATTCCTATATTGTTGTGTGTATGGTTCTGTGGGGTCTGTGGGATTTTAAATTTTTCACTTATATACAGCCCGGAGTAGAGTGTGCACTAATGAGACAGTGTATAAATCAAATAAATAAGTAAATACGATGGCACTTTTCAAATACTTGAAAGGTATATGGAGGAGGGGCAGGATCTGTTCATTGACATTCCAGAGTGCAGGACACATGATAATGGACTCAGGTTACATGAAGCCAGATTTCAGCTAAATATCAGGAAAAAATCTCCTAACTGTTAGAGCAGTGCGACAATGGAATCAATTACCTCTTCAACTCTGGAGGAATTCAGGTGAAAACTGGACAGCCATCTGCCAGATATACTTTGATCTGGATTTGTGCATAGAGGGGGTTGGACTCAATGGCCTTATAGCCTCTACTAACTCCATTATTCTATGAAAACAAAGTGGTACAGTTGAAGATGAAATTAGATAACAGACAAAGAACAGCAAGGGGTAGGAGACTATGTTTCCCTATGTTTTGTTGAGTTGTCAAATGTGGTCTTATTATAGGGAGCAATTGTATGTTCTTATTTGTCTCATTTTTATACAGGAGAATGAGGAATGGCAAACTTCTTTACCATGCACAGTTCATGCTTTAATGAAAATCATGCACAAAAAGATGGTGGAGGTTGTTTTGTGGCATGGATCTTTAAGGAATAGAAGCATCAGAGGGGTTATTTGTGGCTTTTTAAACAATCAGCCAGTTCAGCAGAAATAATCCTACGATAACAAAAAAGGCCTGTGCCTTGATAACATCTGTCCTGGTTACAACTAGGCTGGACTGCAGTATGTGGGTGTGCATATAAAGAGAGCTTAGAAACTTCCAATTGATACAACATGTATTGTATAGGCAGCTCATGGACTAAGCAGGGGGACAGTTCACCCCAGGATTTGAGCCACCTGTGATGTAGCTGGAAGTCAAGAGTGTAGAACACCAGCACAGTTGATTGCCTTTTGATTTCCAGGCAAAATTGTAAAGTACTAATGTGAACCTTCAAAATCCCAAATGCTTTGAGATCAGGTTGTTTGAAGGAGCACCTGCTCCCTTGTGAGTCTGCCTGAGTCTTAAAGCTATCTTCTGAGGTCCTGGTTCCAAATTCTTATCAAGATCCACCTGACAGGAGGCAATAGAGACGAAGGATTTTTATTAGTGGCCACCTTTCTTTCTTTCTTTCTTTCTTTCTTTCTTTCTTTCTTTCTTTCTTTCTTTCTTTCTTTCTTTCTTTCTTTCTTTCTTTCTTTCTTTCATCAAAATTTCTACCCTGCCCATCTGGTGGCAAACTCTTTAGAACCCTCTACCAAGAGATACCACATTCACAGGGATGCTTACACTGTCTGTCCTCTATGAGCTCTGCAAGTTTGTGAAGTTTGAATTTCAGGCGTCTGAGTTATACATCCACAAGGAGGATCCCCCGAGAAAAGTTTCCCCCATGTATCTAGAGACATCAAAATCACATAGAAGCTTCTACTGACTCTCTTCTACAATTCTTCCAAGTTGTACACCCACACATTGGGTCCCCCAGGAAAGTGCCCTTTAGCAGCTGGCTTGTGGAAACCCAATCTTCACCAAACTTGGGAGGAGAGTCATGGGAAGCTTCTGTGTGATTTTGGTCTCTAGGTGCCTGGGGGAGGGAACTTTTCTGGGGGAGCCTCTTTGTGGGTGTATTGCACAGACATCCAAAACCCGACTTTTACAAAACTTGGAGGGATTGTAGAGGCATGTAAGAGGAAGCCTCCCTGAAACTCTGGTGTCTCTAGATGCCTGGGAGGCTCTTTTATAGCCCAATGAATTGACAAATCAAAAACCACTAAAATTCATTGATTTGTCATGTTTGTCAGGGGCATTGATTTGTACGAATATGAATTGACAAATTAGCAATTTTTGAACAAATTTGGTGGTTGGTTTACCTTAATGATCTGGTTTGTTTCAGTCTGTATTGTTTGAAGGGTTTTAAAGTGATGGTATGTTTATGTTAAAAAAACTATTTTTAGATGTTCTAAATTGTGTTGCTTTTTTTGCACTAAAATGTTTTGTGTTATTTATCTTTTATAAATTGCCTTGGAAGTAAACTGCTTGAATGGGAACATATAAGTACTTTAAACACACATACATTCTCACACATGTGTGAGGAGCTTTGCTGCACCTGATTTTTCTTTGCATGGTGCATGCTTACAACCATTCGCATTGGCATGCC
Organism: Intellagama lesueurii; assembly: GCA_037013535.1. Taxonomy (NCBI): domain Eukaryota; kingdom Metazoa; phylum Chordata; class Lepidosauria; order Squamata; family Agamidae; genus Intellagama; species Intellagama lesueurii. The sequence goes on from JBAJHW010000008.1 coordinate 11,694,033, forward strand.
TTGGTTCCAGTTCCTGAAACTCAGCATAGCACATCAGAGCTGTTCTGTGTTCTCATGGCTGATGTCAGGTGCTGGGATGTGATCCTGAGACTTAGGTACTGTGGAACAATGGAAGCCCAGTGGATAAATCTGACTCAATTACAGAAATAGTGGGAAATTATAGATGTGCTAAGGAACCCCAGAACCATTTTTATGTGATACAGATTTATCTTCTATTAGACGCTCAGCTGGCAGCCTCTTCCAAGGAATTCAGCCCATCAGTACATGCTCAACCTTGGTACTCCTTCATAAAACTGTAGAAAATATTTTGTGAAAAAGGGAATCCTATTTGTGAATCAAAAGGTTGAAGGTGCCTAACAGACTGTGTTGGCTTCAGATCTCTCAGTGGTAAAGGTAAAGGTTCCCCTTGACATTTAGTCCAGTCGTGTCCGACTCTAGGGCGCGGTGCTCATCCCCGTCTCCAAGCCGTAGAGCCAGCGTTTGTCTGAAGACAGTTTCTGTCGTCACGTGGCCAGTGCGGCTAGACATGGAACGCCGTTACCTTCCCACCGTGGTGGTACCTATTTATCTACTCGCATTTACATGCTTTCGAACTGCTAGGTTGGCAGGACTCAGTGGTAGGGACTCTGAAATGAAGAATTACTCAAGGGTGAGCAGAAGATCCAATGGAATAGAAATAAAAGTGCAGTGTGTTTATCTGAATATTTTTTTCTCCATTTTCCCCATTCTGCTCCAGCACTGGAAGGAGAAAATTATCTCACTGAGTCTTCTCTAAAACAAGGACCTTTCAAGGTTCAATCCATGTGCAGAAGAGGAAATGTGCGAGACTTTACTAGTAATGCTTCTGAGTTTCCTGTCCTAGTATGTGGTGGCCGAAGGCAGGTTTGTTGCCATGCTCAGTCCAGAAGCCAGCCTTGATAGAATGTTAAATCACATATTATACAAGATCCCAGCTTTCCAATTAGAAGCAGAACTTCCTTTAAGAGGGAGAGATTTTTGCAAATTACAAATTAGCCTGCTTTTTGTCAGATGATTGGACCTTGTGAGACAACCATGGACTTCATTTGAAAGTTGATGGCACAGCCATGGCAATCCGAATCTGGAGTGAATCTACCATACCATGTTTCTGGGTTATTGGACAGTGTCCCTAAGCCCACTTATGCTTTTGAAGTACTGACTCTCTTTTTATTCTTGAAGTGGTGGAACAAATGAAAGAGGATGCACTCTTTAGAGGGTGAGGAACTGTTGGCCCTCCAGATGTTGATGTACTACTATTCCCACCAGTCCTCTCAAACAGAGCCGATGGTGAGAGAGGGAGGGAGTGGCTTAAATTGAATACATATATAAGAGGGCCTAACAGGATCTGGATGACATATTTTCTCACCCTTGCTCTACATTTTATGTCTTCTTTCAATGTCCCCCAACATTTTCTACCTTCCAATGCAAATTGCCCTTGTTGTTTGTATGCCACATGTTATTTTTAATAGCTGAAAAAGTGCTATTGAATTGAGCAAGAGTACTGACCAATTTGATATGACAGTGGATTTGATCATTTAAGTCTGGTTCATTTCAGTGGATCTGCTGACCGACTCTAAATCTGCCAGTGTTGAAAGTCTACATCTAAACATACCCTCCCTTGCAAGTACTGTATCTTATCTATTCTTTTTAATGAAAACAACTTACTTAGGTAGATTCCCAGTGTGGTGTAGTGCATAGAGTGATGGACTAGGACTCTGGAGAACAGAGTTTGAATCTCTATTTGGCAATGGAACCTCACTGGGGGAGTGGAACTGGTGAAACCACTCCTTAAAACTTACTTTGAAATCCCTATTAAGGTTGTTATAAGTCGTCTCCAACTTGATGGCACAGAACACACACACACAACTTGCTTAGGTGTTTTTTGGGTGTATTTACTAATACAAATATTTGCCACACAAAAATTCTTGAGTTGCAGTCTAAGCAATGGTGGAAGTATTTGAAGTCAGAAAATCTAGACTTTGTAAAGATCAGTAACTTTATATCCATACTGAGAAGATTTGGAAGGGTGGGTCAGTAATGAAGACACACATTGTTACTTTTGAATTCCGAAGGAAACTTCCCGTCATGTGTAATTACATTGATAATGGAAAATATTTTACATGAATGTCAGCATCTCTGTGTGTGCTCTAAAAGAGACAGTTTTGGCAAGTTGCTCCTGCAAATGATAAGACAAAACAAATAGATGAATGTCTTTCATTTTATACTAATTTTTACCAGCCACAATAATGTCTTTAGGAGAAGGAGAATTTTAATTTCGCTTTGTCCTGTAATGCAATGAAATTATATTATCCTCAGATTGATTTGGGGAGAGGGTGAACTGGAAGGGTGGATATGCAGTATTGTCAGTGTTTTTGAGTCATACCAAAAATTAATGCATTTACAATATTTTTACTCCACATTTAACAGGTAATTTTTTAAATGTCTTGCCTGTAGTGTACATATTTTCAGCATATTTCAATTTCAGACTCCCAACTAATACTTTAAAGAATTGAGCATGTAAATAAGGGGACAAAAAGGATCTATCAATGTAAAATCTCATTTAAAGCTTTTTCCAAGGCTAAATTTAAGAATATTTTCATACACTGAGACCACACTATGTACTGATGAAAACAAACAGAGCTATGTTAGTCAGTTTCCCTTTCCCCCTTTTTTTCCTGTTGGTGATGATTCTCCACAGTATGTTCCAGGGAAGAACCAGCCTGTGCAGCCTTAGGCATGTTGCACAATCCCATGGCAACCCCAGAAGAAAGACATGGTAAGCCACTTCTGAACACTGTAAACCTAGAAAACACTGAAAAGGGTCACCATAAGTAAAAAATGACTTGATGGCACATTTTAATTAGTATTAATCATTACACATACATCCATTGACGAAAGTAGTGTTTTTTTTTGTAATAGTAGTGATTGGTTCATTTGTCTGTGTATAAGTAAATAATATATACTTCACAGCCTACCATTACAAAACAGGTGTTCAGTCATTGGGGTACCCAGTGTGGTGTAGTAGATAGAGCGATATACTAACACTCTGGATAGCAGGGTTTGAAAACCCACTTGGCCATGGAAGCCCACTGGTGGAGTGGAATTGGTAAAACCACTGCTTAATTATTATCTCACTTATCTTGAAAGCCCTGTTAAGATAGCTATAGGTTGGGTACAACTAGATGGCACATAACTAACTAATCAGTCAATACACTTGTTATTGATTGATTATTTATATATATATATATATAAATAATCAATCAATAACAAGTGTATTGACTGATATACCTTAATATACATATGCGTACATACACGTATGTGCGCATGCGCGCACGCACACACACACACACACATAGAATCAAAGGGGGAAATACCTTTTGTATGGATCCAAAAGGATAACAGAAAGTTGGCATTAATTGAGCTATATTTTGAAGGAAACAGCACAGATGTGTTCCCACCACTGAGAAGGCTGTGTCATGTAAGTACCTCAGCTGTATTTTATTTCAAAATAACAGGGTATTTCAGGAAGAGTGCTTTCAAAAGAACAGGAAAAATAACAAGTGTGTTGTAAGCAGTCAAGTATTTAATAAATCTTTCTTTTTACTTGTCTTTGTAGATCCAACATACATACAGCTAGTGCAACTCGCACTGGCTCTCTCCGTATAATCAGGGAACCTGTACCTCCCATTGGAGAGAAAATGTTCCTAAATATAAGGAGAGAATCTACATATCATTCCTGTTTCTGAAGTATAAATGCACACGTTAGAAGACCTGCATACACAGGCTTTGTACAGGAGGATGAAGATTGGAACCGGTCGGCATGTGATTGTGCTTTATGTTTTCACTTTCCCATTGATTGCATGGAAGAGCTATGGCACTTTAGCTACATAACCACAGCAGTCTAGATACGAGGATATCTTGTCACCTATCAGCACCTTTTTACTAATGCAGAGGTCTCAGTTATTACATGGTAGGATACTATGTAGAGCCAAAGAGAACTATTACAATAACTAGTGCAATGAAATAAAAAAGAACAACAAAAGGGAAAAAACAAGAGATCTTTTCCAGAAGATCCAAGAAATCAAAGGGAATTTTTAGCCTAGATTAGGAATGCTGGAAGACCAACAAAGGAGTACACTATCTGACCAGGAGAAAATAAAGAGAAGGTGGAAACAGTATACTGAAGCCCTATATAAAAGAGATAGGAATCCTATGGCGCTACTGTTTGGACAGAATATGGAGAGACAGAATGGTTTCTTGTAGGAAAAGGTGTCAGACAAGGGTGCATTTCATCCCCTTATCTGTTCAAGCTATACAGAGAACATATCATATGGAAAGCCAGACTAGATTCAGATCAAGAAGAAATTAGAAAATATCATAAAGTATAAGGATGTGTCATTGGAGACCAAGGCCAAGATCATCCACACTCTTGTATTTCCGATCACTATGTAGGGGTGTGAAAGCTGGACAGTGGGGAATGCTGACAGAAAATAAAGTTTATTTTGAAATGTGGTGCAGGAGGAGAGCTTTGTGGATACCTTGGACTGCCAAAAAGATAAACAAGTGGATCCTGGAACAAATCAGGCCTGAACTATTTTTGGAGGGGAAAATACTGAAACCGAGGCTGTCCTACTTTGGGCACATCATGAGAAGGCAGGATTATCTGGAAAAGACAATAATGCTGAAAAATGTTGAAGGGAGCAGGAAAGAGGGAAGACCAAATACAAAGTGGATTGACTTCCTAAAGGAAGCCAGAAGCTTGAGTTTAGAAGAGCTGAACAGGTTACTGAAAACAGGAGATTTTGAAGATCAGTCATTCATAGAATCATCATTAATCAGAGGTGACTTGACGATACATATCAACAACAGCAACATACCAGATTGCCCCTATTACTCCTTTCTTCTCAGCAAAGTAATGTATTTATTGTAAAACTGCAAAGATGCCCTTCACTGGTCCTCCATAATTCTTTTCAAGGAGTTTTCCTTCATTTGTTTTATTTTTTATAACAATTTGCATGCTAGGAATCTGAATTTTACAATATGAGGATGATTGCAAAACTATGATTAACCATTCCTTCCTTTGAGTCAGTTTCTCCCAGTTTTACAAAAGGTTTCCAAGAATAGTATGCAGAAAATTCAGTTTGCAAATTGCAGGGGAGATTTTTAGAGGGCAGCTTTAAAAGAATCGAGTCCTGAGAGTTTTATCTATATTTATGTCTCTTGTTTTACCAAACTCTTATGTAAATGGCAATATCAGAGGAGAAGCAGAGAAACATTCTTAAATAAGAGACTGCATATACATTTCTTGAGCATTTGTGTCAGTGACTACCTCATGCAATTACTTAATATGTATTACAAAACAATTAATATTTTAGTCTTTAGCACCTTCTGCAGTTTATAGATATTTAAGGCTTAAAATACATAACTCCTTCGGTTTGAAATGCAAATTGTCTTACATTGAAAAACACTGTCCTTATGGATTGTCTGAAAAAAAATGGAGATCACTTTTATGTAGTTTTTTTTAAAAATAGCCATTAATGTTGCAGTAAATCTTATATTACTTTATACAGTTAAGATTATTCTTCATTCTTTTACCTTTGGACAGGAAAGAAATTACTGGATTCCATCAGTGTTATTGGCAATCTCCCTATTCTGACATCTGTTCCTTCCTAAACATTTTACCAACCTTGATGAAATGTAGTTGAATTTTCAAAGCTGACTTGAAGGAAAAATTGGATGGTAAAAGAAATAACATTGATTAAACAACAGAAGTCATTTACCAATGACTATCAATATTTTGATGACCGTTGTAGTCTATTTTTAATCATATTTAATCTCTGAATCTAACTGAAGAATTGACTTCCTTTCCTTTCTTCCCTTTTTTTAAAAGCAGGAAGACAGGAAATGGATTCTCGTCAATTATAATTGAATATCTTTGACTTTTGCACTTAAGTAATAGTTTAGACACATTTTAGGTATGTGCACAACAGCAGGATTTGGTTTAATCTTGCTCTCCAAAAGTGTTGATTCCTTAGAAACAGGATACATTTTACACTCTTGGACTTCAATTTGTTTCTCCAGCATTTTTGTTTTCTTAACATATAGGCACTTGCTCCTAATGAAGTGTGCTTAGATTTATGATCATATGGATAGAAGCCACAGCCTACGACTTGAACATTTTCATAATCACAATTGTTGAATAAGGATGCATATGGGGGGGGGGGGGAGGCAGTCTGCATGTTCCAATATATTCATGTTTTCTTTACCTACCTAAGAATCTTTGTATTGAGAGAAGGCTAAATTGTTGAAACTTTTGGCTCAAATGTAGCACTGAACTAGATCTGCTTCTTGTGGTGAATTCACTAGTGACTGCAGTGGAAAAAGGATAGATCAGATATTAAAGGTTTAACACTAGGTTTCTCATCTTTGGGAGGTGTGGTAATTCAACCAAGGCATAAATCGTATGTTTTCTAATAGCAGGAGTGATTAATTGCTCTGACACGTTTTCTCGGTGTGTATTTGTGTGTGAAAACATGTGCCATACGACTTTGCTCTCCCCCCCCCCCCCATTTTCTGTTCCTTAATTCTAGCTTTGGTTTCCCCTTTCTGTCTGTCCTGTGTAGCACTGAAATTTCATTCCAAATTATCAAAAATTAAACTTGAAGAGAAATCCTAGATCTCTTGATTCAAAAGTAAATCCCACATCATCCAATATAATCTAATTACTTACTGTGAGTGTCCAAGGCAGTCTTAGTATGAGATTCTACTCAGAGCTTGGCAAGGTTACTTTTTTGGATTACGCCTACCAGAATCTCCCAGCTTGTACTATGGGGATTCTAGTACTTGTAGTCCTAAAAGTAACTTCCCAAGCGCTGCTTCTACGATAAGGGCCATATCTATCCTGCAAATGCTGTTCATTCTACGCCTCTGCTCAGGATTTCAGACTCTGAAGTCCTGTGAAATTTCTTCAAGTTTTAGCAGCAGGTCAAATTTCTGATGGCCTCCTTGCTCTCTATCAGAAGATTAATGTTTTTTTTTTTAAAAAAAAATCTACATTGCTCATCGCACACCTCAATAAAGCAAAAATGACACTACGCTATGTTTAGTTTTTCTCCAGTGTGTGCATTTGTGAAGGCCACTCTGTGAACAGAAGGCTTAACATTTTCTCCTATGGTTGTTTTTCCCCCACCCCTGCTATCCAGGGGAGTGGGGAGCAGACACCTTGAGCATGCTTGGAGGAAGAAGGTGCTCTGTCTGTTCTTTTGCACCACATTGAATCTCACTAGTGGCTGCATTTGTTAACAAAATTGTGTATCACAGCCATGGAGTATAATCTGTATTCTTCTTAATCAATGAGAGCAAATCAGCTCTCATCTAAGTAGGCAGCCATCCCTCCGATAATTCTGTGCCGGAACGAAAAAAGAAAAATGGCTTCATAGATTAAATTAAGTCTTCAAAGTGATTGTGTAATTTAAATTTTATTTTTAAAAATTTGCAAAACAAGAGCGAAGTAATGTTCCACAAATGCCTTATGCTTTGTGGTTTGTAGCTCTTGGAACTGGTGGGTTGATCGTTTAATAACTCAGGGCCCCCAAACTCCATCTTGCTTGTCAGCATGTGTAACAGGAGAGAGGTAAGACCACATGCCTCTGGCAAAATGCAGACTTTACACTGCCATAGTAAAAAATGGAGGGAAAGTTTCACAATCATGACTGTTTCATTAGATTTAACTTAAGGTCTTAATTAAAGTTCGCTATATTTAAAGTGTTCTTGTTTTCTTGTGGTACATTTGTACGGCTCTCTTAATGAAAGAATCAAATGCAGTACATTTTTTTTCCAATCATTTGTTATGGATCCAGTACTTTTAGTCCTTCTATTGGCGTATTTATTAGCTCATGCACCTTAATCAGGTAGAAATCAAGATCCTTCAGAACATATAATTCTGTTAATGATGAACAAGAGTACCGGACTGTTGCTGCTGATTTTGAAAGTAGATGAATACCTACCTTGTTCATTCCGGGAAACATAGTTCAGATCAATATTTTTCATGATGGGGACAGTGACGGTGAAGGTGGTGGTGATGATGATGGTGACAGCAGTGCCTCTGACAGTTTTAATCTTGTGGAGGATTTAGAAAATGTGGGTGTGGTGTGTATATCTAATCGAAATTTCAAGCTGTTTCTGAAATGGCTGTTGAGGGACCCTTATGTTGATGCTTAACTTGTAATTTCAGCCTAAAGTTCATTTCTGATCATGTCTTGTTATACATGAGATGGCACAATAAAATGACAAAAGAGTTAGTTCCATTTGCAGGCTAACAACAGCTATTTGTATGTTAACTTTTTTGCTTAGTGTTGCTATGATTAGTTCATCAGAATTTCATATGGGAATTGGGGTGTACCCAATGGCTGTGTTTTTGATTTTTCACTCATAATTTTCTCCACATCAGTCTTCAATTTGAACTTTGAATTGAATGCACATGCACACAGTCTTTGCATGGAAAAAATCAGTGACAAAAATCACATGACATTTTCCTGCTATAATTATTCCCTGAATCAATCTTAGGAGTCTTTGGGAGTTCTGGAAACCCCTGCAATAAAGCTGTTTGTGTTTATACCTACAGTACTTATGGCTTAATTCCATCCTTCTCTCCCTTTTTATGTACAGACAAATTGTTTCCAAAAGAGGGAACTTAGTGAAACTTTTTACATTAGCATGTTCATCTTTGCAGCTGGAGCAGACTCTTGAAATTCAAACCTTTTAAGAGCAACAGGATTAAGTTGAAAACTAGTTTTTATTGTTATTTTCCTTTTTTCCTTTTTACTAAGACTGGTTTTTTTTTTTACCTAACATTTGTTTTCTTCTCAGTTTACCGTACTTACATTTCCAGTTACTGGACAGCACTCATAAGTTATTAACCACAATGTTATTTTTAAATGCATTGTTCTAGTATAGATATAGGGTTGCCAGAGTGCTGGGTGAAGTTTCAGGGAACTGCTGAGCTTCCCCTGGTCTACTGGTGAGGAGCTAAATCCCAGGGCAAGCATTTCTAAAGGAAGAGAAAATTTAGGTTTTGTGTTTAGGATGTGAGCCTTAGTAGAAAAGGCAGCCACTGCTACAGATGCTGGGTGCATTTTACCTCTTGTTTGGCTGCCAGAAATGGGCTTTCCTTGGATGTGGGTATTGGCTGCTTAGCTAGGCTTTGCCCATTTACTGAGATTTCCCTTTGCCTGTTTCCACAAACAGCTTGTCCAGAAGCAGCTCCTGGCCCTCTCATCCTTTGCCTGCCCCACCCCTTTGATATTTGACAGACCTCCTGGTCTTAGGTTTTGGCCCCGAATTATTTATGGTACTACCATTTTGTAGCACTGATCACTAGTGTGTCCATTTCTAAAAGATTAATAACCACACTTCTTATGTGCATAATGTATAATAAAGGATCAACTTGATACCAGCCACTTTGAGTTTATAATCATACCAATGTGCCCAGGATTTGATCGTCTTTATTTCCACTGTGAGTCATCTTGCATGATCAACAGAACCATGTAATATGGCTATTATGGGGTTGCATGTTTGAACCACTCTTTCGCAGAATTAAAATATATTCTATGCATGTGAAAACTAGTTCATTGAGGGAAAGACTAGATCACAACACTTCTTCCAGTCATGGTACTTTTCTGCAGTCAAGAGAAATTTCTTGTGGTAAATCAGTGAAGCAAACATTTCCACACCAGAACTCAGTACTACTATATGACCAAATACCATGCAGTGTGGTTTACCCATCTGTAGAGATCAATTCTGAATGACAAGTAAATGAAACCTCGGGAATTTTCAGAGTATTTAATGGAATTATAGTTTTTCAAACTACAGCTGGTCTACAGTTTATGTCTGGATGTGTGTCATGAGTTTGTTCTATGGTATCTTCTTTTCAACAGATTACGTTGAGAATGACAGAAGAATAACCTGGAGAACCACTGTCAAGTCAGAATAGGCAGTGTTGAACTAGATGGACAAAAAGGTCTGACCTTGTACAAAATAGTTTACTGCAGTTTCCTTGGAATTACAAGAGCTAATTTGGATAGTTCTAAGGATGATTGTTCATCAACATTTTTATCCTCCTTATCAGGAATAGTTGGATATAACATCACTATTAATCAGTTTTCCCTTTGCCTGTTTCCACAAACAGCTTGTCCAGAAGCAGCTCCTGGCCCTCTCATTAATAGTGATGTTATATCCAACTATTCCTTATCAGGAATAGTTGGATATAACATCACTATTAATCAGTTTCAAAAACAACATCGTACAAAGACCTACCTTTGGCACAAATATCCATTCACTTTATTATTTATTGCTACATATATGTATCATAGTAGTGGGCACCATTTGTGACCTGCCAGACTATGTCACAAATCACCAGTTGAAGACCATTGCTCTGAATATATATAAGAAATCCAGAATAGCTCCTAACAGGGGGGGGGGGGGGAACGGTTCTTTAATTCCAACTAAAATAATAGTGCGAACTGTACAGCAGCAACACTGTCTGCATTTGAAAGTAGTGTGAAAGTAAACTACTGAAGTGTTGTTTGCAAAGAAAGATATAAGGGTGTTTGGATAATGTGGACAGATATTAGAGCTTATTGCATCTTTATAGCTTAGATTTGAAAGTATTGCTTTTTTAAGCAGCAGAAAAAGGTTCCTAGTGTATGTGTACTTTACTGAGCTCACATCCATCTAAAACTATGCACTCATATTTCTTTAGCAGCTAAACATTCTGTGTTGTGATTCATCAAAGAAGAAGCAGCTTTCCTTATAACTCAAACAGTACTCCTGATTCTGCTGCTTGGAGAGAATTGCTACTGAACCTAACCTGTGCCCTCTAACAATGTTCCAAGATTATACCACCAGCAAACTAGAGTTTAATAAATTAATAAAGACAGGCAGTAGAAGCAGCACTGACCTCCTCCACAGCATGGGCACCCCAGATGTTTCTGATAAGTAAGCGTGCTGTGCTGTAACAACACATGTGGGCAATAGAGAAAATTAAAACAATGGGGACCCAAATTGGGAAGAAAAAAAAACACTGTTTTCCAAACCCACCCATGGGAAGACAGCTTTAAAAAGAGAGAGAACAATTCAGAATTGTTTCGTCTACATAAAATAAATGCTAATGGAACCGAGATTTGTGTTAACAGGTGATAAAAAGTATAGATGCATGTGAAAGCCTGGATACCAGAATCTGGAAGCCACCAGTTGTTGTTTTCCCTTTGCCCAAATCCAGGAGTTCTAGAAGGCTGTAAATCTGCCATCTTAATAAAACTGTACTGTTTTCTCAAGCTTTGACTAGATGGCAAGTAGTTTTGCTCTGGGAAGTCATTTTTCATTTTAGGTAAACAATTACTTTTACTGTTAGTAGAACAGCATTTTGCTGGAAATTGTGTGTTTAGATTAAACCTTATAAAGGTTTATGATCAGATCTGTGAAAAGAAGACAGTGACTTACAGATATTTTTGAAGCCAGGAAAAAAAAAAATGCTGTGAATTCCCAAGCAATACTTTAAAATCCGTAAATGTGTGATGTAATCTTAAATCCCAAAAGAGAAGAAGCTGGATGCTATCTGCAGTAACATGGCACCCTGTTCATCCATCCTAGACTACCTGCATGTAATGCTAAAGATCAGAGGCGAGACCTTACTGAGCGAGGATAGAAACAATCGGCTTATATAGAGTATTTTTACTTCATAGGAATGTGATTCTGCTCGCTGAAAATCTATCCTTTGCATGGAGTCAGGCATAATCCTGTGCCTACTTTGCCCTTGCAGTAAAATATGCTTAATGGCAATTTCAGAAGGGGAAAAAAAGAACCTATTTAAAGCTGGTTGAGCAGAATATCTCCTTATAGATGGAAACTATAAGTGAATAATGTTAATGGAGCTCTGTTTTTGTAAAATGCACGGGACAACTAATACAATCTAGGTACTTTAAAAGTAGATGATTGAATTACATTTAAGAGACTACCTAATTTAGGACCTTTAAAAATAGTTTTCGATCTGTCTGCTTGATGGAGATTGTCCGTGGTCCCTTCATCAAGGTTTTTCTGGGGGTCATTTTTTTTCAGTAATTTCTCACAGTCTGCATTCCACCTAAAGCATTTGATAGTGTTATTTTATACTGAAGCACTTGCCAGTACTGTGCATGCTAAAGCTAATGCTATTCAAAAGGCATACAGCTTCATCCCGAAAGATCCCAACAAATCAGAGATAACATCAGAGCAGCTCTGATTGCAGGAATTATTGGTGGCTTTGGGTATTTTGTTGTGTTTTTACTATTGACTTTATCTTTACAGTTGAAAAGTTTATAACACCAACTGTTTTCTTCCGCATGAAGCACTCTTGAGAGAACAGCATGTCAGATGTGACGGATAGAAGAATGGAGTGGCACATTTCACATGAGAGGCTGGCACATTTCATCTCACACAGTGGATGGGTGCCTGGTAGGGAGAGGCTGGGTGGGGGCCGTGTACAAGGGATTGGAGGTGTAAGAAGGAGATGGGTCATGCCATAAATTATTTGATGTCTGAGGACTTCCTTATCCATTTCTTCAAATTAATATTTGCTTTGGACCAATTTTGTTAGCTTCTCCTATCCTTTTTAATATGTATCAGATCTAATGCTATTGATACCACAAAACGTATGATGGAATTCAGTGGTGAAAAACAACAACACTTAAGATCAATGCAGATACTTGACATCCATGGGCATTTGCATGGGTCTCTGATACTTGCCTGACTTCCATCTTGTTTTTGTGATTTTCTTGAATGTGGCAACTAGGTTGAATAACACTGGATCTATCTGCCTTTTTAATTATTCAGTTAATTAGCACTTGTTGCTTGTATTCCTTCCAACAAATTCCAGCAAATTCACAGCAGTGTATGTTGCTCTGAGGAAGGTCAGAGACAGAATGACTGTCCTAAAGTCATCCAGGTGGCTTTATGGTTCAGTGTAGATTTTCACCTGGCTCTTCCAAGTTCGAGTCCAACACTCTAAGCCCTACAACAGTTTGGCTGTCAATGTTCCTATCAGGGCTGGGGTCTCGAGTCGTAGGACTTGGACTTACGTCGCACTGGTGACTCGACTCTGACTCAACTCTTTTTCCCCCCAGTGACTCGAATGAACTCATGACTTGGAACCCACCCACCCCTCCCTTTTTTTCCTGGGGAAAAAAGCTTGTTTTTAATAGGGACTTGGGACTTGGGACTCAGACACAAAAAGACTCAGACTTGGACTTGGGACTCAGACACAAACATTTGCCAACATCCCGGGTTCCTATTTAACATTGCTCTGGTACAATGTGTACCCCAGCATGTCAGCACTGCTTAGACCCTGCCAGGGCCCTACCTGAGAGTCAGACCTGCAGCTGGCCCCAAGAAAACTCATGTCAGGCAGTGACTGGATTGAAGTATTTTCTATTCTATCTTTTGCATAAGTGCACATAATTGAAGAATGTAACTAAAGAATGTCTGAAATAACTATTCTGATATGTTGTTTCTAGTCATCGGATATGACATCTACCAAATGAAACATGTGGGAAACCTGTTGCTAATCTTAGACATTCTGTGTGTTAGTATTAGAAGCTCAGATTTGAGTCATTAATGTCATTTTAATGCTATTTTTAAAAATATAATTAGAACTCCAATTGCATTTGAGATCTAATCTGACAATAGTGACACAGAAAGAGAGATCACAAAAATAGCTCCACTCAAAACTTTATTAGTGATTACAGAAAAGAGGGTCCCTCCAATCCATTCGTGCAGATTATTTGCAACTGAGATAGCAAGTAATTGGTACATCTTGTGTATATAGATTTCAAAACTTTTCTTTTCTTTTTTCCCCTTGCAGTAGCTATTTATTTCAAAATTTGCCTTCCCTGGCTTTGCCTTTGATTTGTAGTTACTGTTCAGCTTTCTCTCTTTCCATGAGTCTGGATACATGTAATATGACACCTTGATTTTTGTACATGCACTAAAACATCAGTTGTCCCAGCCTACCATATGTGGATTGCTTGGAGAAGTAAATCTTCCCTATTGTCAATTTTAATCAGAGTTGGGAATATTTAATTTGGAAAAGAGGAGAGCGTTCAAATGTTCAATAAAATTATTCAGTACAAAGGTTACTTTTAACCTGTAAGCAAAAGAAGCAGGCTGGGTCTGACCAGTGATGCAGTGGTACATTGGAAGTGACTATCCCCATATCTAGCCTCTGGATGGATCCATTTCAACAAATGGGGAGCCAGTCTTTTGTACAGCTAATGGCTTTTCAGTGAGAATGGGACACTCTCAACCTGGAAGCCATATATTTTGGGATTCCATCTTCTGGCTTCAGCTCATGCTATTTAGATATAATCATTGTTTTGCATGCTCTAGAGTTGCTGCAGGTAGAATTCACCACTTGGCCTTTAAAGTCATTATAGGGTCCTTATATTATCTGTCCATCATATAACAACATTTCGCAATGGTTGCTGAAGAATCCTCCCCATGACATCACAAGGGCACACCACTTATGATTTCACAAAACCCTGCTCTTTAATCTCAAACTTTGGCAACTTTCTCTGATTTTGAGTGAGGTGGCCCTGGATACTGTTGCTTTGCCATGACACTGGCAAAGACCATGTGAAGTTACTTTAAAGTTAAAAGCTACTTTGAACAGTGTTTGTGATGTTGCAGAGGTACACTGGCCTACATTACATCAGGCTGTGGAATGCAAGATGGCCCCAGAAAGCCTGGAAGTGCCATGATGAGAAGGAAGAGGGGGAGGTGGCAGGTCAGCCTACATTCCTTAGGGTGGATCCTGGTCCTATACCAGCCCTGTTTCAGTTACTTGACTGAATGTTACTGATGGTATGAAGCCGAAATCAAGTTCCAGAGATAGTGTCCACTCCAACAGATCTTGATATTCGAGAAATGAGACTTGCAAATAAAGGTTATGTTTATATCCTGAAGACAATTATGAAACAAAGCAAACTAATTTACAAACAAGGGGAAAATATGAAAACCATATGTAAATCAGACATTTCTAGTGCTTCAGGCATTCATTCTATTGACAAAGTCTACTATATAACTTGCTGATACAAGTATTTACAGGATTCAACCAGCTCTGTGCTTATCCTACAAAATGGTTACTGTCTTGTGAACAGGGATGAATAAATCTGACAGATTTACCTTCTCCTACCTGTGAATTGTGCCAATTTTGTTATATCCTGATGAAAAAAATAATAGAAATGAAACTCTTGCCTATTGCTAGCTATGAATCAGTTAGGGTTATGTAAACACATCACAGGTTTACAGGCATAGGTACAGTTTATAAGGGGTTTTCTTTAAAACTTCTGCTTCCCCTTTTTCCACTATGAAGTTTCCTAGCCTTGATGACTCCCCTTCTCTTCAACCTCTCTCCCCTTATCTTTGCCTAGTGTTGGCAACTCCAGTATTCATGGCGATGGCTGGAATCAGCCTCAGGGCAAAACCTTTTTCTGCAATGAACAACATTGTCTTTTGGGATGCCAGTATATGGAATGAAAATACAAATGAGCATTCCCTACCTGGACTAAGGGTGGCCATGTTGTAAAGGAGGACAGATCTCTTAAGTCACTTGTGGATTATACAAAATGGACTTTTTGGGAGGTGTGCCATGCAGGAATTGGAAAAGCAGCATTTCCTGTAATTCCCTCCTGGTGCATAATCAGAAGTACAGTAGCCCTATTCCCAATGTTATGGTATGCAGGAATCAATTGTTTCCTGTGCTGAAATATCTTGATGTTGCTTTTCTTTGTTTTGTCAGTGTATCCACAGATCACAGGGATGTTATTCCACACTCGTTTGCAGATTTTCTCTTTTGAATACTTCTTGATTTTGTTGAAACTTTACTGTTCATTCTGTTATGATTGGCTATGTGAATTGCGTGCTGCTCCATTCTGATTGGTTGCACTTTTTTAGCCGTCCAATGTTGTGCAAAGACTGGGTTGACTGACAACTTGAGTATGCAATTCAGATTTTTTGCTGTGTCGGTCAGTTAGTCATCCAATTAGGAGTACAAACAATAGCACATAACTCTTAGAAGTAACCAACACAGCACAAATTCTGAATTGTATATTCATACATATATACACATTTTGATCCATTCTGTCAAGTATTTGGGTTTTTTGTTCCTTGACTGGATGGCTTGTGTAATTAACTAAGATTGTGCACTGCCAATTTCAGTGCAGTACACAGTTTGAAAACTAAAATCAGCAAATGTTCAAGAACATGACCTTAAAATCTATTGCAAAAAAGCAAAGCTCACATACTACAGAAATTAGTAAAAATACCTTTGCAGCTCATAAATAGATCTTGATTTGAGGGAATTGCAATGAGGAGATGTTCGCTGACTTCTGTACAGCTTACACGGCAAAACTGCACATGGTAAGTTGGTTCCTGAATTTTCTGGAGCTAATTTATGGACCTATATGCCTTGAAAAACACCAGGGTGCATGTTTATGTGTGATAGAGACAGAATGTGTGTGTGTGTGTGCATGAGAGAGAGAGAGAAAGAAAAAAACAGTATCCCAGGTATATTGAATCAATTACACATGTAGATCAAGATATACAAGTCAAATTACATCAAAGCACATTCTTACATTTTCATTAATTTATTAAGTAGGAAGGCCACAATGCCAATAATGGAATACATTTTTGTCACATTTTATTCTAGGATTTCCTTTTTTAGTGCATATTCCATTAATCATCTTTCCTCATTTTGCTTCCTGTACGGCATCTGATAGTCTCTCTTTTATCCCCCAGTCTCAAAGCTGTGCTCCCATCTTTGTTAAACCTTCTCTTTACCAACCTTACCAAAAGTAGCTTTTTTTTCCTCTGTCCGCGCCTCTGTGGACCTCTCAGACACCTCCTTGTTCCTTTTCCATTTCCCAGGTCTTCCTGCATCCCATCTTTGGTAGCTTTGTGCAAAAATAAGTACTCATATAAACACACCAGACAATAGTGCACACAGAAAGACACCCATGCAGAGATGAGCATGCCTCACTCCTACATGTACAAAAGAAGACATTCACTTTGACCAGAAACAAATAAACTGTGATCGGAAAAGGGAAATTTTTAACTAATCTTAAGTGTCACAAAGTGAACATCTGTTATATTTGAGATTATATAAATAAGCTTGCTTTATTTGGGGATTGGTCTTCAGGACTTAAGTGTGGGATATGTTTGAAGTTATTTCACAAACTCAAAGACTTCCTCAATCACTTCTCGACAATATTAATGTGCTTTCAGTTCTAATTGTGAGCTGTCTCTAATGCCTGGTTTTGGTCCTTAGTATAGCCTCACCTCATTCATTTACTTCACAACTCAACTGAGGATATTCTGAGTTGCTGCTGTTTCCTTTCATGTTTTGTTTCAAAGCTAGTATGTTGGCTTTTTCACTCATATTCCTTTACTGACTTCTTTTCTCTCTTCCCAGCAGACAAACAGGTTTGCTTTCAGAAAAGTAGAAGCCCTTTCTGGCAAAGCAAAAAACAATGAATGAGGAGGGTGTATTCACATTTAGCCATAGATCGTGTAGTTGGTGGAAAATAATATGGATTTAAATATGCCAATTATGGAACAATACCCATAGTATTTTGCAGTGTAGTTGCTCTCTCAGTCACTCACACAAAGTGTGATGAGGTTGGGAGTTCAAGCACGAGGGGAACACAGGTTTAGACTTGACCATACTTGTCTAGTAAGAAGACAATGAGGAATGGGCTGGATGGGTATACGCTGAGCTGTACTTGAGTACATGCCTCATAATGGATGAGCTTCTACTTTGTTTCATTGTACAGTTCTCACTATTAATCCCCTTTCTCCCATTAGTGTCTTAAACTCTGTTTTTATGCCCTACGTTTTGATTTCTACTGCTTTGTGCTGAACTCACTGATAGTACATAACATATGCCGTCTTTGTGCAGCAGTTTGTGCCCTAAGGATCGTTCCACATATTGGCTGAAATCCTACTAGAGTAGGCCCATTAAATCAACAGTCTAGTTGCAACTTACTATGCTAAATAACAGGAATTCAGCCATTATGGGATAGCAAAACCTGGTTTTCAGTTGAGTGCGTATCAAGGAATTACACCGTCTCCTTGTTCTCTGACTGTGCTAGTATGTATTTCCAAAACCATAATTGTCTTATTCATACATTACATATTTTGATAGCCTTTTAAAATGTTACATGTAAACAGATTCTTAAGAGGTCTTGGGTAAAAGGAGATTGTGCAGATTGCAATAGGATGAAAAGTTGGCATCAATTTATGGCCTTGTGTGTTCTGAAAACCCCCAGGGTGTTCATTTATGTGTAACAGAGAGAGAGAGAGAGAGAGAGAGAGAACGTAATATTACAGGTATATTCCATGTTTGTGAATCTCAGGAGAAGGAAAACAATACAGAATACAGACTGTCTTAGTTCTTTTCCTGTGTTCATTTCACTTCCAAGGCACTTCCAAAAAGGGGTGAGAGAGTTATAATATAAGGAGTATACATTTGGAGACTGCAAGTGGTCAGGAATGGGACAATAATTGGTCTGTATAGAACAGTTCTGATGATGGGTATTGTCAGCTGCAGTTCTCTTTTTCATTGTTCTGTGTTGTTTTCATGAAAATAACCCTGTTAGCACATGTAAGTATAGAACATTCAAAACAACAGTGAAAAGGTTACCAACTAGAGTTGGGCACAGATTGGGAAAATTGTGATTTGTTTCGATTTGTGATTTGTCAAGGTCGATGAATCACGAATAACAAATTTATGATTTTTTTCTGATGAATGACGAATCAATTTGTTGATTCGTTTTTGCATTTAAAACCATATAAAATGGCCCCAAGGCACATAGAGACAAAGCATAGAACATTCAAAACAACAGTGAAAAGGTTACCAACTAGAGGTCTGACTCTCCTCTATCAGTCCTGCAAGTTTGGTGAAGATTGGGTTTCGGACGTCTGAGTTATATACCCACAAAGAGGGCCTCCGCAGCACACAGAAGCTCCCCCTGACTCTCCTATACAATCCTTCCAAGTTTGGTGAAGACTGGGTTTCGGACATCCAAGTTATATACTCACAAAGTGTATAACTTGGGGAAAACCCAATCTTCACCAAACTTGGAGGGATTGTAGAAAAATGAATCAACAAATTGATTCATCATTCGTAAGGGGGAAAAACACAAATTCATTATTCGTGATTCATCGACCTTGACAAATCACAAATGGAAGGATTGTAGAGGAGATTCAGAGGAAGCTTCTCTGCAATTTTGGTGTCTCTAGGTGCCTAGGGGGATGTTTTATAGCCCAACAAATCACTGAATCAAAAATAACAAAAGAATCATCAATTCATATTCATCAGGGGTATCAATTTGAATGAATACGAATTGACTAATTAGTGATTTTGATGAATTTTGCAATTTGCATTCCCCTATATAGATGGTTAGCTCTCAAAACACTCACACTTCATTCATAACTAATTTTGCAACTACAATGGTGGCTATATCCACACAATCTATCAATGAACATTCCATTCAAGCAGCTGTAGCCATTGATCCTACTTACCACAAATGTCAGCAACTTAGGCTGGGAAGTTCACTGCTGGAACACTTTTATGTAGAGAGGTCTTCTCAAGAGAGAGAGAATTACATCAGTTGTCTCAAACTCCTAGCTATTTTCAAAGCCTTGAAAGCTTTCAAGCTTCTGGTGAGAAGTTGGGTGGTACAGATTGTGACTGACAATACCAAGTCCTTTTTTATATAAACAAGCAAGGTGGAATTCATTCCATAGCTCTTCTCCATCTTACATGTCCCCCGTGGGATTGGTGCATATGCAGACATGTGTACACCATAGCAGAATATGACAGTGATCTTTTTTGGCATCTCAGCAATCCTCTGATATTGAATTTGGTAAGTCATCCAATTGTCTGATTCACGGAAAGCATAAAGAAGAAGAAGAAGAGGTTGCTTACCTGTAACTGTGTGTCTTCAAGTGATAATCTGTGAATTCGCACAATTCTTCCTTCCCTCTGTCTCCCATGCTTTCTTTCTTGACTATTGGGTGACAGATCAAGGAGGACTAAGAGGAAGCTGGAGGTGACTTGGAGCATGCACACAGCATAATGGGGGTGGTGAAAAGCTTTTAGCTTCAGCTGTGCGATTCTGGAATATTCCAATTGGGCTTTCGCACGGGCATAAAACTCAATTAGATGAATTCACATATGACCACTCAACGAACCACAGTTACAGGTAAGCAAGCTGTTCATGTAACTGATATCTTCTTATTAGGTGAGGAACAGATTTTATATCTTTTGTGCTTTACTCCATTTAATTACCGTCTTGTTTTTACAGATGGCAAAACTGAGGCAGTGATCGAGCAGCCTGCACTAACCTCTTGTCCAAAAGTCTGATCATGCTTACAGACTACTGACACGTTAGTTTCTATATGTTCCAGGTAAGAAAACCTTGTGTGGGAGATTTTTAGATTCTTGGTGTCCATCTTGATTCTCAGTTTGGAGATATGCAAAGGTGGGGAGGGGGACATATTTCCACAGACTCCACACTTTTTCTTCTGATGGAAGTCAACATTAGAAGGACTGCCCAGAATTGTGCTTTGTCTGAATAAGAGAGAACAGAACCAACATTCTGGTGCAGCTGCTGTCTTTTAGAATATTCTAAATAATTGACAGAAACATGTGAACTTGAGATGGGCATGAACCGCTGGTTCAGCGATTTGGCACCGTTCATTTACCAATCCAACAGCTGATCCATGGTTCGGCATCCTGCTCCCTCTGGTGAGTACACACTTGAAGGCAGCGGCCTGGCTTCCCTGCTTACCTGTCCCGCCTCCTCTGGGTGTTGCCTCCAAGTAGGTGCTCACCAGAAGGGGCAGGGTGCTGAACCACAGGTCAGCTGTGTGGCTGTTGACTGAACCGGTATGAACTGCCAAACCGGCGGTTCCTGCCCATCTCTAATGTGAACCATTTGAAGAAATGTGCTTTTACTCCTTAAAGGCAAAAAAGGAGACATGTGACCAAGAAGATTTTTCTATCTCTCTGTCTGTCTATCTAGTTAGACAATTGCACACACACGCACATTGACATACATATTTATAGGAAATGTGCATTGAAGCCAATGGTTTCAATTGAAATCTCAGCAAGCTGTGATTTGTAAGAATAAACAAACATGTAAGAAATACTTGTGACATAGGAAGCATATGACCAATTCAGAGATGAGCTGTGCATGTTTACTGTAGCACACACTTAGGTGCGATGCCAGTAGTCAATCAAACACATGGATGAGTTAGCAGAACTGTGCACATGGTTCCACTTTGCTTTGGCCACATACTCAATGTAATGTGTGAAATGGTTTTAAAGAGTCTTTCTCACACATTATCTTACCTGTTGAGGTGCAGTTCTTTTATTCCACTGGTCAAGAACGGTTCTCTATTACCCTCTTCAAAATCAGTAAATACTCCTAAGTGAATATGGATACTTTGACAATGAATGCTGCGGTTTTAAGAATGAAGTGGAGCTATCAATGTAAAGGTGAATAAACTTTGCACATGGGAGCAGTTGACAGATTGCTAATAAGTAGGCAAGTCGGTAGGCAGCCTAGTCTTTCTTCAACAAACAAGTTGCCCAAACAGAGGACTGTGCCAAAATCCAACAGCTTCAAACAGCCAGGGGGATGGGCACTATTGGTCCTTAATGTTAGCTGATTCCTCTTAGTATTGCAAATATGGGACTCTGTTGCTTGACAGCAGCAGTGAACAGACTAGCAGCTCTGTCTTTTGGCAAAGAGTCAGGCATATTGTTGCATACATCAGGTCGGGTGTGTGTGTGTCAAACTAAGCGATGGCACTTGGTTTTAGAAGAGGTGTTCTGTCAAATGATGAAATATGCCTGTTTTTCCTAGCACATGCGTTCCCTCAACTCTACATCTTGGGTTTAGTGTGCTTTGTTTTGTGATTGGTCATTGGGCACATAGCATGGATTTAATTTGCAAGTCTAATTTTTGAGATATTTGTCTGAGGAGATCTCAATATTAGAGGTAAACAGCTTAACTAGAAGAAGTATAGACTCCCCTTAATGCTGCTTTGCTCTGGTGTCTAAATGCCAGAGTGTTAGGTTTTAGATTACTGGTGGGTAGCATAATTGCCAGGCAGCCGTATCCTATATAACATGAATGATTTCTACCACCCTTAAAGGCAGCCTATCAGATTGAAATAAAACCTCACACTGGTGTGTGAGGTTACAATGCTGACTAATGCACCCCAAACCCATCATTCATTCTGATTTTGCAGCCAGCTTATTCAAAACAATCTGTTTTTCCCCTACCAGAATAAGCCTTAGGATTGGGTCATTAGGTAATAAATTTCTCTGCCTGAAATTATTTAAGCATTGCATTTTCTTCTAACAACTCCCTCTAGAAAAGTAAAATACGCTGTGTGGCTTCTTCTAGTCTCCAGGATCAGTAGGAAAACTCCTCAGGATTTCTAAATTAATATTCCCTCAGACTCAAATAAAGACTTTCAAAGTGAGCCTCAGAGTTGCTTCTCCTTTCCCACTTCCCCTGCCTTCAATTTACTGACTGTATTTAACAATATATATACAGACTGTGAAGAAGCACAAAGTCACTTCAGTTTGGAGGTTTTCTGTTTAGCTACACTGCTGCCATAGAACTGACAATAGTTATTTAAATGATACCTTTCGTAAAACATTAATCTTTGTGTAAATGGTTCTTCTTTCAATTGATTGCCTGGAATTGTGTGTGTGTGTGTTTTGTGCGTCCATATCTATGTGTTTGTGCATTCTGTGCTGTATCCTAATCCTACTGAAGATGTAGAAAAGGAATATGAAAGAAAAAGGGGAGACCCCCCCCCAGCCATTAAAGTCGTGTTCTTTCAAGCCCCCTCCTTCTCTGTGACCCCAGCAATCTCTTCAACCAGCCATGGTTCAGTAAACTGGCACACAGCAGCAGTTCTGCAGTGGAAAAATCATAAACCAGATGGAAGCTTTACATTTTTGTTTAGTTTTTAAGAGCAGTTTTTATAACATCGCTTAAAATCATTCTGATGCATCATACTGTTTACACTTAAGGCTTTGTAGCTAAGATGTTTACACTACAGAGAATGTTTTAAGATATTTTATAGTTATGATATTTAGATAATTGGCAAGAAAAAAGATAGTTTGTTGAGATTACAGTGATGTTGGTAACCGTGAAGTAACTTATGAGACTCAATAAATATGTCCAGTTTGGTGGAAAGTACAAACTCAGTTGAAACAAAACAACACAAGAGGGAATGTCTTTTTCATGAAATCATTTCCTTTTCTTAATCAAAAGATGACAACCACAGCTTTAGAACTTCCATCTGTAACACGCCACCCCAAATATCTGTGTTTGTACTGTGTGGGATTTTAATTTTTTTAAAAAAGCAATCGATACAGTTAAATCAGTTATTAGAATGTTTTTAAAAACTCACATGATTTTTGTGCAGAAGTGCACAATATAATTCTCTGGATACCTAAAGCGAACAAACGTCAGTCCTGTATAACTTCTGTTTAAGTACTTCTTTCGGTATGAATGCTGCTTCAGTGTTTTCTTCTGAGCATCTGGTTTTTGGAACGCTTTAAAAAATGCATTAATCAAAAACAATAACTTCTTTTAACTTTTGTAAAGTGCTCAGAAGAGAAGTATGAAATAATCTGTGTGTGGGCTTCAAATCTTGGGAATGCAAACATTTCACAATAAGCATGTGTAAATGAAAGTACTTGGCCAGATATGCTGAAAGATAGTACATGTTGGGTTAATTAATGCATACGCCATTAAAATAAACCTTGCTTTCAAGATTTGACCAATAAAAATCATTAGGTTATTTAGATCAGATGTGCTGATGGATGATTTTATGTGTATGTTAAACTTTTGCAGAAAGAATTGTCCTTGAAAAACCTAAAACCTGATTTTAAATTAAAGTCAAAACCTTGCATTGCTTCTCTGTCCTCTTTGTGTTTTCAGTGTACTGATATGATGAATCATTCTGGTTTTATCTGCACTACCTGCAATTGATTTACTATTGATAACCTTAAATTTATCATTTCAAATGTGCAAATCATAGTTATGCAGGCACAGAGTTGTGTAGTTTCAAAGACATAGTTCTCCTCTAGAATATGGTATCTGATTGAAGCTATAATCAAATTACTCTGCCACTTTATTTTTAATCAAAAAAGTGTTTATCATTTCTGATCTTGAATAGAAACATCTTGAATAGAAACATTTTAATGATAATCTTACATTTTTTTACAACATGTATCATGCTGGTTGTGAAATCATCCATGTAACCAAGCATTTATTTTATTTACATGATTTTTTTCCTTGGCATCTAATTAATCTAGTTTTAACTGATGTGTATGATGATGATGCCCACACCATCACCTAGAGTAGATTGAAAAGCATCAAAGTGCCCATAAACCTTCAAACAATGGTATCAGAAGCTAATGCGCTGATAATTTCATTTTTGCAAGGACAAAGTTCTTTGCTTTTACTGGCTGAAATCCTGCTTTGCTGCTGTAAAGTGTAATTTTGGGGGTGTGAATTACCTAAAGTTGAGACATTTCGGTAGACATTATCTGTTGCACATTGAGTTGTGCAATTCAGCATGCAACATGTAATGTCTATGGAAATGTCTGATCTTGGGGCAGTTTACCTCCAGAAGTTACACCTTCTGCGTGGCAGCACAACAGGATTTGAGGCAATGACAAGATTTGAATCAATGAGTAGAATGAAACTGAGCAGATCTTTTCAGTTTTACTAGATGCAGTCTCTGTCCCTTATAAGCTTAGACATGCACTAATCAGAGGCTTGTTAGACTCAAGGAGGCAAGCATGACTCAGATAGAATTTTGGATTGGGATTTGGGAGGAACATGACACACTCCGTGTCCTTAGTCAAGGGTCTGTTTCTTGGCTATGCTCTTTCCCCCTTATGAAACAAGTAGTAGACTGGTTGCTGGGAGAACCAAGATTGAATAGTGTGTGATATAGTCAGTTACAAGTGGTGATTTTTATGGCATTATTTAGATACCTCCTCTGGAGTCAGAACACAAAAGAAGGCTTCTCATATTCACTACAAATGATAGGCAGTTTCATAAGTTTTATGGGGAGCAAGTAGGCTATTTAGGTACTATCACTGCTGTTCTTATACTGTTCCTCCAATGAGCTCAAAGCTAAGTACCTGCCTGTCTTCCTCTCCACTTCATCTTCGCAAAATGTAGTGGATTAATAGTGAGAGAGTATGACTGACCCATGAATGCCCAATCATTTTCATGGCCAAATAGGAACTTGAACCCAGTTCTCTTGAGTTTAGTCCAGCACCTTCTGCGTGGCAGCACAACAGGATTTGAGGCAATGACAAGATTTGAATCAATGAGTAGAATGAAACTGAGCAGATCTTTTCAGTTTTACTAGATGCAGTCTCTGTCCCTTATAAGCTTAGACATGCACTAATCAGAGGCTTGTTAGACTCAAGGAGGCAAGCATGACTCAGACAGAATTTTGGATTGGGATTTGGGAGGAACATGACACACTCCGTGTCCTTAGTCAAGGGTCTGTTTCTTGGCTATGCTCTTTCCCCCTTATGAAACAAGTAGTAGACTGGTTGCTGGGAGAACCAAGATTGAATAGTGTGTGATATAGTCAGTTACAAGTGGTGATTTTTATGGCATTATTTAGATACCTCCTCTGGAGTCAGAACTCAAAAGAAGGCTTCTCATATTCACTACAAATGATAGGCAGTTTCATAAGTTTTATGGGGAGCAAGTAGGCTATTTAGGTACTATCACTGCTGTTCTTATACTGTTCCTCCAATGAGCTCAAAGCTAAGTACCTGCCTGTCTTCCTCTCCACTTCATCTTCGCAAAATGTAGTGGATTAATAGTGAGAGAGTATGACTGACCCATGAATGCCCAATCATTTTCATGGCCAAATAGGAACTTGAACCCAGTTCTCTTGAGTTTAGTCCAGCACATTAACCATTATGCCACACTATGATCCCCACCATCAGGTTTTTATTAGTAATACCTAGAACTTTGATTTTTTTTGTTTGTTTGTTGGAGTTACAAGCTTGGGAGATATGGGAAACACTGTGGATGTCGTGTATCTTGATGTCAACAAAGCTTTCAAGGTTCCCTGTAATATTCTTGTGGGCAAGTGAGTAAAGTGTGGGTCGGAACAATTAGGTGGATTTATGGGTGGCGTGGATGAACAAGTAGAAGGGATGTTTGTCAGTTTTGCAGATGAGAATAAGTTAGGAGGAGTAACTGTTGCTTCCGAAGAGAGAATCAGAAATTATGATGACCTTAACAGATTGGAGAACTGGGACAAAACAAAGTGAGTTTCAATAGGTATGACTATAAAGTTCCCAGTGTGATTCCTAGTGTGGTGTAGTGGATAGAGTGATGGACTGGGACTTTGGAAAGCAGTGCTTGAATCTGTGCTCAGCCATGGAAACTGACATGGGGAGTGGAACTGGTAAAATATTAAATATCTCACTTACCTTGAAAGCCTTGTTAGGGTCACTATAAGTTGGTTCTGACCTGACAGCACAGAACATCCACACACATGAAGTTCTAATTTTAGGCAGGAAAAATCCTAAATATTTTATGACAGACACCTAGGTGGGCAGTAGTATAGGTGGAAAGGAGGTAGGACCCTTAGTAGACCACAAGCTAAAGATGAGACAGCAGTGTGATGTGGCAGGAAAAATGTTGAAAGGTGATTTTAACTACACATTACAAATATTTTCCTGATGACTGGAGGTATTCAGCAGTGGAATGGACTGCCTCAGAGGGTGGTGGATTCGCCCTCATTGAAAGTTTTAAGCAGAGGCTGGATGGTCACCTGTTAGCTGTCAATTTCCTGGATCATCAGGGAGATGAACTTAATAACCCTTGGCATCCCTTTCAACTGTAAAGTTCTGTGCTTACCTGAGTCTATGAATTGGGCCTAGAAATAAACAGGAAGCACTGCAGATGGGAACAGAACCCTAATATGATCTCAGTAGCAAGAACTGTCAAGTGTTTTGGCCATAGTATTCTCCCTTGGCTGCAGTTTCTGAACATTTTTTTTGAGGGCAGCACAATACGTAACATGTTACAGTAGTAATAAATGTGGATGTGACTATGGCTTGTGTAAATTTAATCAGATCTGTCTTCTCCGTGAAGTATCCAATTGGTGAACCAGCTGGAATTGGACCAAGGCACTCCTAGCCACCACAGCCATCCAGGATTTCTAGTAGCAATGCTAGATTCAGAAGAACCATCCAGCTGTGAATCTGGCCCTTCAAAAGGAATGCACCTGGAACAAATCCTGTTTCCATTCCTGATTCAGCCTTGACCATCAGTATTTCTGCCACATTTGGACTGACATTAGTTCACATCACTGCACGCAAATTTTATATACTGAATATCTGGACTGTTAAAACTTGCATGTAGTGTCCTGGTTCTATAATCCTTTGCAAACACTGACCTGTCAATGTCCCAGGACACAGATCAGGCTGTGGTTGAAACATCTCTTAATTCTTTGTACACAGCATAGCTATTTTAGGATAATAAACCTGGGCCAACTGCTTCTGAAACAATCTAGGGTATTCCTGGTTATGGAAACAAGCCATTTTGTTTAAGAACTATTCAGATGGTAATGGGAAGCAAGAAGCTAATATGGCTGAAAAGGGAATTTGGCTAAGCATAAAGATACATGATTATAGAGTAGCTGGATTTTTTTGTTGTCTTTTTAAAAAAAAACGAACAGAAGGATATTCAAGTGTGAGAAGAGAATAAGATTGAGGACAATGGCACCTCTGTGTCTAAGAAAGCAAACAATGAATAGCCTTTCTTTGGACAATGAGACATTTCAAACTTATATAAAGAATATTTTTGCCAAAAAAAGAAAAAGAAAAAGAAAGAACTTTCCCCCAGCTTATGATCAAATTTTAACCATCTTATTGGAAGCTTATTTGAAAACCAATAACAAACACACTTGTTCTATTTTGTTCGTGTATGAGACCCGTTTTAATAAAAAAATGTGGTGATGTAAACAACATCACTAGAGATTTTTTGTTTTCTGTAATGAGTGTCTTATGCTATTGGATTTGAAGGATTTATTAGTAGCTTTGTATTTAAAATCACAAAAGGCCACAATCCACCACTTTTTCTAAAACAGAGCCTTTGATTTCTATAGTATTGCTCCAAAGTAATTTGCATGTATTTTGCAACCAGAATTGACCTGGGAAGGGGAGAGACCTGTGCTGGGAGGAGAGACTAATAAAAAAAGAGATGCAAATAATGGGCGGGAAACCACATATTTTAATAAACACTCCTAATGAAAACCACCCAGATTCAATATGCTCTGGGAATAATGAAGGAAGGAAGCATTAGGAATCAAAATATCTAAAAGCTCTTCAAATTTATAACCCTGATAGTGTCCAAAAAAGGGCTTCACAAAGCGTTTGGTGTTACATAGGTATTGAATGCTTTCAGAATTTAACTGTAATTCCAACTGCAGCAAGTTTCGTACTCACCCCATTGTTCCTTTGAAAAGCAAGGTTCCTAACAGTTTCTGATTCAGGGATCTTGCTGGCTAAATCTGTTGGCAAGATGGTGGAAATCTTATGGCTGCTGTCCCTTTGTTTGTTTTGTAAAGCAGGGGTTGGGACTCTTAAGCCCCCCCCCCCAGGTATTGTTGCCACCTTCTACAATGCCTGTCCAGTATTGTCAGTGATGACAGATGCTGAAAATCCTCCAATAATATCTGGAGGATCACAGCTTTCCCAGGCCTAAACCAAAGATTTTCTCCCTCTCCCCGGATTCTTCAGCTGGCTTATGAAGATCTGCTGAATACTGTGTCTTCTTGTGGCCCCAGAGTTAGAAGAGTTGAAATGGGTCCAGACGAAGGCAGCCAATACGATAAAGGATTTGGAAGCCAAGCTCTGCAAGGAAGTTCCTGCCAACCTAGCAGTTCGAAAGCATGTAAAAATGCGAGTAGATAAATAGGTACCACCACGGTGGGAAGGTAACGGCGTTCCATGTCTAGTCACGCTGGCCACGTGACCACGGAAAGTGTCTTCGGACAAACGCTGGCTCTATGGCTTGGAAACGGGGATGAGCACCGTGCCCTAGAGTCGGACACGACTGGACTAAATGTCAAGGGGAACCTTTACCTTTACCCTGCAAGGAACGATTGAGGGCACGGGACATCTTTAATTTATTATATTTGCTTTATTTATAGGCCACCTTTCTCCCAATAAAGGGACCCCAGGCAGGTGAAGAAAGGACTGAGATGGAATATGATGGCCATTTTCAAATATCTGAAGGCCCTGTAATGTAAAAAAGGGAACAACTTTGTTTTCTGCACCCTCTATTGCATAAGACTTGAAGTAGTTGATTTAAATACCAGGAAAGGAGATTTTGGCTCAACCTCCTAAGTCTGAGAGCCACTCAACACTGAAGTGGATTGGCTCGTGTGGTAGCATACTTTCCAACACTGGAGGCATTTAAACAGTAGTTGTATGACCACCTATGAGGGTTGCTTTAAGTAGTGATTTCCTACTTTGGGAAGAAGCTGGACTTGATGAGCCTGCGGTCCCTTCCAGCCTTCGCCTTCTATGATTGTATTGTCCTGTCATAAAATATATTATACAAAGAGAAAAGACGTGAAGGAGAAGGAGGGAAGGGAAGAATCCTTCAAATCTAGGCACTGGATCTTAGTTACAAAGAACGTTCTTTCAACAGACAGCTCTATTAATAATAGTTGAACAGAAGAACCCAAAAGTTCTTGAGTTAGTGGAATGGTTCTATATTATCTCATCTGCTACACAGCTTGTGGTGGGTGAGAAGGGATTAATCAGCAGAGGCGAAAATTTTTTTTGGAGAGTCTGGGACATACATTGTACCTGTGTTATGTACACAAACAATATCAAGAAAGTTCTCCTATTCCTGTGTTATTATGACTGGGTGATAGCCCAGTCATATATCGGTGCAGCTTAAACACATTCTACCAGGCAATGCTTACAAGAGTGGCAGTCCAAACAAAAGGTGCTATCATAAAACCTGGAAGTCAGATCAGCACCAAACTTCGTACAGTGGGAGAAGACAGTCTATTCCTGCTCTGTGCCAAAATTGAGGACATTTGGGCAAACAGGTTTCAAGTTATGATTTCTTAAAAAGTAACACTGTTTTTACCCCGTGCACAAAATAAGACCAAATATGTACAGACATTTTTTAAAAAAACAAAAACAAATACATTGATAAGAAAAAAAATCATACCTGGAGAGAAAATAGCCCCTTGCAGCCTCTTTTTAAATTTTAAATAAATTAACATATTCTTGTCTCTAATACTCTTTTTGTAATTAGTGCTTTTCAAGATAGAAAAAAGCCCAGTTTACTGGCTTGTCTCATAAGCTACCAGGGTTCTCAGTGAACCTTTGACTCTGAAAGAAAGCAGTTAACTCCTTCCTGGCCAACCATTTTAAACTGCTTTTAAAAAGACATTTTTATAAGAGAGTAATATTGAGCAACTCATTTTAGCTATGAAATTACTGATGTGTGTATATAGGGGGGTTCTGCTTTGTGCCTGGGGATTTTCTCAAAGCAGGTTTTATCCAGTTTACTCATAAGTAAAGAGACAGCTGCAGCATGAAGGGGAAAATTGTGGAGGTTGGGGGGACAGAAGGGAGGGGAAACCACATTCCCCTAACACCTTTCTTGCTTCCAAAATATTAAGAGCTCTGCTCAGATCTTGCAAACCAACAACATCCAGATCCACGTGATTTCATATGCTTTTTAGATGTTATTCTCCTTAAACCACTGTCAGATAATAGATCCTATTTGAACCCACAGACTACACTACAGAAATCATGGGTCCTTCACACATGGCTTTGCAGTGCTACAAAAACATGGAGCTGATGCACAGATCCTCATGGATCCACAATTTTTCTTCAGGATCATCCCAAAAACACTGTCTAATCATAGGCCCCATCTCTGCCCACACACTATAGCACAGAAATTATGAGGCCTTCAGCGCATGGCTTTCCAGTTGCGCAGAAACATGGATCCGAAGCAAAGATCCTCATGGATCCACATGGTTTTTCTGCAGGATCACCCCCAAACTACTGTCCAATCATATGGACCATCAGTGCCCACAGACTGCAAGACAGAAATCATGGGTCCCACAGTGCGTCACTTTGCAATGGCACAAAACACCAATCCAAGGCAGAAATGCTTATAGATCCACATGATTTTTCTGCGGGATCACCCCCAAACTACTGTCCAATCATATAGACCACCAGTGCCCACAGACTACAAGACGGAAATCGCAGGTACCCCAGCACATGCCTTTGCCGGTGGTACAAAAACATGGATCCAACATACAGATCCTCATTGATTCACATCATTTTTATGCAGGATCATCCCGAAACCACTGAACAATCATCAGCCTCATTTGTTCCCACAGACTACACCACAGGTATCATGGGTCCCCTGGTGCATGGCTTTGCAGTGGTGAAAAAGAACATTGATCTTATGCACTTCATGGATCCACATGATTTTTATGTAGGATCATTTTCAAACCACTGTCCAATCAAAATATCATATCTCCCCACACACTCAAACACAGAAATTGTGGGTCCCCCCAAGGCATGGCTTTGCAGTGGCACAAAAACATGGATCCAACATATGAATCCTCAAAGATCCACATATTTCTGCTGGATCATCCCCAAACCACTGTCCAGTTATAGGCCACATTTGTGCCCACAGATTACAACATAGAAATCATGGATCCCTGAGCACATGGCTTTGCAGTGGGGCAAAAGCCCCAATTAAAGACATGGATCATCATCATCATCACCATCTTAGAATTGCAGAGCTGGAAGGAATCCTATGGATTATCAGGTTCAGTCCCTGTTAAGGAGACACAGTAGGGAATCAAATTTGTAAGCTCTGGCTTCGCAGACAGAGATCTAAACCACTGAGCTATCCAGCAGTTCTTGGAACCACATGGATTTTACATAGGAACATCCCAAACCACCATCTAATCATAGGGCCCATCTGTGCCCACAGACTACACCACAGAAGTCATGGGGCTTCCACTGCATGGTTTTGCAGTGGTGCAAAGACATGTATCTGATGCACGGATCCTCATCAATCCACATGACTTTTAACTAGGGTGATCCCCACACCACTGTCCAGTCATAGGCCTCATTTGTGCTCATAGATTACAACACTGAAATTGTGACTCCAGACACATTCTGATTGGTCAGAATGCTATGCTATGCAAATAGTTCAGTCATTCAGAATGTTCATATTTCTATTATATATGTATGGTGGGATAGACTCAGGTTACTCATTTTTGTTTGAGTGAGAGTTCAGGCTTGACTTGATTGAGCACCTTCTTTTCTGCTTTTCTGGCTGTCTTTAGTGTCTCTACCAACACATTTCAAATTACTTGATTTCCCCCCCTGTCCTCCTTCACTATCTTCCTTTCACATCCTATGCCTGATTTTGACCTAGGTTTCCAGTGATTCTTTGCTTACTCCAACCTCTTCCTTTTTTATATATTTCAAAAGCAAAACATGTACACAATATATCTGTAGAGGTTTTGGTCCAATATAGCTTTCCTTCCTCAGCTATGAAACTGGAACATAGCTTTCCAGGCTGGATTTTGTGGTGTGGACATGGCAACATTAGTTTAACCGAGAAGTTAAAGGGTGTGTATGTTTCTCCATTGTATGTGTTGTACCTACTCAGATCTTTGCTTCATCAAATTGTCTAAGAGATTACTGTAGATACTAGGGCGAAATTGGCAGGGAATGGTAGCTGGATGACCACACACTGGGGCCTGAGAAACTGAGAGAAAGGCCTCCTGGAAAATCTGAAAAACCAGATGGAGTTGGGTTTCATCAGATGACAGTCATTATGTGTTTTCGGTTTCATCAATTTAAAAATTCAGTGTAAAAAAACAACAGTATTCTAGCATGAACACCAAATCAATTGAGTCAAATATTTTGACTCCAGCTCCCAGAATCCCTATCCAGCATAGCCAGCGGTAGAGAGTTACAGGTAATATAACTCAAATAGACATGGAGAGCCAAAAGCCTCCCACTCCTGAACTAACTAATAAATATAACATTAATCTTTCTCAGTGATATGGCCATGAAAGATCTCATAACTTCTTGAACCACAGCACTTCTAAGAATGTTTTAAATCACATAATCACTGGAAATAAGTCATTGATGGATAAGCCAAAGAAAGGTGAATGGTATCTCCTTATGGGTATCCTTGAGAAACACAAAATTTCTGATTCTTTGAATGTGTTTTATAGCAGGCCAGGCAACCTCTGAGGAATGGGAACCCTTGTTTCCCATCCACCCCCAATGTCTGATGGGCTATACCACAGCCTCTCAATTTTTCACATCTCCCAGAAACCTTGGGGGAAGCATTTGCCATTTAAATGCAACACATGAACCTTGGCTAGTCAGAAATAGGAAGCAACAGGCTGGTCACTTACAGTTTCAAAAAAAAAGGCTAACTCTGGATTAAATGAGGCCCAAAGGCAAAATTACATTTAAATGACATATGTCATCCATTGTAGATTTTATGGAGAAATTGGAGGCAGGGGAGGCTGGGTGATGATACACTGGGGCCTGAGAAACTGAGAGAAGGGCCTCCTGGAAGATCTTAAAAACCAGGAGTTTGATGTCATCAGCACACTGGTGGTACCAGACCACACCTTCTGGACAGTCTCTTTCAGGTTTTTCATGTATATGTGAAATAGTAGGGGGAATCATGGAACCCTCAGACACTCCACAGGCTAATGATCAAGGTGTTGAACAGGAGTCCTTCAACACTGCTACCATTCAGAAAGTGACACCATGCAAAGGAAAATCCAGAAGCTGACTCCTTTTTTCATCAGTTAACCACTTCTCACCCAAACACAAAGCAATTGTCAGGGCTGTTTTTCAACAAGTGTGAATGGTAGTGGGCAGAAGAGGGTATCCTGTGGACCATCTTGACTGCTGCCATTGGTGTTGTCAACATTCAGGCTGCCCTTTGCTATGTAAAGTTTGGCATCCTTTTTCCTGCTGGTAATGCGGGCCAGATATTTTGCAGCAATATCAGGCCATTTCCCGGCATTTTGAATCATGGGTACAGAAGCATAATATCCCACATTCATAAATTGGAGGGGTGTTTTTGTTTGTTTGTTTGTTTGTTTGTTTTGAAGAGTTGAATATAGTATTATGCAGTGGTGACACCATTTTAGTAATAGGTGAAATGAGTTTCCCCTTATTTGATAATGGTGACTCCATTATAGGGCATGTTTGTACAATGATTTGATGGCCTGTCAGTTACACAGAGTAAAGCAAGGGGCAACTCAACCCTGAACAAGGATTTAAAACAAACCAACCAACAAACAAACAAAAACAAAGGACTGCCAACTCAAGAGCCAGCGTGGTTTAATGATTGTGTGCTAGACTAGAATTCTGGGGCCCTGAGTTCAATCCTCACTCAGTCATAAGACTCACTGCATAACCTTGAGCCACATTCAATATTATTTCAACTTTATCTACTTCACAGTTTTTTTTGTGAGGCTGAAGTGAGGAGAAAGAGCCAGGTGCACTGCCTTGATCTCATTGGAAGACATGTGGGAGATAAATGTAACAAATAAATAAATACTCTTGTAGCCTGTGTCTCCAACTTTTCATAAAACATTGAGTTCCTGAGAACATCATTTTTGCAGAGGCGGGAAGGGGACCTGTTTTCAAAATGTCAAATAGGGGAAGTGATTAAAGCTGCAAAAGTAACTAATAATCCTCCTGTGGTAGCTAAACAACGGTAAAAAGGTGAGGGGGGCAATATATTTAGGTATTTAAAATGTCCACTGTACAAGAGCAGTAAGTATTGGTTGTTTTTCGTTAAAGCACTGCATTCATTTTAGCATGCATAGTTCCCACTGATTTGAACAGTGGTAGTATAGCTAAGATTCCTCCCATCTAATACATACCTTGGAAATACTATTGACCAAAAAGTCTTTTAAAGAGCTAAAAGTCAAAGCATGTAGAGCTAATTCTCAGCCTCTTTTACCTAAACCATTCTCCTTTATTATTATTGTGGTTGGTAAGTACCTTCATGGATGCAAAATTTCTGATAGCAGATGGCTCTTTAATGTAACCCAATGGATAGCAGGGAAAGCTGAATACATTTGGACTAGAAATAACTTAGAATTTAAAAGCATTTTTGAGTATAATCAGCACTAAGATGATGTCGATGACTCTGTTATTCCAAAGGTCACAGTCACTGTGGGATTACTGCGCAACACCTAGGTTAATCCTGGCCATTTTATTGTTTGAGAATGGACTGGGATGAACAGCATCCCTAAAAGTTAATGAGTCTCTGAACAATGTGTTTCAAACCCTTTCTCTGATGACTAGGAAAAAAAAATGCAGCCATGTGTTGGAAGCGTAAATAAAAACGGGCATTCAAGAACAGACTTAGACTGAACAGTCCTTCAAAGAGAGGATGCCTTAAAACAGAGGACTGTGCCTTGTATAGTAGGAAAGATGGCTACCAGATTGAGTCATTTCACATGAGGAAGCGTTTCTCAATCTACGTCAATGCTGCGGAGATCTCTGTCCCTATTTGCTAATGTCGAAGCACTCTGTGCAAGTTAGAGCTTAAGAGTATATAGATCTAAGTCCATCTCTTATTGAAAAATATTAAATAAGCAGGAGCTTTTTTGAGTTAAATGTTTAGTTTTCTTTTAAAAAAATCAAACCTCTTGGCATCCCATCTGATCAGGTTTCTACTGTCATAAAGTGGCATGTCTGGTAGACATTTTATATACAGTGCCTATTTTTCATGACTTCTTTAATTAACAGCATTTTTTTTAACCTGGACTTGGTATGAAAGTATTGCCCTCTCTCTCTAAATTACATCTAATGAACATGATGGTGTGCTATCAGATACAGCAATTGATCATTTTTAGATTTCTGTGTTTCTTAAGGCTGCTTCATTGAAAACAGCTTTTGTGGTTTAGTAAGCAGGTGAAATCAAAAATCTCATTTCATATCTGACATTAATAACTTTCGGAGGGATGAACATTGGCATTTATGTGTGGACCAGAATCGAGTCCAATGTCCTAGAAACACAAGGTCAGCAGACAATGCTACTAACTAGATAGAGAAATAAATCATGCATAATGCAGAATTTCTACCTTACATGTTAATTAATGTGTGCAATCAATTACTGATGTTACAATATGAGAAAGGAACTGGTTGGGAATGGGGTAATAAAAAATACCTATAGATTTATCTGCTGCTTTTTTTTCCCTATTTAAACAAATAGTCTTCAAGTCTGTGAATGCTATGTTGAGACATGCTCTGAATAATAAGCATCATAAAATCTAATCAGATTTATAAGAGGAATTGATTGTTGTGGCAGGAGGAGAGGGTAGAAAATAAGCTGAAATTTAAGTGTTAATTTTTATGCTAATCCACAGTAGCTTCATATGAAGCAATTTTGTTCTGTGCCACAAATATAAAATTGTCCCTTGCAGAGAAATGTCAGCTTGGTAGACCTGAAAGCAGTAATTTATTAGGTATGTTTCTATTAGTATGTGTCACAGTTGTTAGCAGGCAATACACA
Source organism: Intellagama lesueurii (assembly GCA_037013535.1). Classification (NCBI taxonomy): domain Eukaryota; kingdom Metazoa; phylum Chordata; class Lepidosauria; order Squamata; family Agamidae; genus Intellagama; species Intellagama lesueurii. The sequence continues at coordinate 11,730,785 of JBAJHW010000008.1, forward strand.
CAATGGGGCTTCATACTTCTCCTCCAAGTCTCAGAATGTTTCAGCTCAGTGGTTAGAACGTGGGGCATTAATACATTATCATATACAGGGTGGTCTGTGCCCTGTGGACAAAAGGCTATTTAATACAATTTAATGTCATTCTGAGAAGAAGAGAAAAAATAAAGACAGGGAATAAAATGGCATCTGTGTGTTTCACAGTGCACTCATGCAAAAACCCTCAGTTTAAGAGGTATGACATTTCTGCCAAGAAAAAGAATAAAACTGGGGCATCCCCCCCCCACCTGTTCCCTACTGCAGTATTTTCTAAATGCTATTAAGTGATCGATTTACACAGGCACTTGATGATGTCATCCATAAGGAGCAGAATGCAGATGACAGCAAAATACGGGTGACAGTGACCTTGTTCCAGCATCCTTGGAACCCTGTCAGATTTACTTCCAGTGTATGGTTTCAAAGAATGTACTTTTTGGGCAATATCTAGTTACCGGGTAGTGAATTAATAGAGTTAAGGGTTCTGATGCAATTCTCAATATAGGTCAATTACATGCACCAACATCTGCTCTGTCACTATCATTTGCATATAGCATTCATATGTTAATGATGCCTCTTTTTACTCAAGTCATATATTTAAAAAACAAGATTTGCATATCAGTTTGGATCAGTATATTACAAGTAATTTATCATTTTCTCCTTCTTGTTATGATTTAGGAATACACACACACACAGAGAGAGAGAGAGAGTTTTCTTGAGTGATGGCTGCTATATTTGAGTACGGCTCTGATTTATACAAGAAACCCCTTAGTGGGAAAGCTTCCATTTTAAAGCCGCTTAAAGCCTTATAAATCAATAATGACACAGATGGACTGGTGATAATCTATTTAGAATGCCTGATAGCAAATATTGTTGTACAGATGATTAGAGTAGTAACTGTTTTAGCAGCAAGCCTTTCCTCTCTTTGTAAATGGTAAGTTTGAACAAAAAAGTGCACTTAATGTCAGAAAATCTTCTTGCTGGGTCTGGATTGCAAAGGGGGGAAAACATGGAGAGAAGAACAAAGACAGTTTCCAGCTCCTGCCAATATAATAATATCAATCCCTGTTTCTTTAACAAAACAGGCCCTCTTAATGGAATTGTGACTTCAGGTGTAAATAGCATTAAAAGCTGCTTTTTTAGCTCCTCTTTGCCCTGATCTAGCATAAGGAGGGAGAAAATAAAGTGGAGGTTGTCAGAAGTGGCAGCTGCTTGGAATCCTGATAAATATAAGCTTTTATTGATCTGATGAAAATGAAAGATCCCAGCGCTATGCAGTATTTAGCTTCTTGTCTACAACACGTCACTATTGGCCTTGCTCTGGGATAGATTTTCATTCTCATACACCAGATTTGATTTCATCTTTAACCTTTTCAGTTGAATTTCCTTGACCTCTGTCTATTGCTGTGATTTTGGTGAATTTGTTACATTTCACTTTACATCATCTCTTTCTTTATTTTCTTTTGTGATAGGGAAGTGGGACGCCCCTTTGGCAATCTGTCAGTGCCAGGCTCAGCTGCATCTTTTCACTGAGTGATTTCTAACCAGACTGACAGTCCTTAAAACAAGTATGCAGTTAAGCTGCTGAGGTAAGATATACTGCATCTTTTACTGAGCACCCTATTTTCCTTTCCCCTCCTCCATGCCAAGCCCTATCTATTGCTCTTAATAATGATTCTTCATAATCTTTATTAGTTGAAACATCTACCCACCAGGTTATACTGAAGAAGTTCAGCGTTTTTGTTTGTTTGTTTTTACAGAAGAACTATAGTATAGCAGGCTGAAAAGAACCAGTACAATGTTCTGGAAACTTTATCGCAAAGGGGTACAGGAAGGGGATCAAACATGAAGCTTGAATAACACAGTTGCTGGCCTATTTTTCACTTAAAAATAAAGAATAATGGGCAAGGCTATATTAAAAATGCTTACCTTGTGTTGTTCAAAACGGCAGGTAGGTGTCTGCCCCATGCATCTGTGCTTACTACACGGTGCACTTTCAGGATTTGGATGTACTGTAAAGCAGTGGTCCCCAACCTTGGGCCTCCAGATGTTCTTGGACTTCAACTCCCAGAAATCCTGGCCAGCAGAGGTGGTGGTGAAGGCGTCTGGGAGTTCTAGTCCAAGAACATCTGGAGGCCCAAGGTTGGGGACCACTGCTGTAAAGAATATAGTTTGCCAGAGATCTGTCAATGAATACTAGGTTCTTCTTCGTGGCCTCTATGAATCACACCCTGGGTGATCCGTGCCTGCGCGGAGCCTCATCGGGAAGTTCTAGAGCTTCTGCGGTAGCAAAAAACACATTAGAATAAGGCCCCTCCCCCCTCGTATAAGTACCTTGGTGCCAAGTCTCCCCTTTCAGTTTCTTTCAACCGCCACGTTTGAGAGCCTCATAGTTCTGCTTCTGTGAGTAAAAGAGAAAGAGAGTTTATTCTTGATCCCTTCCTGTTAATCAATCTTTTTTCCTTTAAACTTTTAAATACAAATTCATTATCATCAGAGATTTTTTTCCTTTCTGCTTCGCTCGGCCTCCGGCCGCAGCACCCCCCCCCCATCATCGTTTTTTCTCCTCAAATTATTTTCTCTTATTCATGGCCCCTTTGGGCCCGTTTAAACCCTGCGTGGTCTGTGATAACAAAATACCACTCTCCGACGGCCACGCCAAGTGTCTTTTTTGCTTGGGAGAGACACGCCAGACGTCCTCCTGCCAGCATTGTAAGAACTTCAAGCGTGGAGTCCTCCGTTCTCGCTTATCCAGATTAAAACTCTGTCGGGAACAATCCCTTCAACCAACTAAAATGGCCCAACCTCCTTATAAGGCCACCTCACAAACCAAAGCAATGGAGAAGGCTCTTTCTGAAGCCTCAAAGCAACATCCATCGACCACACCATCCCATTCCGACACTCCATCCACTTCGTCTAAAACTTCAAAAACCCATAAATCGAAGCGCTCGATACCGAAATCCTCGATATCGAAGTCCTCCACTAAACGTCAAATGTCCACCGAAGCCTCTTCGGTTCCGGAGCCTTCTCCGCCTAAAAGACCTAAACAGCATAAATCTAAAGCTGCAGTCATCTCTCAGCAGCCTCAACAAACTGCCGAATCAATCTCTATTGATTCGCCTTCTGAAGATGACGGAATCCCCTCTCATCAACCCTGCTCCCAATCACTGGAATGGGATGACAGAGTCGATCGATTAACATCTTCTCCTCCCAGTCCTCAACACTCTGTTCTTTCGAGCAACCCTTTCGTAGTTGCTTCACCTGACAGGGTCAACTCTGAACAACAACTAGAGACCATACCTTATTCGGTAACATCTGATTGTCCACCACGACCGCCTCAGAGACATCGGCCCCATCAGTCCCTGGAGCCGTCTATTTCATCACGTGTGGCTCAGACCCGCGTTCAGCACTCTCATTGGGTTGCCATTTGCCCCGACCAGTGCTTGACCGGACAAACCGCAACCGCCAATCAGCCAGCTGCTCTATCCAGCTCGGCCATACCTTCTCATGGCGGGCCTCCATCTCGACAACCATCGGTGTCGAAATGGCCATATCACCATGACCCACATGGACTCCAACCTGCTCCCTACCTGGCACCTAAAAGACCCAGGACGGTCGAGCAATTTTCTTCTACACGCGAGGCTTTTACAGCTCCAGCCTCCCGATATTTTCCCGCTAATCCAGATGAGGGAAATCATTCCTCTCGCTCGGCATCTTCAGCGTCTATATACTCCACTGCTTTACCAGCTTGTCAACAACCTCAGTTTCGACATCACCGAGACACAGGCTCTGATATCGATGATCCTCGATATCCATCCTGGTCCATGGACACTTGTTCTGTCCCTCTATCGATGCACGATTTCCGTCGCCCGATAGAACCAAGCCATCGAACTCGACATCACTATGACCCCGAGTTCGACACCGACTTGCAACCATATCAAACGACGTCCATGGACACTCGGATGACATCTCTCAGTATCAAAAATCCTCGACACTGACAAATGCCCATGGACATGCCGGCTCCATCGACATCGAGCCACAAACGTCAATACTATGACACTCAACCTATCGACACCGAAATCGATCGACAATCCATCGACTCCCGACATGATCCCGATTATTCCGATCACGGATCCAGACCTCAGACACCGTCAGTATTACTTACCTCACCGGAATCCGACCTTGTCGATCCCGACCCACCATCACCGGCAGAAGACTTCCAAACTTATGCCCAACTTATGATCCGTATGGCTAAGTCTCTCAATCTCCAAATCCACCATCCGGCCGATCATCTATACGACCCAATCTCTAAAGATACAACTACTCCAGTACACATCTCGATGCTTCCGTCTCTACTCAGCACCACTCAACGATCCTGGACAAAACCAGCCTCTTCCCATACCATGTCTAAACAAATCGATAACCTCTACAGAGTCCATGGCCCTGGAGCTCTATTTCTTCAAAAACAACCAGCTCCAAACTCTATTTTTGTCGAAGTCTCACAATCCAGATCTCGACATCGACAAACCCTCATACCACCAAATAAAGACAGTAGAAGGATTGACTCAATGGGAAGATGGCTTTATTCATCAGCAGCGTTCACCATGCGTGTCGCTAACTACCAGGGAGCCATGGGTGCATATCAACATTTCCTTTGGGACAATATGTCAACTTTTGTAGAATCTTTACCAGAAGATAAAAAAGTACTCGCCCATACCTTTCAACAAGAAGGTCTTTCCGTTGGCAAACAACAGATGCTTTCTGCTAGGCACATGGTAGACGCCACAGCAAAGTCAATGGCCACCTCAGTAGCCTTGCGGCATTTCTCTTGGCTAAGGACAGCTGGCCTGGCTGAGGATGCCCACGCACGTATCGAAGACCTTCCATTCGACGGGGCAGGCCTCTTTAATGCTGAAACTGATGATATTTTGGAAAACGTGCAAAAGAAAAGATCAGCAGCTAGACGTTGGTGAGTTTATCCATCTTACCTACAACGTCCCCAACAAAATCAATGGAGACGACCGTACAACTCATATCAAAAATTCCAACGTGATCCTCCAAAACAAACATCTTATACACCCTATTTCAGAAATCAAAGAAATAAACCCTGCCAACAACCCATTACTAGGCGCAACGACTGCAAGCCCAAACATCACGTTTGACGCTCCCATGACCAAGATAGCACACCACTCCACCCATCCTGCCCTCTGGAAACACCTACCTGTCTGGGAATCCATCACTACAGATGCCTGGGTACTGTCCATCATCCGCGACAGCTACTGCATCCATTTCTTCCAACTTCCTCCGGCAACACACATCATCACTCCACCATCTCCAACCCTACAAGAGGAAATAAAAAATTTACTCCTCAAAGATGCCATACAACCTGTCTCACAACACAACAAAGGTTTTTTCTCTCACTATTTCACCGTACCCAAAAAGGACGGAGGTCTTCGCCCTATCTTAGACCTACGAGAGTTAAACAAATACATCATTACCACAAAGTTCCGTATGGTTACCCTTGAATCAGTTCTCTCTTTACTCCGCAAAAACGACTGGTTCACTGTCATAGATCTCAAAGACGCATACTTCTATATTTCCATACATCCCTCACACAGAAAATTCCTTCAATTTCAGCTAGGATCACAAGCCTACCAATTCAAAAAGCTTCCTTTCGGCCTTGCAACAGCTCCAAGAGTATTCACCAAGTGCATGGCACCGGTAGCTGCTTACCTCAGGTTGCAAAAAATTCTCATATTTCCATATATCGACAATTGGCTCCTCGTAGCTCATTCCCGTCGCAAGGCCCAACGAGACACTCACTTCACCCTTACCCTCCTTCGCGATCTCAGTCTCGCTGTCAACGAACAAAAATCAAATTTGAAACCTACAAAGATTATTCATTATATAGGCGCATGCATAGATTCCACACAAGCTCGTGCCTTTCTTCCCCCAGACAAGAGAGAAAATCTCATCGCATTACTCAAGTTTTCACCCCTCATGCTATGGTATCCGCCTTGACTGTGCAACGTGTACTAGGCACCATGGCCTCAATGACTTAAGTAGTGCAGCACGTACGTCTCAAGATGAGATCTCTTCAGTCGTGGTTTCTCGCCCTCTTCGACCCGCTCACAGACCCTCCTCACACTCTTTTAAGGGTCACCCCAGAACTCGCCTCCCAACTTCAGTGGTGGCGTTTCCCTCCTAATCTATCTGCCGGGCAGCCGTTCCGACAACCATGACCACAAATACAGGTCACCACCGACGCCAGCCTCACAGGATGGGGAGCTCACTGCAAATCTCTCAAAACCCACGCCAAGTGGTCTCCCAGAGAGAAATTGCTTCACATCAACGAATTAGAGCTGTTGGCGGTTATAAAAGCTTGCAAAGCTTTCAGAAATCTCCTTGCTGGCAAGATGGTACAAATTGCCACCGACAACACCACAGCGATGTACTATATTCTGAAACAAGGTGGCACCCACTCTCCAAGTCTCCTCTATTTAGCAGTCAACCTCTGGGAGTGGTGCCTAGCACATCACATCTGCCTCACGGCTTTACACATTGCCAGCCACGACAACAACTTGGCCGATCTACTCAGCCGCACCAACTCTCAAGCTCACGAATGGGAGTTAGACCAATCAGTTTTTCTTCGCCTATGCGAATGATGGGACAAACCAACTCTCGACCTCTTCGCCTCCCGTGTGAATCAGAAGTGCAAACAATACTGCTTCCGAGCTGGCATTGGCAAACACTCCCAAGGAGATGCATTCGTCGGCCAATGGCCCAAGACCCTCACTTACCTTTTTCCGTTGTTCCCGCTTCTCCACAAGATTGTGGTTCGTCTACAAGACAAACCCGATGCCATCGTTATAGCCCCTTGGTGGCCGAGACAACCCTGGTTTCCAGTCCTTCACAATCTCTCATCAGACATTCACCACCTCCCTCTCCTGCCCCACCTCCTCACACAGAACAACGCCCAAGTACTCCACCCAGACTTAGCTGTTCTGCACCTGGCAGCGTGGAGGATTCCGCCTCGCTAATGAATGTCCTCCGTCAATCAAAGAAGCCCTCCACTAGAAAGGCTTACCTGTATAAATGGAACAGATTCAAATCTTTCACTGAAGCTTCTTCATTGCCTTCTATCAACCCATCACTTGCTACTGTTCTACGTTTTTTTCTTCATCTCAAGTCTAGCGGCCTTTCCCTCTCTTCCTTGAGAGTTTACCTCTCCGCCATAGTTTCCTATCAGACCCTAACTCTCCGGCAGCTGATTTCTTCAAGCATCCAACATTGAAACATTTTCTTAAAGGTCTATCTCATATCTACCCAGATACCCACCCGCCTTCCCTGCAATGGTCACTAACACTAGTACTGCAACAACTTACTAAAGCTCCTTTCGAGCCTTTAGCTTCAACTGATTTATGGCTACTTACCTTTAAAACAGTTTTCCTCATCGCCATCACCTCAGCTCGACGAGCTAGTGATTTAGCGGCCTTCCGTCACGACTATCCTTATTTACAGTTTTCTCCAGACACAGTCAATCTATCCATGGATATTTCTTCCCTCCCCAAAGTCGTATCTCAATTCCATCTCTCTCAGCCGTTTATCCTTCCTTCTTTCTTCCAGTCACCGTCCACAACTCAAGAAAGACTCCTCCATACTTTAGACGTTAGGCGAGCCCTTGCCTTTTACGTCCAACGCACCCAACCTTTCAGGCGTTCACCTCGACTTTTCATAAGTCACCAACCACCTACTAAAGGTCGCCAGGTGACGTCTCAAACTCTATCTAGATGGGTCGCTTCAACCATTCACCTCGCATATCAGCTGGCACGCAGACCAGTCCCGAAGGTGATTCGCCCTCACTCCACCAGAGCAGTGGCGACCTCTATGGCATTCCTACGCGGCGTACCTCTTCCAGACGTCTGTGCCTCTGCCACCTGGGCACAGCCGTCCACTTTCATCTGGCATTATAGACTTGATCTCCGGCAGAAGTCTGATGCGGCCTTTGGACGTGCTGTTTTAGCCTCTACCTTGGCGTGACACCCTGCCTCCGGGTAAGACAGCTTTTTAGTCACCCAGGGTGTGATTCACAGAGGCCACGAAGAAGAACGACAGGTTACCCACCTGTAATTGTAGTTCTTTGAGTGGACCTCTGTGATTCACACATCCCGCCCGTCCTCCCCACTGTCACGCCATTCTGCTTAATGTAGCGGCGGTTGACACAACTGAAAGGGGAGCCTTAGCGCCAAGGTACTTATACGAGGGGGGAGGGGCCTTATTCTAATGTGTTTTTTGCTACCACAGAAGCTCTAGAACTTTCCGATGAGGCTCCGCTCAGGTGCGGATCACCCAGTGTGTGAATCACAGAGGTCCACTCGAAGAACTACAGTTACAGGTGGGTAACCTGTCGTTCCTGTTGTCTGTACAACAAAAGCCTTTGCTACATAACTGATGGGGTCCTAATGATCACTTAGTGTTCTAAGAGAAAAAAAATAAAAAATGTCCATGTAAAAGCTGCAGCGTGTTATCTACATAGTGAATTGGAATCGTGTATGTAAACCAGATAGCATACTCATAGCTGTGGAAGATATATGGGAACTGTCACCACCAAAAGATTAAATGAGTAGTTTTCCTAAACTTACAGAAGATGTTCATTGAATCTATCAGTGATTATGGTTTCTGTACATCCTATACAGCTGTGTATATTTGGCCTGGATAGAGATGGGCACGAACTGCTGGTCTGGCGATTTGTTTTTCAGCTAAACAGGTGTTTGGCGCTTCCCAGCCCTGTCTCCTCCAGCAGGCGCCCAATCAGAGGCAGTACCCAGAGGAGGTGGGGCAGGGAAGCCGTAGGGCTGCCTCTGAGTGGGTGCCAGCCAGAAGATGTGGGGTTGGGAAGCACCAAACACCTATTTAGCTGAAAAATCTCTGTACAGGACTCTAGTTACTTGCATGGGAGGCAGTGTGGTGTAGTGAATAGAGCATCAGACTAGCACTCAGAAGATCTGGGCTCAAGTCCCCACTTGGCCTTGGAACCCCATTATGGGTTGTTGTTGTTGTTTAGTCGTTTAGTCGTGTCCGACTCTTCGTGACCCCATGGACCAGAGCACGCCAGATCTGATAAAAAACATTCCTTAAAATATCTCACTTACCTTGAAAGTCATATTAGAATCACTATAAGGTAGTTCCAGCCTGACAAAACAGAACAATGACAGCCAACTTGATGAAAATTGAATTAATTTATGCAGTCTTTTAAAAAGGACTTTCTTGACTGATAATTTGAATATGGAATCTGGAGTATGTCTAGCTCTCCTTGAGGTTCAGTAACAGCATTCTATTTGCCAGCGCCTCTGCTGTTATTTTGAGTAGTTTTTGATACAACCAAATCAAAGTGAAGATTTGAAATAGCTTTTCTGAAAGCCTGAGCCTAGGTCATAAATTATTCTACACCATCATTCGTTCACATAGTAAAACCATACCTCTTTGCTTGACATTACTGAAATAGAGAAAAGGGAAAGTTAAAAATAAAATGAAACATTTAAATCTTTGCAGTGGAGAACCCTCAGATGACAATCTAGCAGAGTTCATAAAAGCTGCTATCAATTACAGCTTATTATTAATTTATTAAGGTGTTATTAATAAACATTAGGATGACAGCGTCCGTATGGATCTTATAAACATGGACTTCTAAAAAAAAAACAAAGGTAAGTCTCTATGAGGGGACATAAGAGAGCCAGGAGTAAAACTGCTATTTCTACGGTCATTAGTTGCATGCCATCTTTCCAGAGCCTTGAGACCTGTTTGCTGGAGTTTGTAGCTAGCAAATGAGTTTTCAATTGGCCAGGCAGCACAGTGTCTTTTTCTTCTTCTGTATCTTTTGGATGAGTTGGGTTCTTCACTGCTGTATGCAGTCCAGTTTCACTTATTAGACACATTTCATTCTAGAACAAAACTAATCCCTCTTCATATGCTTAACTTCAGGGAACTCATTGGAATTAACATTAAATGATACTCCTGTACCCTGTTTCCCCTAAAATAAGACCTAACCTGAAAATAAGCCCTAGTATGATTTTTCAGGATGCTCATAATATAAGCCCTACCCCAAAAATAAGCCCCAGTTAAGTGAAACCCCGCCCTCCACCATTGTGCAGCAACCGGAAGAAGATGACAGGACTGTATTTGAATAAATGTAGATCGTTGTACATGAAAAAAATAAAACATCCCCTGAAAATAAGCCCTAATGCGTTTTTTGGAGCAAAAATTAATATAAGACCCTGTCTTATTTTCGGGGAAACACGGTATTAATTTGCTAACCAGACATTAGCGACAATTCATAATATTATCAGCAGCATGCTTGCTACACAATTACTGTAGCAACAGTTTATTTAACTACCCTGTGTTTTGGAGGGCAGTCCTTTAATAAGGTAAGTGTTTCACTCCTACGGAATGTCAGACAAGTGATCTGAACTGCCAATCTCTTCGGACTTGGAAATCACTACAATTGTCCATAAGGTTTAGAGATTACGTGCCAAGCAAGGGAATTGCTTCACCCTCTAGGGAACTAAAACAGAGATGGAGAAGTTCATGCTCTTCTAACAATTAGCCAGTATATTAGCGGTAGCAGTTCTGCTACCAGGACAAGGTCAGGACTTTGTGTCCTGTGAAGCATTGTGGGCACCAGTGCAGAGCATTGGTTATAATACAGTAGTTCCCAACCTTGAGTCCCCAGATGTTCTTGGACTAAAACTCCCAGAAGCCTTCACCACTAGCTGTGTGCTGGCCAGGATTTCTGGGAATTGTAGCCCAAGAACATTTGGGGACCCTAGGTTGGGAACCACTGGTCTAAGAGGAATATAAGAGTTTGAGAAGAATTTCCTAGACTTCTTTATTTATTCTCATGAGCATACACAATTCATTTCTTTTAAAAACCATCAATCTTGGGGTTGGGGGGTGCATCTGGTTCATATAGCATCATTTAAAGATAATGGGCATTTGCTTTGAGAAAGATGAGCATTCTCTGTGGCTGCTTCTGAATTCTTGCAGCACCTGCATGTGCGTATTTTGCTAACATGTATTCACCCTTCTCACATTACATTTTGGAAACATAGTGGGAGTGAGGTTCAGAGGCATCAGCTGCCTGGAAACTAAAATATTGCATCTGGAAACCCTCTCCCAGATGTATAGGAACTCATTCTGGTTACTTAGGGATTCCAAAAAGAAAGAAGCCATGTTGATCAATAAGAATAAAATGAAATTCAGGTCCACAGATGGGCAGGTGATTGTATATTAGGATCAACTATGGATGCATAAAATATGCAAGTTTCTGAATTCTTTCAAATCCTTCATTGGATGAGATGGTTAAAATGTGGAGAGGAAAGAAAGTACAGAAGTCCAAAAAAGTAGGTAGCTGTTACAGCCATGTAGATGTGAAGTGGGACAGGATGAGTCAGAGAGTCACACAAGTATTGCGTGACTTCTGGCAAAGCTCAGTAGGAAGAAGATGATATGGAGATTCGCATACTCCAGGCAACAGAAACCACTTATTTTGTCCATTTGCATTTGATCCTAAGAAGGCCTGTGGATACTGAATTTTGTTTTATTCTGGTTCTTGGGTGCTCAACACATAGTGAAAGTCTGCTCTTTATCGTGGTTTTTATTATGATTTTTTCCTTCAAGAAGGAGGTTATAGCCATCACTGTTATTTTTTTACTTGCACAGTATTTTTTAATGGTGTGCTTTATTGTGTTTCCCTTCATGTTAACCCTGTGAAGTAGGCCCATTTTTATTTTCCATTTTGCAGTTGGGAAGCCGAGAACAAGAGATAGTCCTCAGTCCTTACCACATTGATGGCTATAAAAGTGCCCCCATTGCAGTCTTCACTGGCACTCTGCCTCATCCCTTTGCTGAAGATAGTTGTCTGGAGAAGCAAAGGTTGCAGACAAAACTGAACCTGTCTCTTTGTCACAAGCCCACACTGTGTTTAGCAGAACATTTTGTTACTACGCTGTTTTGTTTTTGAATATTATGTTCCATATGTTCTATCTTCTAGTCTTTTGTTGGATCAAATGTGGGATAGTTTAAAAAAATCAATTGCATTCTCTGCAAGTAAGTTAGTACATGATAGCTTTATAAGTCCTTAATGAGTAACCCCTATCTTTTAAAAAGACTACTTCATCATGCTGGGGATGCAGAACTAACAAAAGTTTTATTATATGACACGTGAGAGAAAAATATCACAACAAAACAAGCAGAGTGAGTTTTGTACCATGAATCATTATCATAGTTACTACCAAATGTTATCTGTCCATTCAACTGCACTCCCTTCCAGGGTTTAAAAATATCCCTTCCCGCAACATGTGAGTAAATAGCTAATTCCATTGCCATGTTTTCTTTATGTAGTGAAGTGAAACATGATTAGCCATCTGAAATTCTGTAACATTTCAGTCAGGAGTGAGTGCAGTCCCAGAATCATATTTATATAGGTTTAAAACAAAATTGACCTCCTTGTTTATGTAGCTTGAACATAAAATAAATGTCTTATCAGAAATCAACAGTAATAGTTAGAAATAACTGTGTTAGCTCGTGTTAGCCAACTGGGTTAGTTTTGTGGGAAGAGAACTCAATTAACAGATAGAACTTAAACTGGCCAAGTTGAAACTTAAACTGGTTTATGTTACCCCACACTGAAGGAAAAATCTAAGAATTGGCATTAATGGCTGCACATCGCCCCCCGCCCCCCGTTGCCATCTCAAATGGTTCTCTAACTCATCCCTTTGCTGAAGACAGCAGTGTGAGAAGCTGAAGGTTGCAGGCAGACATCCTGCCCTCTCATTTCTAAGCAAGTGACTTCATGGGGAGAGAAGGAAGACAGGGATGTCATGAGCTCCAGCCTTGGGTGCCTTTGGTATGTCTTTGTGTGAGCGAAATAAGTGAATCAAAATTTGCCAGTGGATCAGGGCTTTGTAACTTGAAGACTTTGTGGATGCAGACTATAGTGGAGAGATGAGATCCCAAAAACTTGTGTCTGACCTGCTAGTGGATTCCTGCATCAGCCATCCCTTCTAGTACTACGACTCCTGTCTTTTTCTTATGAATTAAACCTTTTTAATATGAGAAGTCCTCCTGATCTTTCAGACTTGATGCTATAGCTTGTGGGGGCGGGAGTGATTTGGAAGATGTTGATCCTTTTTCCTCAGAAATGTTGCCTTTCTACCCGTTGAGATGACGATTGTATCCAAATAGACCTTTGGCATATGTGGGCCTGTTAGCTGTGCGACTAAAAAAGAAGGATGGATATTCTCTAATTTTTAAAAATTGCATCCTCATAGATGCAATCGGGATTAAAGCCTGATATAGTACAACCCTTCGTATGTCTAATCAGAAGTAACTTCCGTTTCATTCAGTAGGGTTTACTTCCAGGTAAATGAACATAGCGTTGCAGCCTGAATTAATTATGAATAATTTACAAGAGTGGAAGGTAATTATATTGAAATGTGATGCAGCAGTTTATGCAACAGATTCATGCCTGTCCACTTAGAAGTAAGATCCAGTAGATCCAGTGGATTTACTGCAAGGTATGCGGGTGTCTTCCACTGCAAGTGGAAGGCAGTGGAAGACAGGAGGCAGTGGAAGACAGGAGGGCCTGGCGTGCTCTGGTCCATGGGGTCACGAAGAGTCGGACACGACTTAACGACTAAACAACAACAACAACATGCGGGTGTAGGGTTGTTCTTTAAATGTCTTGTAATTGCAAATTCCTTCCATCGAGATAAAATACCTATGGAATATGTATTATCTTAGAAATGAATATTTTTACTGAGAAATAAATAAAATATTTGGGAGACAGACAACATATATAAGTAATAAATAAACAAACCTATATATATATAGGTTTGTGATAACATGGTAGATCTGCATCAATTTGCACTGTCAGGCAACAACAACCTTATAGTTTTCTGGACTTAGAGCTATTGATGGGACACACTTGGATATCAGCACCTTTAAAAGAGAGGAGGTTTGTAAGGGAGGGGGAGAGGGAAATCAAGAGAAGGGTTTCAGTGAGATGGGTAGGAAATGGTTTTTCAAAAAATCAATGTAGCCATTTCGTTCTCTCAGAGCTCAAAACAGGGATGGTGGCAGTAAAATAATAGATGGATTTTTTTCCTATGTTTTTTGGTAAAACTTTATTGTAGTCACCTGATTTAAACTGAGATGGCAATTTAGCATCAGCTTAACTGTTAAACTAAAGGTACCTTCTTCAACTTAACTGAATTAGATTTTTGGGCACACTAAGAGATAACATGCTTTTAAATTGTGGTGCTGGAGGAGACTCTTGAGAGTCCCCTGGACTGCAAAGAGAACAAACCTATCCATTCTGAAGGAAATCAACCCTGAGTGCTCACTGGAAGGACAGATCCTGAAGCTGAGGCTCCAATACTTTGGCCATCTCATGAGAAGAGAAGACTCCCTGGAAAAGACCCTGATGTTGGGAAAGTGTGAAGGCAAGAGGAGAAGGGGACGACAGAGGATGAGATGGTTGGACAGTGTCATTGAAGCTACCAACATGAATTTGACCCAACTCCGGGAGGCAGTGGAAGACAGGAGGGCCTGGCGTGCTCTGGTTCATGGGGTCACGAAGAGTCGGACACGACTTAACGACGAAACAACAACAACAAAGAGATAACATGTGCTGGTTAGATAGCACAGTGAGTTAGAGCACCTGATTTCTGAGTCAGGAGTTTGATTCTTGCTGTGCTTCCTTGGAGAAATGCTAGCCTGTGAAGCCTTGGACAAACTGCATGGTCCCAGAGTGCCACCAGAAGGAGCAACTGGTAAATCACTTCTGAGTACTTTATACTTAGGAAGTCCTGGCAAGTGTTACCATAAATTGGAATCAATCTGATGAAACATAATTATTGGCAGTTAAACTGTTAATCCTTTTCTCCTAACTTCTAATAAGGTCTGCCTCTGTTCTTTGTTTGCTAACAAGGAACTTGACAGTTCAGATATCCCATGTGAGGGTGATGTAGGGCATATGGGTAGACCTTTATTTAACTAGAAGACCTCTTTTTGGTGCATTGCTAAAATGTTAAGGCTTTTACAATTGAGATAGGATACAAAAAAAGAGTAATAGGGAGAAGTGGAATGGCCAGTACTGTTTCCTTCTAATTTGGTCAATGTAATAATATGGGAGAGCTTTCTGAAAGGTCTCTTGGACAAATTTGACCATTCAGAATGCTGGAACTGGGTTTCCTGCGTTATTGAGCTATAATTCAATACTGCAAGTCAATTCATGAGAGCTGTAAGGATGGAATGAATGTCTTAGCAACTTTGAAAAGCCTAAGGGTGCAACAATTTGTTGCATAACAAATGTTAGATTTCCCAAATGCTTGCCCTACAATACTAATCAGGGTGGAGGTGGGGGGAAAGTGGAATAGAAGAATCAAGGAACAGAAAAGGTTGCTTCCTTCTTTCCCCATCCTCTGTTGTTTTAAACAGCTTTCCCTTCCTTAGCTGGACTTCAAGACCAGAAAATAAATCTGATATTATGTGCCCCTGGGTTTATGATAACGTTTGGAAGGCATTTGTTGGTGTATGGAAAAGTTTGGAAAGCAGAATCAGTTGGTATGGGGCAGCTTAAGCTCCTCCATACTGCACACTGATTTGTCTTGACCAAAAACAAATTCTCCCTCTTCATGTTCTTGACACCTAAGTTCATACCTTCCTTTCTCTGATATACCCTTTGCTTAGATCTACCAGAAGAGGTTTTGGAAGTCTCTGAAGTCTGCAACACTCAGTATCCATATGACATTTGCCTGCATTCTTCCAAAGTACTCAGGGCACATCCAGATGGGGGAAGTTGGAGCAGTCTGGTTCCCACCTAAAAGATTCTTATCTTTAATACAATCATTTTAATCTCTCATTTGAGTGATCCTTCTGTTCACACTGATCAACTTTTTTTCTCCCATGGAAAGTGTCTAGACAGGTCTTTGGCTTGCTCCAATTTGTCCCCCTTTCAATTAGATCTTCCCCTTCCCATCCCTTTCCTTGCCGTTTCCCATTGGCATTATTTAGTGGGCTGTGGCGACTTTCCCTTTTTTTGTTAAATAAAGTAAATGACATAGCAAAACAGCAATGCATCTACCTAGCATGGTACATATAATACCACCAATGTGTCTTGTTTATCAAGAATAGCGCTGCATCAATAGGGATATACATATAAAACAGTAGTGTAGATGAAAGGGGGGGAGTTGTGTCTCCATCATCTCTCTTATCCAACCCAGGATAGCACAGACTCAAATTAACTTTCAGATCCTCATGAGAAAAAACTCTGTTAAAAGTGTTAAAAGTGAGATGTTTGAATTTGACATTTGACACATTGCAGTTTGGGAGTTATTTTTGGGGTGTGTGTGAGAATTTCCCCTGCTCAAGAATCAACTAGAAACCTTCATGCATTGTTCTGTGATTTGGGCTTTCATTCCAGCAGAGACACCATTGCCTTCCCCACTGAATGATGGGGTTCAGGTTGTTTTAATATCTTAAAAAGAGAAAAAAGTTTGTAGTTGCCGTGTGGTGGTGGATGGGAAAAGCATATACTCTGTATTTGCTCACCCAGGCTTCAGTCCTACAGAGTACCCACTTACTTGGGAGGAAGGGATGAATCGGAACTACACTGGCAGGATCCAAACATGGGCTTGCTATCTGTATTCTTCAAGATTGTCGTGGTAGCCAAGAGGGACAAAATGGAAAGGAAATCATGAGAGCAAAGCTAAAAGTTATTTGCCCTCTGTTTTTAGTGGAAATGAGTCCAGATTGAAAAGAAAACAAGGAGAGTTCCTGAGCTTTGGTAGTCCCCCTTCTTTCACCTTTCTCTCTCCCTGTTTGTGCAGATTGTGATTAACTGAGGGGGAGGTAATGGCTGGCTTGAAAAGTGAGAGAGGTGCAGAAGTTTGCTGCAGCCATTCATGGGCAGGTGCTGCCAGTGTCATTCCCCCCCCCCCCAAAAAAAAGTCATTTTCATTTTCCCTTCCCTTCTAGCAACCAGGCACAAGATTGTTCAGCCAATGGGTAGAAAGTGGGAAGGGGAGGCAGAAATAGAGGTATCAGTTCCGTAGCAAGGAAAGCAGCATTTATCACCAGCAGTTCCCACTTCCTCCCTGCCCCCCTCTCAATGCCACAACTCACCAAATCTGTCACAGCAGTGTCACTTCAGAGAACACTGCCCACAGCTCTAGGTAAAGGTAAAAGGTTCCCCTTGACATTTAGTCCAGTCGTGTCCAAGTCTAGAGCGCGGTGCTCATCCCCGTTTCCAAGCCATAGAGCCAGCGTTTGTCCGAAGACAGTTTCCGTGGTCACGTGGCCAGCGCGACTAGACACGGAACGCCGTTACCTTCCCACCGAGATGGTACCTATTTATCTACTTGCATTTACATGCTTTCGAACTGCTAGGTTGGCAGGAGCTGGGACAAGTGACGGGAGCTCACTCCGTCACGTGGATTCGATCTTACGACTGCTGGTCTTCTGACCCTGCAGCACAGAGGCTTCTGCGGTTTAACCCGCAGCGCCACCACTGCCCACAGCTCTAGTTGGGTGCAAACTAACCATCTGCATGGGCTACAGAATGGGATAATTGGGAGCACACTGAATTGTGCCCAAAAAACCCCAAGCCCTAGCACTGTGCCAATAAAGAGTGGGACAGTTCTAAAAAGGAATGGGATGGATCACTCTACATCAAAACACGTGCAGATGCTATAATTTGATTTGAACCGAACAGCACCGAAAACGATCCAAATCGTGACTTATATGCCTGTCTAGACGTGCTCTCAGTTTCATGTGAATATGTTGTGACGAGCAGCTTTAGATAAAATATAGGCGTCCTCTGCTTTTCTTTTCTTTTCTTTGCTTTCTGTACCAGCCATCCGCTGCCCCAGGTGCCTATCCCGTCTCCCTCCTTTTTTTTTATTGCTTCATATGCCAAGTTACCACATCAGGCAACTGAAGTTGGTTCTGTTTTGAAAATGTTGTCGGAATGTAATGATAGCCCAGATTTCACTCGACAGGAATGCATCAAGCTAATGAAAATGCTATTAAAATAGCCACTGTTTCATCCACTATTTACGGCGTGGTAGTGAGTGATATGCCATTAACGAATACATCAGCATACACACACCTGCATTCTCGAATGGCTGTGGGTGGGGGAGGGGAAGGATGCAAAAATTGGCATCCTCGGAGGCAGCATTGTAAATCAATGGAAGCCTGTCTTGTTGCATCTGCATCCAGATGGAGATGGGCTTGAAGCTGTCGCCCCAGCAAAGGTGGAAACGTCCCTTCCTCTCATTCCTCTTAATAGGGTGTTAAATTTTTTTTTTAAAAAAACCCTTCAGTTATGACCACATAAATGTTTCTTCTCTTAAAAAGGTGGTCCACAGCACACAGACTTTGCATGACTCGTTGAGCACGTGCATTTAAAAAGTGGATTGAAAATATACAGTTAATCTGCAAGACAGTGGCTCTGTCCTCTAGGCTTTAAATAAGCATAAATGCACTCAATCTTTTTTCTTTTCTTTTTCTTTTTAATCACCACATTGTTCCTTAGACTATTGATGTGTGCCATCATTTATGGATTTGTGTGTCTTAAATAACAGCATGTCCATGGTAACCTCATTTGTATTCTTTATACACAATGAAACACTGTAAATTTTCCAGAAAAGCCACTTGCAAAGTCTGGGAGTCTAGAAACTTGGTGGACTTTTGAAAGTGGGAGGAAGAAGGATAATCCCCTTTCTACTGCATGCATCTGTGTTGGTGTAGAATTATTGCAAAACCCCGCCCATCCCAGTATCTAGAGGTGTTGCATACTGTGACTACCGTTTCATGGACTAAATCCTTGGTTAGTATTGTATTGTCAGTTGCATAAGCAATCCCTCTGCATTCTGCCAGGCTGCCCTGTCTTGTGCCTGTTCTCGGAATGGCTGCAAGATTGGTCACACAATTGGTTCATGTTGATGGCACGTCCTCCAGACTAGATGGTACACTAATAGAATTGCTCTTCAGCTCCATGTTCAGACAATAGAATACTGGCCAAGCAGTAAATATCCATATTTCCTTGGGTACATGAAAGACTCTGTAGGGCTACTGTTCCAATTCTGTCCTCTTACCAATAGGAAATGTCCCCCCGCTTTTTTTTTTAAAAGAAGTTTGTGTTCCATTAAAAAAAAAATAAAGGAAATCTATTGGAGCTTAGTATTTGAATTAAGAGATGCTGGTCTGGCTAGAAGTCGTGTCCTCTTTTTTGGAAATGTTTATTCTTCCCTCCAAATGCATTGAAGGAGGGTGACTTACTCCTTTGTCATGGTCCCAAGTCACACTCCCAACCTCACATCCTCTCTTTGCATCTCAGTGCAAATATCTGCATTATTGCTGATCCAGACAAGGACTGTGGTGGCAGAAGAGGATTCAGCCCTCTCCTATCATTGTCTTTTCTGTCTGGATTATGCCCTTGCAGTGCCCATTTGCTTTCTTATAAAATTAATAATTCCATTATTAATGTTGTTGTTGCTGTTGCTGTTGTTATTTTGCATGAGGAAAGTATAATGATTTCACCCATTCTAAACTCCTATGTATATATAGTATATATTTATAAATAACAGTGTCCAGTTTAAATATTGAATAGCTTTGAAAGTCTGAATTCTGTGTATGCATAATGTGATTGGTAGCTGAACAATGGAAGTTTGAGTGCAGGGCCGAGTGTTGATTTGATGGTGTGATTGGAATGTAGTAGGGAGTAGTCTGGTCTGAGAGTCAGTTAGAGAAGCGTTTGGGTTTAGAGTTTGTGTTTTGTTAGAAAGAGAGAGACGTCTGTTTTAGAGTCAATCAGAAACATTCTATTCTAAAGTTTGTTAGAAAAAAGTTTTGTTGAGAACCTAGTGTGTGTGCTTTCGGAAAGTTAGAGTACTATCTGTAAAGGAATTATTTTGAACTTGAAATAGAGAAAGCATATGCATATGCTTTAAGGTTGTTTAACCTTTATGTTATAGAGCCTAGAACCTACCTTTCACTTTGTACCATTTTCCTGTCTTACCTTAATAAAATCCCTCTTGTTTGATACCAAACTCTAATTAATTATTTTATATGTAATGTAACAGGAGATTAAGAGGACTATAAACAGGAGAGAATGCACTCACATTACACAAGGCCGTGTGTTTCGAGAAGAATTAAAGAAATTAATTAAGACAAAGACACCTTTTTACTCAACACTAGAATATTGTTGGGGGGGGGTGCAGCTTGGGGCAAGGAGTCTCTAGCTAAGGAAAAATAGAAGAGACAACCCCAAAATAGAAGTTGGTAGAGGTTTGGGAAAATGGTTGTCCGTCTAGGCTAACACCTTTACTAGTGGCACTAAGTAGAAGTGACTAGACTCAAGGCGTTGACTTCTCAACTAATTTTCACCTTAGAGGCTCACATACTCCCTTTCTGGTACCTTCACCTTTTAGGAGAAGTGACTAGGCTCAAGGTGTTAAAAGGTGAAGGTACCAGAAAGATAGTATGTGAGCCTCTAATGTGAAAATTAGTTGAGAAGTCAATGCCTTTCCGGGACAGAACATTGCAAAAAGGTTTTCTCATGATGCCCTGATCAGGTTCAATTATGTGGCCCGGGGGGGGGGGGGGAGGTTATAAAAAATATCACATGTCATGAGTACATTCAAATGTTTCATAATATGCCATAGATGCCCCTGTGCAGCATATGAGCATCTGTGCTAAATCAGACCCAAGGCAGATCTAGTGATTTTGTTTCCCACAGTGGCCAGTCACATTGGTGTGGGAAGAATGCAATCACATTCTCATGCTCTTGTTCTCTGCAACTGGTATTCAGTGGCCTCTGATACTGGATGAAATATGTAGCCATCTAGTTCAGTGGGCATTGACCGTTGTTATTTTTTTAAAATCCTTTCAAAAACTATCCAAATTGGTGGCTGGTATTACATCTCGTGGTAACAAATAAGTATGTGCTATGTGAAAAAGTGCATCGTTTGTCCAGAATCTCTCACCATTTGGTTTCATCACGTGACTTACAAGGTCAAGTCTTACGAGAGAACGGGGAAGACCACTCCGTGTCCCTTTTCTGACGGGGCTCCTAGGGTTAAACCCATAGTCAGTGATTTCTGAAATCGTGTGTCGCATGTCTGTAAAAGATTGGCAAGTAATCTATCATGTCAAATTGACTGTTGATTGACTTAGTGTTGGTAGAATAAAGCAATTAACTAAATTGTAACAATATGCACATTTCTGTACTCCACATACTCCTTTCCACTATGCTGTTTTATTGTTCTTCTGCTGTGATCGAAGATAGGTAAAAGTTGGAAAGTCATTCACAGGCAGTGGTCACCAATGGAAAATGTAGTTTATCAGGCTTGGTGATAAAGCCCTTTACATTTTTTTCTGTGTGGGCACATTTATGTATAGCTAAATCACCAGCCAGCATATTGCCAGAATAAATTTAAAAAGAGCCGTTTGGAATATAATTTTTATGTTCTTTGAAGAGAAACTCTGGCCAAAAATCACTCTTGGTCACCAGTATGTCGGGGTGTGTGTGTGTGTGTCTACTTTCTAGTTTAGTCAGAGCAGCGTTAATCTGGCCCTAAATCCCAGCCTAATTTTTGCCATGAATCAATGGCCAGACATGTACCAGATAAAAAAATATTTTCTGTTTTGATCTTACTGGATTTTTTTGTCATGCCTGTGAAAGATGAATATTTATTTATTTATTTACTTACTTACTCACTTACAATAATCTGTAATCTTGACATTGTTTGTCAAATAGTTCTCTACCCCAAACCTAAAAGTGTAATTGCAAAATGCATGCCTGTAAAACCCCATATTTGCTTTCTTAACCTCTTCTGAATTTAAGCCCCGTTTGCCTGCAGAACTATTTTTAGCCACCACATATACTGTATGGTCTTCATTATATTTTGACTGTTTCCAATTATTCACCTTTCCCATGGGCTAAGAAGAGGGTGGAGAAAAAAGTGCCGAACCATTTAATGGTACACCTCTTCGAACAATAATGTGGTTATTTTGTGTTGCGCAGAGTTCCAGTTTTGAACATATTGCTGAGGTAAAGGAGTTCGCCTCCCCTCTTCACCCCCTCCTGTCACCTAGACACAGCCAGTCATGGTTTCCTAATTAATAATATGAGCTGTGACATTGTGTTGCTGTTGATGTAGAGGCCCAGCAACTAATCTTTACTTGTGCCACACATTCCTTTCTACCACATTTCTGTGATATTAATGGTGTATAGGAGGGAAAGAAATGTGTTTTATTCTAGTCTCTAACCCTGCTGTTATCAAAGTAACTTCCAGCTTATTAGCGACAAAAGACTTTTATCCTTTGTGCTGCCCTATTTGCCAGTGCTTCCTGAATTAAACTGCTGTTTCCTGTTCTTTATATGCATGACCACATCTGGGTAGCTTGCTCACAGCCCCACTGCTTAATAACAATCACCTTCCCTTTCAGTCTCTGTTGATTGTTTCTAATTCACTCTGACAGATAGTGCCTGACAACTTGCCTGCATTTCCCTCCCTCCGTGACCTGAAGTTACTCACAGCACTTATATAGTCTGTCATTTTTAATATTTGATTTCATTTTAAGTTATGTGTTTTACTGAGAAGATGAAACCAAAAGGAAGAAAGGGGGGAGGAAGGGGGCTTGTATTGGAACATAAATTTAACCCTTCTCACTGTACAAGGCCTGCCGCCTAAAAGAAGTTGTGTGCGTGCGCGCACGTGTGTGTGTGTGTGTGTGCATGTGTGCGCCCCCCCACTACACAACTTTTGATCATGGTTCTGCTTTTTTTCCTTGCAAAGGAAAAATCCTTTAATGCTCTGATATTTATGCATTAGCTATACAGCGCACATAGTTGTGCGTAACTTTTGTCCTTAGTTTATTCTTCTCTCTTCTCTCTACTAGCTGTGACAAAAATCAGCTGCTTCAGTGGAAGCCACGTAGGGGGAATAAGTTGCTTAACATTTTGCCTGAGGTACATTTTATTGTCTGATTTTCTCATGGAGAGGAAAAATGGTATAGGACCTGGCGCATCGATTCCTAATCAGAAGAAAAAGCAACTGGAATAGGGAAGCTGGCTTTGAGTGGAAAATGACCTAAGGGGAAAGGTTCCATACTGCCACCAAGACGTTTTATTATTATTATTTCTGTTTTTAAAATGTAACATTGCATATCATGTATAGTTTGGAGACATAATCAGGAGGAATAGAAAGCTACTGTAGGCAAAATGTTGTTGTTAGTTCCCAGCTAGAGTAGACTGACTGAATATTTTGTAAGTTCACACTGAAGTAAATGTAGTTGATTACTCTAGTGGGGACTAACACAAAATCATAGAATTCTAGATTGGGAGAGGATGCCAGGGGTCAGGTAGTCTGACCCCATGTCAGTGCAGGAAACCTACAACCAAAGAATGCCGGATAGATGTCTATCCAACTTTTGTTTTAAAAATGAGCAATGAAGTCTACCATCTTTCAGAAGAGACCATTCCACTCTCAAACAGTTACATAAGAACATAACATAAGAAGAGCCCTGCTGGATCAGGCCAAGGGACCATCTAGTCCAGCTTCCTGTATCTCACAGTGGTCCCACCAGACGCCCCTGGGAGTACACGAGACAACTAGATACTTGTCTCCTGATACCCCTCCCCTGCATCTGGCATTTTGAGATACCTGCCTTTTAAGCCTGGAGATTCTACATCCCCATCATGGCTTGTAACCTGCGATGAACTTTTCCTCCAGAAATCTGTCCAATCCCCTTTTAAAGACATCTAGGCCAGATGCCATCACCCCATCCTGTGGCAAGGAGGTCCACAGACTAACAACAAACTGGGTCAAGAAATATTTTCTTTTGTCTGTTCTCACTCTCCCAACACTCAATTTGAGTGGATGTCCCCTGGTTCTAGTATTGCATGAGAGGGAAAAGAGCTTTCCTCTATCCACTTTATCCATCCCCTGCATAATTTTATAGGTCTCAGTCATGTCCCCCCTCAGGTGCCTTTTCTCTAGACTAAAGAGCCCCAGATGCTGTAGCCTTTCCTCATAAGGGAGATGCCCTGACCCAGTCATCATTTTAGTCACTCTCTTCACTTTTTCCAGTTCCACTATGTCTTTTTTGAGGTGTAGCGACCAGAACTGTATGCAATACTCCAGGGTCGGCTTTACCAGCATTTTGGACAATGCCATTATAATGTTGGCTGTTTTATTTTCAATCCCCCTTTTAATGATACCTAGCATGGAATTGGCCTTCTTTACTGCTGCCGCACACTGGGTTGACACTTTCATCGAGCTGTCCACCAGCACACCAATATGTCTTTCCTGATCTGTCACGGACAGCTCAGAACCCATTAACTGATAACTAAAGTTTTAATTTTTTGCCCCAATGTGCATTACTTCACATTTTCTTATATTGAAACACATTTGCCATTTTGCCACCCATTCTCCCAGTTTGGAGAGATCCTTCTGGAGCTCTTCACAATCCCTTCTGGTCTTCACCACCCAGAAAAGTTTCGTGTCATCTGCAAACTTGGCCGCTTCACTGCTTATCCCAGTCTCCAGGTCATTTATGAACAGGTTGAAAAAGCACCAGTCCGAGGACAGATCCCTGGGGCACACCACTTTTCACCTCTCTCCATTGTGAAAATTGCCCATTGACACCTACTCTCTGTTTCCTGGTTCTCAACCAATTCTCAATCCATAAGAGGACCTGCCGTCTTATCCCCTGACTGTGGAGTTTTCTCAGCAGCCTTTGGTGAGGGACCATGTCAAACGCCTTCTGAAAATCTGGGTAGACAATATCCACTGGTTCACCCGCATCCACATGCCTGTTGACCTTTTCAAAGAATTCTGAAAAGTTTGTGAGGCAAGACTTACCCTTACAGAAGCCATGCTGATTTTCCTTCAGCAAGGCTTGTTCTTCTATGTGTTTTAAGATTTTATCTTGGATGAAACTTTCCACCATCTTTCCTGGAACAGATGTTAGGCAAACCGGCCTGTAGTTTCCCAGGTCCTCCCTCCTTCCCTTTTTAAAGATTTAGTCTAGTTCTTACAGTTGTTTTATTGTATTGGTTTGGGTCTTATCCACTGAAGACATCAAAAATGAGCTTGTCTGCCTACTATGTAACAGTCCTTCAGATATCTGAAAATAATTATTGTATCAATTCTCCTTTCCCCTCCCCCTTCAAGCAACATATATACAATCTCTCCGATTGTTCTTCAAAAGGTTTAGTTTCAAGACTTTCCACCATCTTTTTGTGCCTTCTGTGGACACAATTCTGATTTTTAATAACCTCTAAAACTGTGGTCCCCAGAACTAGATGCAGTACTTCATATGAAGTGTGTCCAAAATTACACCTGAATTTGGCTCCATGTTCATCAATAAGCCATCGTATCAGGATTTTAACATGATTTTTTTTCGTAACGTTGAATGGAAAGTATGAACATACAGTATATAAAAACAAAACAAAGCAAAAGCAAAAAAAACAACAACCCCACCGTTCCTGGAAAGCATTATTTTTCTCAAAAACTAAAATTCATTGTGCTAAGGGCTGTGGGGACAGGGGAACCATGAAAATGGAATGGAGGATGAATGTGGCCTGTTAGCTACACTTTTGCCCACTTCTGCTCTAAAACAGAAAAAAAAAACCTGGAGACAGGAGGATTGGGGAATAATTACTAAAAGAGTGATTAATATCCATGTCACCCACTTCATAGCACTTTGTGTATATAGTGTGTGCACCCACTCAGCTGTGCATGTCAGTCTTCACACAGTCACTCACTGAGCTGATCATTGATTCTGGATTTAAGAGTTTGGATCAAAAGGCAGTGTAGGTATAGAAGACAGATGGTGTTTCAAGTGATTGACAAACTCTGGATTAAAGCAAAAAGCAACATCTCTTACTTTATGTTACAGCCAATTTTTCAACACACTCGTATGAGAAAAGTCATCCAGATAGTGATATAACTTGCCATTCAGCAAATCATGTACATGGAGCATGTGTTCACCAAAGAACTGCAGTGATCTTTGATTACTTGGCTAGTACTCCCTCTTCGTAGTTCTCTCATTATTGCAAGACCCCATGCACTAAAAATTTACTGGATCAATAGATATTTAGTTGTACAGTCACAATTTTAAGAGCTAAGTCATTCGTTTGTTCAGGCATTGAAGCCTATCTTGCATTATGACAGTAACATCTGTGTAGAGGAACCTTGATATTTCCAAAAAGGGGAGGGGGATAATTCTGTCTAAAAACCTGCAGAGCTGCCTCTAGAGCTTCACTGCAAGCCCATTTGAAGCAACTATTATGAATTGCCACATACACAACAGCAACTGCAGAGGTGGACTTGGCTGAAGTGGTGAGGTGCTGTTTGAAAGCTGGGTTACATGACTGGCAAGTAGCAGCCACCTTACAAGAAGCCTGAAATGTCTTTTGCAATTTCCTTCACATGCATAGTAATTCACAATAGGGTCCTGGCCTTGAACTGGATCGAATATAGCTGTTTGATACTGCTTTTAACAGTCATGGCTCCATCGTAAGGAATTCTAGGATTAGTAGTTTAGTGACATGCTCTGAATCCTCTGATACAGTTCGGAGGACTGCATTACAGTTTTCTAGTGGACAGTTGTGTATACCTCTCAAAACTATAGATTTTGCGATTATATAGGAAAGTGATTCAAGTAGTATCAAACTACTTTAACTGTACAATATAGAAACATTTGTAGTCTAGAATCATAGTCTTGGAAGGGATCTGGGGACCAGCTGGCCTAGCCTAGCTCTCTGCTCAATGTTGGCTCTCCAATTGACGACACATCCAGCCTCTCTTTGAATACAGCCACAAAAAGAATCTCCTCAGAGATCTGTTCTACTGGTGAAGTTCCCTTGCCTTTTGGAATGTCTGCTGATGTCTGGTGAAATATGCTGCCCTGCAGTTCCACCCGTTGGCTCCAGTCCGGTCCTCTGCACAAAACAGAAAAAGTTTACCTCTCCATTACCACCTCTGCAGTGGATACCGTCCAGACGCTTGAGCGCTGCCTGGCTTTAGTACTGGAATGGACCAGGGCTAATAGGGTCAAACTGAACCCGGATGAGACAGAGATTGTGCTCCGGGGGAGGGGTCGAAAGGTTGTGGGGGATTGTCCCTAGACTGGATGGTGTAGCCCTCCCATTTAGGGACCAAGCTTGGGATGTGGGCATTCTTCTGGACTTGGCTCTTTCTTGGGATTCCCAGATTGCAGCTGTGTCCACATTAGTTTTTAACCAGTTTAGGCTGATCACCCAACTTCAACCCTTCCTGCATGAGGGCTCCCTCTGGACTCTGGTGCAGGCATTGGTCATCTCCTGGATCGACTACTGCAATGCTCTCTACACGCGGATTCCCTTGAAGCTAATCCTAGAAATTACAGTAGGTCCAGAATGCAGATACCTCAGTCCTTTTCGTCTGCCAAGCCAGGTAACCTTCCATTTTAAAGTTGGGCCTTTTTTTTTTAATTTTGTTTTTCACTTTAAATCTAAGCTGAATCACGAGTTTTGAACTTTTGGTCTATCCTATCTAAATCCATTTGGACTTTGATCCTGTCTTCTGTGGTGTTCGTTATTCCTCCTAGCTTTAAATGGCTAAAACTATAAAATTTTGAATTTGAGAGTTCTCTAAATTCTTATTCGAGCTTAGATGGCACAAAATTCAGGGGATCCTGAAAGCCTTATTTGGGTCGTTGTAAGTCGGTTGCGAGTTGACAGCATATAACAATGCAGTAAATAAATTTTAATTGAACAGAAAGTGATGAAGTTAACATCAATATGCACAGAGGGACTCATGTTGATTCAAATTTTCTTTGAAACTGAGAACAGCTTCTTAAAGCTCATCCTGATGTGATAGTAACCCAAAATTTCAGGATCATGGGGTCCAGTATATATTTTCATTTTAACTGGACATGGCTGTGAGAGAGAAAAAATTACCCCAATAGTTCTTGTTCACAAGCATTAGCTTTCAAGTAGTGTTACACTCTATTCTGTTTTGTGAAAGCTATTGTGTGTATTATGCATCTTTTGAATAAACCAGTTAACGTGTGGATTCCCCCCGCCATTGCAACAAACATTTAGTTGCATTGTTTCTTACTCACGTCAGTGTTCTGAGCACTAATTTAAGGTATGCTCAGCATTTCCATTGGGTGAAGCACTATATAAGTGCTGAGTATTTATCAGCATAATTATTGTTATATCTTCTTATTACTATTCACCTGTGTTTTAAATTAAGGATGCCGAAGACATCGTGTGTGATTTGCCTACAGGGGAACAACTATGAGGGTCTCCCAATTTCTGTACTTTGAAGCCAAGACTTATATAAATTTACTAATGTAATGACAGCAATTTTATAAAATTGCATTTATAACATATGTGTAGAGTATCTGTGTTACAAAACTCTTAGAAGGTTTATTTTTAAAATGCTTACTATAAACAGTGGGAACAGCCTTTATGCAGAAAGTGTGGTTGTCCTACCGTCCTTCTTGATGGGCATTAATACCCTCCTGCAGCCACAGTTGTGAAACTGCTCACAATTGGAATTTGCCAGTCTGATGGTAACTGTGATTTGGAAATAGATTGATCCTCTTTCCGCTTTAAGTTCGCTTTTGGTGGTTTTGTGAATCCACTAGAAACTCAGGGTCATGCAAATGAGGGTTGCATTTTTAGCTCTTTCATCTGGAGTGAAACTCAACTTTATAACAAAGTACAGTTGATTTTAATGGGAACTACTTCCAGTCTCAAACCTGGAGCATGAAGGGTGTTTTATTTAAGGAAATGACTCCACGTTTGACAAAGATCATGAGGGACCAACTAAGAAACTGCCTAGAGCTTGTCAGAAAGGAAATCACCCCTTGCTTACACTAAACAACATTCACATCCCATTCTTGATTATTTAAGGGATATATCATTATTAAATGTCTTCTTGAGCCCATTTAAGATGTCTTATTCTGAAGTGAGACCAAATTCTCTCTCTCTGGTTGCATGCAGGCAAGCTGAAACAAATGTGTGCCTTGTGATTAACACATGGAGTCACTTACGCCTTATGTCTGGCACTTACACAAATATCCATTGATTAGAGGCATAATCAGTTTATTACTGCGCTCCCCCCCCCCCCACAGGCCAGTTCTATCAGTTTAGAGCAAAAAGGATTTGAAACTATTTGTTTTCCAAATTGTGTGTGCTCCCTTAATGGCTTTATGATGGGGTGGTAACATGTGAATGTGCACTTCCAGTTATTTATTTATTATTTCAACTTCTATACCACCCTGCAGTATAATGCACTCTCTGGGCAATTTACAGCAAAGCATACAAACAAACAAAGAATAAATACAAAGCAATATACATATGCAAATTGAAAAACAATAAAATCAGTTTATCCATAAAACCACTGAATTAGCTAGCCTATCTTTAGATAAATAAACAATTTAAAATGATATTGGGCATCACAGGTACAATAACTAATAAAAGACAGCTTTGGACAGTTTTCTTTTTACTAACTTCTTAAAGACAGGGAAGGTATCTGGAGAACCTCTGCTGGAAGCTTATTCCAGAGGTGTGCGATCACACACACAAAAAGCCTGGTACCTGATGTTCACTCTTTGGGCCTCCCTTGGTGTTACTGTTTTTAACATCATGGACTGCAAAAAGTAGATGGGGTGGGTAGCTGTTTTGTAGGAGAGACGTTCTGACAGTTATCCATATATTTTGTTGAGACAGAGGAGGTGAGCCTGTATTGCATGCAGTTTGAATATGTCCAACTCTTATTTGTCTAGTAATCATTCTATATTTCTATCTACAAAACAAAAAGAAGAAGAACTGAGCACCTCTATGAAAGGCGTGGACTTTGGAGTCTTTTCTAAATCAGAAATTGCTCCACGCATGTTGAGGAGTTTCACCATTGTACATGTGGAACATTTCTGTTTTCAGAGCAAGTAGATGCCCCAGTGTGCATGGAAGTAAAGTACTATTGTCATACATTTGGTTATGATTTTTGTATGTGGAAAGAAAGAACAATAGCTTTATTATCAACCAGGAAATAAATGGATCCTTTGCCAACTCCTGACTCAAAGAAGACACCTGTGCTTTGAAAGCTACATAAAAGGGAGCTGATTTCTCCTCTTGTAAACTTACTATAATGTGAGAAGCTCTAGTTACCCAGTTTCTCTTTGCTATGTGGCTATAGAAAGATTTTCTTTTCACAACAGGATGTTTCTAATTCTAGAATGAAGCTGAGACTGTAATAGGAAGCAAGATTAAACATTACTTTATGTTTAGCTAAATAAGGTTGTAGCATCGTAGAATCCCACTTGTCAGCCCAGCCTGCAAATCATTGTAAATAATGCTTTGATCTGGTGATTAAAAATGAGAAAGAAATGCAGTATTGAGTTATGTTCAGATAGATGAGTTGCGGCAGTGGATCTTACATTGTGGCTGGGAGACACTAGGCCACAAAGAAAATTCAAATAGTAAAATGCTTGGGAGGCATTAATTGATGTTTGCCAACACAAGGTGAACTGTTCAAACTCAGAGCTTCAAAACAGCTTGCCTCTTCAGCAGTGTGTTTTTCAGCAGATGCACCCAAGAACCTCACTGCTGTAGACACAGAACATTTCCATGGGCTCACATGGTTCTATTATTGCATTCTTAGTGGACAAGGCCAACAGGTTGAGTTTTAATTCCAAAATCTTTCAAAAGTCTTACTACGTGATGGCTGTATGACAGAATGGAAGCCTGCCTTGGCCATTTTAAAAGTTGATAAGCTAAACAAGTGAATGGGGAAGCATGCTAGCCCAGCCCCTCTCCCACAGTTGATTGGGAATTCGAACCCAGGTCTCCCGAGTCCTAGCCCAACAACCTACCTGCTACACCAAATTAGCTCTGATAAGATATATACAAGTCACATTATAATTATACTGTGATGAGAGATCTTCATTTTGTGATGTAACTGCAATTGTTTTTAGTTCCTTTTGTCATTTTGTAGCCTCCCTAGCTAGGTATGCTTTGTACTGATAGGGTAGCAGCTTGTAGAATTATTTTTGTGTAATTAAAATAACTTACTTTTGTGTTATGATAAAGCAAAAAAAAGGGGAAAAAAAAAGAAAAACCCTCTAAAAAGCTGCTATAACAGCAATTTCTGCTTTAAAAACAACTTACCAAATTCTACTGTCATTTACCTCTATCTTTATTGTTCCTTGGTATATTTGTATGTAGTAAAAACCAAAGCAGGTGTTCTTTCACTGGAAATACTTGCAAAAAAATGTACCTGAAGCCTTTTTTTAAAAAAAGAGCAGTAAGTACAATCCTATGCATGACTTCTCCAGAATACATCCCATTGAGTTCATTGGTACTTACTTCCAATTAAGTGAGTGTAGGATTGCACGTTAAGAGAAGGAAACCTCTTTAATAAGTTGAGCGGCTATAAAATAAAGTAATTTTATTATTATTGGTATATAAAACATGTTGGAGGTCTGAAACACGAAGCAGCTGGGCAATTTAGCTAGCTCCTGGATCCAATTAAACCAGTCTATGTTGTTGTGTCCACAGTAGGGGGAATGACCATAGATGGGAAACTGTATTGTTACACACCTGTGGCATGTTCATAGCTCAGTGCAACATAGGTTTGTTGAAACATTAAATCAGCTCATTATAGCTTTTCGTAAGACAGATACTTCCAGATATTTTTCACATATATCTGTGATTCCTAGTTGAAACAGCATTAGCTATTCATCCCATTGGATGCTTTTGAAGTGCTTCTCAGTGCCCGTGCCACTGATCGGTAAATTGTGTAGGAAAGAGTTGAGATGAATACTTATCCCAAACTAATTCATCAACCTTAACTTAAATTATGAGTCAAATTATGATTCATGCTTTATCTCACCATACTTATTGATTCCTGGACAATTTTGTTTGCTCCTCTGCTGGTCTTTTATAGCTGTTTCATGTGTGAAAGTGTTTCATGTCAGTAGGTAACCTGGGCTACCTATATATTATGGCCTGCTAGGAAGACAAGAAGCGAAAGCAAACTATGCTGCTTATGTACCAACCCACAGCGCTTAAAGCACTCTCTGAGCAGTTCACAATTTGAATTATGTAGGCTACACATCACCCCACCCTCCCAGTGAGCTGGGTACTCAGTTTACCAACCTCAGAATGATGGAAGGCTGAATCAACCTCAAGCCGGCTACCTGAGCCTGTTGGGATCAAACTCAGGTTATGAGCAGAGTCTTGACTACAGTACTGCAGTTTAACCACTGTGCCAAGCCAAAGAGAACTTGATATTGAATTTTTACGAAACTCATTTTCTCTGCTGAAATGTGGATGCTTGATGAGGCAAATAGCACTAATAGTTCCACCTGTCTATCCAAAATAGATCTGATCTCATCGGATTCCTGAAACTAAGCAGAATATTGGCCTGATAAGCTCTTGGATGGAAATGCTAGGACTCTCCTTACAAGGTGAGGAAGGAATGTTGTTTGAGACTCTGGAAAGCTATTGCCAGTCAGAGTTGGTAATACTGGTCTAGATGGGCTAAAGTTCTGACTCAGTATAAGGCAGTTTCTCATGTTCTTAAAACATGGTTTAGATAGAAACAGTGCAAAGCTCCCCCAAAGTTGCTTCAGGAAACCATAAAATCCTCTGCCTTGGACGCAGTTCAGGGAGAGTGATACAATTTCCACAACTTGTCCTTATCAAGCTAAGAAAAGCTGCCAAGTGCAATCATACTAAAGCTTATCCAGAACATATGAAGTTCTAGCTGCATTGATTTAAGGAATTTCCCTGAGCTGGTCATACAGGTTTAAGGAACTGTATAGTTTCTTCAAGGGTTGCTGCCTTGTCGTGGCGAAGGGGCTTGAGTAATTCAGAGAAGCTATGGGCTATGCCGTGCAGGGACACCCAAGACGGACAGGTCATAGTGGAGAGTTCTGACTAAACGCGATCCACCTGGAGCAGGCATTGGCAAGCCACTCCAGTATCTTTGCCAAGAAAACCCCATGAACAGAAACAAAAGGCTGAAAGATATGACGCTGAAAGATGAGCCCCTCAGGTTGGAAGGCGTCCAACATGCTACTGAGGAAGAGCGGAGGACAAGGACAAGTAGCTCCAGAGCTAATGAAGTGGTTGGACCAAAGCCGAAAGGACGCTCAGCTGCGGACGCGCCTGGAAGTGAAAGGAAAGTCCGATGCTGCAAAGCAAAATACTGCATAGGAACCTGGAATGCTCACTGGAAGGACAGATCCTGAAGCTGAGGCTCCAATACTTTGGCCATCTCCTGAGAAGAGAAGACTCCCTGGAAAAGACCCTGATGTTGGGAAAGTGTGAAGGCAAGAGGAGAAGGGGACGACAGAGGACGAGATGGTTGGACAGTGTCATCGAAGCTACCAACATGAATTTGACCAAACTCCGGGAGGCAGTGGAAGACAGGAGGGCCTGGCGTGCTCTGGTCCATGGGGTCACGAAGAGTCGGACACGACTTAACGACTAAACAACAAATAGTTTCTTTGCTTTTACATCTTATGAGCTTTCTTCTTCTGTTATTTTGTGCATGACAAAGATCTCTGAAACCTCAAATAACCAACTTAGAAGGGTTTTGTACAATTGCTCCTAGTGCCCATGTCTTGTGACGGGAAGGAGCTGAAGGTACGAAATAATTGTTAGGGTAAGAATGAAGTAGTAATGAAATTCAAATAAAGTAAAACAAAACAAACTGTTTCAGAACATCTGATTCTTCTCTACAAGGGCCAGTAAGCATCTGGTGGTCAACATTGCAGGCCTGGGTAACTTTAGAGATAGCAAATCACAAGTAGGGGCAGTTGATCATTTTGTTTCAGTCTGTTTTTCATGTGAAGCTACCAAAATCCACATTCCCCCCCCCCCCCCCATATTCATGATGGAACAAATTTCTAATTCAGTAAACAAAGCAACAAAACAGAACTATGGGAAAGGGGATCAATAATTGATTTGGCCATCCAGGCCTTGGGCAGTAAAAGTATTTTCAGTTTCTGGCAAAATAGATAAAACAGTTCAGATGGATTTTGAAGGGTAATCGTCTCAATCATAGAAAAGGCCCTACCTGTTGTGCTCACTCACTTCTTCATTTCAAATCCTAGTAGGCTTATATGGGAGAAAGTACTCTTTCAGGTGCCTTAGTCCTAAGCTGCATACTTTGGAAGGCTAGGATCAATGGTGAATCATAACAGTGGACATTTGGAGCTATATGGGAATGCTACGGAAAACTGTTTGTAGGCTGTGGACCAGTTTTAGAATCTGTGACTTCTTAGAAGTTCTAAAAGCAAACTGCTGCAATTTCAGAAACTAAAAGCTACCTTTAATAGTAATAAAACAGCTTCAGCAGATATTGAGCCATTTCCAACTAAATTTAATCTTACTCCTTACTTGTTTCTTCACCCCAAAATATCAAGGCAAAAAAATAATCCAGAGAATCCAGTACAAATATATGCTTTGAACTTTGCCTCACTATTTTATCCATCACTGCACTGGTCACTTCTGTTAGTATTTAGCCCAAAGAGAAATCCAAATCTGATTTTTTTGTTGTTATTTTTCAAAAGGTGGAGGAAAAAAGAAAAACATTTCAGCACATTAATATTCTGCATTGCTCTTTTTCTATGTGTTTATTTTTTAAAAAAACGATGAACTGTACTTTATTTTGCAAAAGAAAGGGGAAAAGATCCCCCCCAAAAAAGCTGTGTAATTGCTTTTTAATTTCAAATTCCAATCCCTTTGTGTTGTACTTATTGTTCACAATGCTGTGAGTTTTAAAAAAATCACGTTCATTTCAAGAAGCTGTTATGGTATTGATTTTGGTAAAGACTTCCATTAACTGACCAATCTAAATCTCATAAGTGATGTCAGGATAGTTATGCATTTGCTTGGTTCACATAGTCAGCCATTATGTTAGAATGCAGGCAGTGTTGGAATATGGCTGTTAAATTATTTCTAAATACCGAACCCTGAACAGCTTAACAGTTCCGCAGTTTGAGACTGACACAGAAATGACAATCTGCCACCTCTTTGTTTTTTAAATATTAACATTGTATTGGGATAGTATTTTTGGAGTGAAAACCTGTGGCACGAGAGGATAAGTGATATAAACAAAGGCAGCTGGGCTGCATGAAATAATGGAACAATAAGGCCCTTACAGCCGTTCTCATCACTCCAGTATGTTAATTAGCATTCTGTTGTGGCCGCAACCCTGAAAACATGTAATCTGTATTGGTGCACTGTACAGCTGTGAACACACATTCTTTTTTGTTGGTCCCTTGAGTTCGTCTTGCCATTGGCATATGTGTCCAGGCCAAAAGTCAAACCATTCCTACTATAGTACCTAGTGCCGCAGCGTAATCTATCCAATCTCTTCTGATTCTCTTTATTAGCCTATGATGCAGTTGTATGATAAACATCCCTGCCACACCTTATGTGCTTTGCTTTTCAGGGCAGTGGATATTTAGTGACAAAGGCACTCTTATGTTCATGGATGAGTCCGTATAAAAACTTGGATTTGCACCATATCCAAAGAAGATATCCAAATGTGCATGGATATCTCTTTCCATAGGTGCCTAAAGGCTATCGGAGACAAAAAGCTTGTTCTGTTTTGATTGGGGAGTAATAAAGACAAGAACTGCAATCCTGCATACCCTTAGGGTTTGAAGTCAACAGGTTTTAAACTGCATGATTTTACAGGATTACCAAAACATGCTTAGAAATGCTGCCCCACAAACACAAATCTGTATGAATATCAGGACGTGTCCACTCTCAGAAATTTGTAGATAGTTTTGTCTTTAGCCAGTAGTGTTTTATATCTTACCTGTGAGAGTTTCTTTCCTTCTTAAGATTAGAAATACTAGATTGTGTGTATTGTTACTAAAGCAACAGAGATGGAAGGTCATGCAGAGTTTTAATGAGATACATGAGTTCATGGAGGGTTTATATTCCGTATCTTTGGGGCTAAACTTGTGGAGATACTTTGGTAAGTTGGGCTTAGAACTGTACATATTACTTGTCCTGTGGGAACTCTTGTCCTGCCACCTGCTCTCTGGTTATGCGCACCACATAATAAATGTAGTAATTCTGAGAAGCTGGAAAGGAACAACATCTCATAGGTCTGCTTTATAGGGCAATTGGTGTTTCCTGTAATTATAGTACTTCCTATGGAAAACACATAGAATGCAAAATTTAGGTGCATGTACTTTAGCATGCAGCACACATCCACCGGGAATCTACAGAAAAACGGGGCTCCCTGATACATTTTCCCATGATTGTAGGCAGGTGTCTACCATTCATGGGTTGTATGTTAGGCCCTGGCCACACAAGGCAAATGTTTTCTACTTCTTCCGATACTTTCCACACCTCTGTTGTACTGAATCATGGTCACAAGGTTTATATCCCAGGACTAACACCCCAAGATCTTTTAGCAGTACCGATTTATTTCCTCCTATTTGAATCGTTATGGCCGGCTACACCATGGTACCAGTTTATTTTCTCTCTTGCTTCAAGGGGCAATTTAGCCCCTTGATTTATATATATATTTATTGATATATCAATATATCGGAAACAAGCCTCCCTCTAAGGTGTGTGACTGTGCGAGCACGCTTGACTCTGTCCCCCCTCTGCACAGCTTTCCTCCTCCCCCGTTCACCCAAAGCTATTGTTTCCTGTCCCTTTCCTTCCAGTTGCAATGGAACGCCACGTGGATAGGGGAAGGACTTGCACACAGAGGGGTGGAAATTCAAGGGAACATTGATCGGGAAGGGGTTTCTTTTCTAGGAAAGAGTCCCTCTGTTGCACTGGCTGGTCTTGCAGAAATGCATTGCACACCATGGACCTCAGGTATTTGAGCAGCAGTACTGGTGATCACACACACACACACACACACACAGAGAGAGAGAGAGAGAGAGAGAGAGAGAGAGAGAGAGAGACATTGGAATACCAAAGTTTCAATGTATCTTCCCACAGGGAAAAAAAATTACCAATATCAATATTAAAATATTAGTTTATTAGAAGTCCAGCGATAGCACAGATGACAGAAGCAACAAATTAAATAATATCTGTTGGAAATGCTTTCAGGACGTTTGTGTATTTATTTGTTTATTTATTTTAAAAGAAGTCGACAGCAACATTTTAAACCACAAAACACAATAGAGCAGTGGTAAGTGAAATAAATTAAAATCCAAATAGCACTATACATGTTGGTATCAGTAAATTCAGTTATAGGCCAAGGCTGGGCTGGGCAAGGACATTTTGCTGCCTGAGAGAAAAGACAGGATGGCACCTTTCTCCATTCCTTATATAGAAGTTGGTGGGACTGTCGGTTAAATCATGCTTCACCATAGGAGACACAGTGCTGTTGCTATCCTTCATCACACCAGAGAGCAGCTGGCCTGACTAGGATGTATGGCTTGTTGTCATTCTTCTCTCAGCATCTGCTGCCTCAGGCAGCTATCTCATTCTGGAAAGTGTTTATGGACCACTGGAAGACTAGTAATGGTTGAGGCAATTCATGCCTGCCATAGCATTTGTCACGACACTTATATCTGTGAGGGTGCATTTATGCCCCCCTCCATCATGACTGAAAGAGTCCCTTTTTTTGCTCACTTGCCTAATTGATTTTATAGACATACAAACAGTGTCACCCATGCTGATCTCAAACCAGGGTCAGATTGGTGTGGGTGAACCCGGACCAAAGCTGGACCTTTGCAGACTGCCCTTCTGCCCTGCCCCAATGGAGAATTAAATCCCCAGGAGCCTTTAGAGCATGATCCATCATCCTCTCTGTAGCCTTTTTTAAGCCCAAAAAGGCCTAAAGGAAGGAATGGTATGATCTGCCAAAGGTGTCTGGAGGGTCAAATATCACCTCTAGAACCTTCATCCTTGCTCACCCTGCATGAGAGTCCGGATAACAAGAGCAATGCCTGTGCTTTCCAGAGAGGGATAGCAATTGCCATACCATTTGGTAAAACGTACTCCTGACCACCACCACTACTTGAGCCTTCCCTGGTAGCACCAAGTCCAGGAGCAATCAGCTAAGATGTATACCAAGTCCACAGCAATTAAAATGCTACTCTCTGTGGGCAGGTCAGTGCTTGTGATGCACACAAGACAGTAGTAGGTGTGTAGTTATTGCTTATGAATATGAATAAAAGACCTTTCCCTTGTTACTGTTTTCTTCCCCCAACAATGTAACATGTAATATGCTCACATGTGCCTATTTCAAAATGTTGTGGAAGGGCTGATCAGCTCCTCCTATTTCATTTCGGCAAGTTCCTGCACCTGTGAGCCTTGCAGCTGCTTTTGACTGGTTTATCTTACTAGAGATAGTACTTTGCTGCTTCTAAATCAGCGTATTGCTGCTTCTGAATCTCTGGAAACTGAAGGACTTGAGCAAAAGTGCAAACCATTTGGTACAGTCATTGGTTCTGGTGGGGGGGGAGGTAAGAGAGGAAGCTACTGAGATATTTCACCTATGCCCGCTGTCAGCCGCCTAAGCTGGTTATTGTCAGAAGACTTGAAGAAAATAGACAGCTGAAACAACAGAACATGGCATCTTTATTGAATGCCTGCAGAATACCATTCTGTACCATTCTACTGGATTGCCAGATGTGTGGTTTTCTTTTTGTTTCTTACACCATCACACAAGTGGATTCAGGCTGTGTGTAGAGAATTCTCACATCCCTGTTCTTTATCCCAGTGAGAGAACAAGTCCACCTACTCCATGAAAGACCAAGTGGGCCTGCTTCCTCCATTGAAACAGCTCCAAGGAGGGTGTATCACCTATCATGTCTACATAAAGCTGTCCCTCCACTCTAAATCTGGTGTTGTTGAATGCCAGGTCTGTATCCAACAAAACCCAGATTATTCAAGCCCTTGTTCTGGAGGAAGATGCAGACCTGGCATGCATAACCGAAACTTGGATGGGGGGGGGGAAGGGGGTGTTCCCTTGACTCTTGCCTGTCCTCCAGGTTATGCGGTCCAACACCAGGGTAGACTGGAGGGGGGGGGGAGTAGCCATTGTCTATAAAAACACTCTAGAAGTTGTTAGGTGCTCCACGGTGGTGACGCCGGGTCTTGAGGCTCTTCATGTGTCGATTGGGGCCAGGGATGGTATTGGGATCTTGCTGGGTTACTGCGCTCCCCACGACCCAGACATTTCCTTACCGGAGCTGGCGGACTTTGTCTCTGCGGCACTGTTGGAATCTCCAAGGCTTTTGGTCTTGGGTGATTTCAACATCCATGCAGAGGCGGAGGTTTCTGATCCGGCTCTTGAGTTCTTGGAAACCATGGCTTCTTTGGACATGTCCCAACATGTCAATGGCCCCACCCATGTGGGCGGTCACACGTTGGACCTGGTGTTTTTCCCCGAGTGGAATGAGTGTGGTCTGCTTGTCATGGTCGGATCACTGCCTAATCAAATGCAACCTCTCATTGGCTCTCCCTCTCTGCAGGGAGCAAGGACCTATTTTAATGGTCCGCCCTCGAAGGTTACTGGATCCTATAGGATTCCAGGACTCCATGAGAGTGATTCCGGCTGATCTGACTGGCGCTCTTGTCGACACCCTGGTTGATGGCTGGCTCGCCGCCGCTACCAGGGCTGTTGACACGATTGCTCCTAAACACCCTCTCCACTGCAGAGCTCATTCAGCACCCTGGTTTAACCAGCAGCTGCGAGCTATGAAGCAGAACAGGAGAAGGCTAGAGAGCAACTGGAGACAAAATCTGATGGAATATAATCGGAAAGCTGTCAGGATCATGACTAACCATTACCTTACCAGGGTGAGGGCTGCCAGTCGAGCTTACTTCGCTGTCCGGATAAGCGAAGCTTCAAATCAGCAGGCAGAACTTTTCCGTATAGTCCGCAATCTATCCGGAATTGGTCTCAGTGAGAGGCCTCCCACTAATATTTAACCTGACCAATTTGCAGCATTTTTAAAATCTAAAGTGGAGGCCATCCACCGGGATCTCTCTCCTTTTTTGAATACAGTAGATAGAGACTTAATCTCTTTCAGCCTGTGACGCCAGATATGGTGGACAAAGTGCTTGATCGCTGACATGCCACCACCTCCTCCCTTGACCCTTGCCTGGCCTGGCTAATCAAAGCAGCCAGGCCTATACAACCGAATGGGCCACTGCAATAGTTAATGGGTCTCTCCAGGAGGAGACACTCATTAGGCCCATTAGGAAGAAACCAAGTTTGGCGGCAGACGACATTGGCAATTATAGACCCATCGCCAATGTTTCTTTCCTCAGCAAAGTGGTAGAGAGGATGGTGGCTGATCAGCTCCAGGCCCTTCTGGATGAAACCAACGCCCTGGATCCATTTCAGTCGGGCTTCAGGCCGCGCCACGGTACAGAAACGGCATTGGTTGCCCTGTTTGATGACCTGCTGAGGGAGGCTGACGGGCAAAACATCTCAATATCTCAGCCTCCTTCGATATGGTTGACCACGGTATCCTCCTGGGGGGGCTCTCCGAGCTGGAAATTGGTGGTCTGGTACTTGCCTGGCTCCGATCCTTCTTGGAGGACCGTCCTCAGAGAATACAGCTTAGGGAGAGTGTATCGGCTCCATGGAGTCTCAATTGTGGGGTTCCGCAGGGCTCGATTATCTCCCCAATGTTGTTTAATATCAATATGAGGCCGCTGGGTCAGGTCATCAGGGGGTGTGGGGCTTTGTGCCATCAGTACGCTGATTACACCCAGCTCTACATCTCCTTTTCCCCAACAACAGTGGATGCCGTTCCGTCCCTTCAGTGCTGCCTGGAGGCCGTATTGAAATGGATGCAGGTGAATGGACTGAGGCTGAACCCGGACAAGACGGAGGTCCTGAGGGTGGGTGTCCCCACCATCGGTGGTTTGGGAAACTCCCTCACATTTGAGGGAGTGACTCTTACCACGAAGAGTGAGGTTCGCAGCTTGGGGGTCCATCTGGATCCGGCGCTTACCATGGAAACCCAGGTAGCGTCAGTGGTCTGCACTGCCTACTTCCATCTTTGGCGGATTGCCCAGCTGGATCCTATCTTGATGGTGGGGCACTCACCACTCTGGTCCATGCGCTTGTAGTCTCAAGATTAGACTACTGTAATGCACTCTATGTGGGGCTACCTTTGAGATTGATGTGGAAACTTCAAATGGTGCAGAACGCCATGGCCAGACTTCTCACCGGGGTGAGAAAACATCAACATATCTCCCCCACTCTGGCTGCCCTGCATTGGCTGCCCATTCGTTTCTGCATTGATTTCAAAGTATTAATGATGACTTATAAAGTCCTAAATGGTTTAGGACCTCAATATCTAGTGGAATGCCTACCCGAATGGCACGTTCTAGTCAGGATGGGCAGCTGAGGGGCCTAACGCTGAGGGAGGCCCAAAGAGAAAGAACAAGAAACCAGGCCTTCTCGGCAGTGGCCCCTCGCCTCTGGAACAACCTACCCCCAGAAATTTGTCTGGCTCCCTCGCTGGGTGTTTTTAAAAGCAAACTTAATACCTGACTCTTTAGGCAGGCCTTCCCTCCTGTCATTACTTAATTAATTCTTGCTGCCTTGAATTATATTAATGCTGTTGTTTTATTTTATACTGTTATTATTTTATGAATTGCTGTTAGCCGCCCAGAGTAGACTTCAGTCTAGATGGGCGGGATATAAATTAAATAAATGAATAAAATAAAATAAAATAAACCACTGGTTTATTATTTATTTAAGAAACAATTCGGTCTTATTATCTGGAAACTCACTCAAATTGTACTCTACAGGGTTTTTGTATGGCTCTTGATTTGACACTGAGTTGGAAACCTCTGACCAGTTAGTGATCCTCAGTGAATGTATTAGGACATGGCTACTTAGATTGCTGTTGAATCTGTTTAGTGATACTGTCAATGACAAATTAGAGTGGAATGAAGTCGCAGCTTTGCAGAGGTAGTGGAATCTAAACTGATAGATAAAATCTTGGCTAAAGTTTCCCTGACCATTGGTTGATTTTGGCCAAATGTCAATTCATTGTCCTGAAATTGACTTTTTTTTTTCCTTAGAAAAACCGTACCTGAGAAGTACTGGAACAAGTACTGCATTTACCTGTAAAAAGTTAGATTTTCTTGTCATAAATTAGATTTGGAATTCAATAATATTCTTTTCTTTTGAGGATAAATTTTCACAACAGATAGGCAGTTGTCAGAAGTATTTGCCAGCCCCCATTTATCACTTCACTGTGATGATCTTCATGTATTCAGGAAGACAGAGGGATTTTTCCCCTTCAGAAAATAACTTGGCGGTGCTTTTGGGTGAATACATCCTTTATCCATACTCAGATGATAAGACTGACGGCTTAGCTCATATTTCTGTGCTAATCTACTTCAAACTTGATCTTGAAAAATTACCTTCCTTGCACAAAGAAAACATAGCATTTAAGTTACCAAGCTGATCAAATTTTGTTCTCTCTCTCTCTCTCTCTCTCTCTCTCTCTCTCTCTCTCTCTCTCTCTCTCTCTCTCTCAGAGAGAATTATTTTGTTTGCCATTTGTAGTGGGAACTCATGTCCATTTGGAAAAGAGGACGGCAGTAGGAGAATTCTAAACTCTTCTTTGTTTTACTCAGAACTGAACATTTTAGTCAGATAATTAGATTCTTAATCACAATTTTCTACCTTCATTGAAGGAATACCGTGAATGCTTCACAGATTTCTAACTAGAGATTCTATCTGATACTGAATGTATTGGAGCATTCATAAGCATTCTGCTTTTAGGTCAAACTTTAGTATTTGAAACAAATAAAAGGGGGGGGAAAACACTGTTTTCTGATGGGAGAAAGTCTGACAACAATGGTGATGAAATCCTCTTTTTGATTTGATTCCCTCTCTCCCTCTCTTTGAATTTGTCTTCATAGTTTTAAAAGTATGTAATTAATAGAAGGAATTTTTCACTCCAGATGTGGCTGTACTATAATAGAATCTTATAAATGCTTCAGAAAAGGGAGGGGAAAAATAGCTTGGAACGAATGAGAACCAAATCAAGAGCACACCTGGGTTTGACAAAGATTGCATTTACTGACTGCTGTGCTATCACATTACAGAGAGAGCCTAAGTCTCTGGGAGCAGCTGTAGAGAAAGGGTTGGCAAATCTGCATGCAAATAGCAGTGCATTGTTAACTTAATCAGATGCCTAGAAAAAGATGTGTCAGACCATGAGGGTGATCTATAAACAAGCAGAGTCGACTGGAAGGGTGAGGCTGATTTTTTAAAAAGGTGTGGCACAATTTGCTTTATTCTTCGGTGAGAATCCTCTCCCCCTGCCCACTGTTCTTTTCCTGGATAAGGTGCTGTTATTCTCCCTGTATTGTTTCCAAAATGCCATAGTCTTTGTGGGTGCATCTGATCCACAGAAAAATGAGCACAGATCAAATTAGATGGGGCAATGTGTGTTCAAGATACTAGAAATGTGCTTTACAGGAACACAAAATTCTTTTCTTTGAAGAGCAGATTTTTAAAAGACGATTCTAGCGCACTGAAGTTTGTCTTTACCCGCTGGAATTATGCTTTTAAAGAGCCAAAATAAAGCATGTAAAATATATAACATACCCTCTAGTTTATTTGACAAAGGGAGCAACTTGGGAAAAGCAAAATGAGAGCATACTCATTGTCATTAATATGGAAGGGGGTACGGTTGGGGGGGGGGACAATAGGAGGATTGCTCTGCTTTAGACTTCTATAGCCAAGGTTTTTATTTTCTGAAAGAAACAATATGCCACATCAATTCAAATGATATTACTATTAAAATATTCAGATGTATTGGCAGAAGAAGCAAACCGATGTTCAGTTAAAAAAAAAGAGAGAGAGAGAGAGAAAAGATCTTCAGTAAAATAAAATTAAAAGGGGACAGTGAAGAAAAGGATTGCATTCTATAAACTCTAAGCATTCCAAATTAATTCCGGCTTAAAGAGAAGTTTCAGTCACCTGCTATTCATATTGCCTATTAATGTTAATGGGAATATATGGTGAAATCCAACTCCATCTTTAAGTCTAATATCATAAAAAATAAAAGAAGTAATAGTATTTAATCACCCACAGCTTAATAGTGCCTCCGTTGTTTACTGCCTTTTCACTAATTGCTCTGTACTAATGTGTTTTTCTGTGATTTCCAGTAGTGCTAAAAGAACAG
This sequence comes from Intellagama lesueurii, assembly GCA_037013535.1. Lineage (NCBI taxonomy): Eukaryota > Metazoa > Chordata > Lepidosauria > Squamata > Agamidae > Intellagama > Intellagama lesueurii. The sequence goes on from JBAJHW010000008.1 coordinate 11,775,044, forward strand.
AGATCCATAACCAATTAAATATAGTGTTTTATGTTAAAAATATATCTGTTGCTGACTGCAAATGAACAGTTCCTGGGTTTTTTAGGAGCAAGGAAAAGGGTTGGCATGAGCATAATTATAAAGTCATGGGTATTTCATGTTGTAGCTTTCCACTACATGACAGCACAGTTATATTCGCAAACAGGGGGCAAACTTAGGAAAGCCTAAGTATTTTGCATTCTTCTCTCATAATTAGCTTTTGCATTTTTCCTTACTATAATATTTATGTATGATTCAGTTCCATCTGGAGCAAGGAAATGTACCATTGTGGTGGCAACAGCAGTCCATTGCTTGTCAACCATGTTTCCAAGGTGATAGATAGGATCGTATGTCAGCAATTCTCACTTTTTTTCCATTTTATTTTGGGTCCAGATAATCAAACTGCTGAAATTTGGCCTCATTTCCCTCCTTGTGAGTGGTACACTCAGAAACTAAGAAACTTTTGCTGATATCCAGCCATGCAATCTAATACTGAAAACCAGCTTCTGTCCCCCCCCCCTTTTTTTTTTTTTTTTTTGAGGTGTTCCCTAACATAGAGACAGTCCGCAAGTGTGAAGGGGAAGAACAGATGTTGCACTGCCTGGTGATGCAAAATCGTGTTGTTGAGATCTGATTAAAAAGATGAATCTGAAAAAAAAATCCATGAAAAAATCCAGTCTCATCTGCTCTTGGCAGCTAACCTGGGTTGAGGTTTGGGGTTGCTGGTTTATACCTGGAGGAGAAATTGCCTGAGAATCCTGGGGCTTGCTTGTAGGCTGCCTAGGAAGGGCTACATCCATTGGCAATTTATCTTCGGACCAGGAGACAAAACCTGACTCCAGTGATTCGGAGACCCCTGAATCCCTGCTGATACAGGGGTTCAACTGTGACAGTTCCTCAGTCATAAGCATATGCTGTTGATGACAAAGGTCCCAGCTTCATTCCAGCTATGGCTAGGAAAAAAAAAATCTCCCTGAAACCCCAGAGGGTTGTCACCAGACAGTGTTAGTAGTACTGGTCTAGACAGACTAGATAGACTGGTGATCTGGCTTAAGACAGTTTCACATGGCCATTTATCAAAAAGAGTGCCCAGTTTAAAAGTTGTGCCTACAGGTACTTTTAGTCTGTCTCTGACAAGAACCAGTCTGTCTCTGGTTTAATGCAGCCATCTTTCCCAGCTATGTCTGGAAATGTCAGCAGTGAACCTTTGAGTATTCAAAGTATGTACAGTGTCAGTGAGCTACTGCCTTGCTTCAGAAGTTCAGCCTGACGTCCTGCGTCCTGGACAGGACTTGTCCAAGATGCTCACATAATAAATGGAAGTGCTAAATATACATCAGAGACCATTACTTGTGTGAAATGATGAGGTGTCTGGTTAATAGACAGGTCTAACACTCTGGAAAAGATATGCTCCTGAGAACTATATAGGTACGTGTATCCCACCCCAATCCCATGTGGTCTAGTGATAGCTTTTACTAGTAAAAGAAGGAAAGGAAGTAAAGGCTGGCGTAGTTGTTAAAGTGCTGGGTTCAAGTCTCTAGTGAGCAATGAAACTTATTGGTTCTCTTATATTCAGTCACTCTTTCTCAACCTGACTTGCTTTACTTTGGACATATAGTTCATTGGAGAAAAGGGCTGATTAAAATGTAACAAATAATAATAAGCTCAATTAGTGGGACTTAGATCTGGGTACATGTGTATAGAATTGTACTGTAAATGGATTCATTTACATTTCTTACTTATCCCAAGGCCTCAAGGTGACTTATAATAGAAGCCTTATTCAGTCACTGAGAGCCAGTGTGGTATCGTGGACAGAGTATCCCACTAGGACTCAGCAGACCTGGTTCAAATTCTCATTGGATGTGCAAAATCACTGGTGGGTGGCCATGCTAAACTACTCCTTGAATATTTCGCTTACCTTGAAAACCCCATTAAGATCATCCTACGTTGGAAGTTACTTGGGACACAATCAGTCATTAAGGACATGTGTGGAGTGCACATATGTTGACAACATACCTGTCATTTCTGTTGTTATAATGAACTTGAAAGAGTGATTATCTGAAGTATGGAAAGAGCTGCTGTACTAGGTTACCTTGGCAGGTTAGTTGGAACCTTGATTCTGAGGGCTTTGGACTCATGTGTGATAACAAAGGTGAGGCGGGGCTATTGTGCTCCCTTCATAGAGTGTGGACACCTTAACAACTTCCTTAACAAATGAATAGGGCTTATAGCCTGTTTTCATGCCATGCTGTTGGCTGTGCAATAGATTAGAATGAAAGGCAGTCAGCTCATTCATGTAGACAATGAACTTTTTCACTTATGACATTAGAGTTAAAAACATCAACAAAACTGCAGACCCATTTTCTGGATATGTAAGGTGAATGTAAAGCCTGCAGGCAGTTGGATCAGAATTGTTCATTTTCCTCATCTAATTGTGCATTAGGGTCATTCACAGATGCACACAGTACAGGTTTTGAAGGTTTAAGTGTCCATTTTCTGCCCTACAGTGTGGAGACAGCCAGGCTTGTTACTGCAAGAAGTCTCCCACATATGTGGTGTGGACCCCACCTCAAACTCCCTCAGTTATATGCTCTGAAGTAGAGCTGTTGTTGCACTGTAGCTCCCAGCCTTCCTCGACAAAACGTGTGCTGGCTAAGCTCAGTGAGAATTGAAGGCTAAAAAGACCTGAAGGGCTGTATTTTGATGACCACTACTCTTAACGTTTATCCAACAATATTCATAGTGGTTCCAGAAAGATCTTGCTCTGGAAAAACCTGTTCAAGTGTTAAAAGGGCACAATCTGTGCACTATATGTAAAAAAAACAGTAACCAATATGACAAAACTCTCTGAAATTTATTGTTTTTCTGTTATAAAAATAACTGGAGGACATGCTTGAACTTTTTACTGTGGAACTAGAGAGTCAAGAGCCACGTTATGTGAAATTGTATGCGATATGCCACAACATATTATTCCTATAAATTTGGACCAAATGGAAACCCAATAGTTAGTACTGTGATGGAATTGTTGCCTGCCAGACTCTGCTTGAGAAGGCCTGGGAACTGTAGCCCACCGAGTGAGAACATACTTCACCTTATATAAGGAGAGATAATGAGATCAATTAGAACCTCAGTCACTCAACTATAGACAGCTGTTGGTGCATAATAATCATCATTAGAGATGGGTGAATATGGGATGTTTGATTTGTTAGACAACCTGCAGGTTTTCTGAAATGATGGGATTTAACTTTGGAGTATTTTGATCATTTGAGGCTGATGTTTTGTGCTTGATCTTTCTTTCTTTTTTAACTATTGCGAAGTCAAGCATACATGTCTGGAATAAACACTAAATATTTCTATGGTTATTGCTAAGAGAGATAAGAATTATAGTAAGAACACAGTAAAATCTGGAAAACTATGTTAAGGTGCTGTCAGGAATGTAAAGAATAGTTCCTAAATTCTTTGTTCTCATCTATTTAGGTTATCTCAACTCAGTAAAACATTTTGATAAAATTCCTTGCCTTCAAGTGAGAGTGAAGCATGGAACACACTACTTTTTCTCATCAAGGTATCTGTAATTTGCACAATTAACTCTGTACAAAAGATATATCCTTTCCCATTGAGAAACAAAGCAGGCACATACAGCAAGCACAGAAAAAGTAGCTGGTGGTTTAAAAAGGCAAGAAAACCATCTTAAATGCTTCTCGTTTTGCGAAGTCAATGTACCAAAGCACCTTTTTGCATTATTTGTGTTATTTGTGTTAAAGAGTTGTGTTTATAAATCATTCCTGTTATTTTCTCTTCTTAATCATACCACAAAATTCCTTACCCTCTCATAGGGGCAATGCATAATTTTGTGGTCCTTTATCTTCATGTGCAAGGATGAGACAAGCAAGATTCACATTGGTAGATTTTGGGGCCTCACTGTTAGTTATGAAAGTTAAATTAAGCCCCATGTATAAATGCAGTGCTCCTCTGAATATCTGGTGCTATAGAACAGTGTTTCCCAACCTAGGTATTGAGATCCCCCAAGGAGATACAAACTGTGTTTTCTGGGGGATATCGGGTTGCCTTATATGTACTATAGCCCTTGTTAAATAATTCCTCCATTGCTCTTTCAGAGCAGGATATTGAAGTGTGTATGATGTGTATGCATGAGAAACAGGACCTTTGGGGGAGAAAGAAGCCTCTACTTTCTGAGAAGGGATGACTTTATCCCATTAAAAATATGGGGGTGTGTGTGTTGCAGGTTACTTAGCTATTATAAAGGGGGGTTGTGACTCAAAAAAGGTTGGAAACCTCTGCTCTAGAAGAAGGAGATGATCTCATTCTTCACTTTCATAACTTGTTTTAGAGTTTCCAGCAGAGATGTTGACGTATCTTTGGGTCCAAGTCCCAAGTCCAAGTCTGAGTCTTTGCTACCAAGTCCGAATCCAAGTCTTCGGTATCAGGTCCTGAGTCCCAAGCTCCAAGTCTGACTCCTTATTAAAAGCAAGCTTTTTTCCCCAGGAGAAAGGGATGGGGTGGGTGGGTTCTGTGTGGAGTGAACCAGCCCACCCTCATGCTCGGAGTCATGGCCAATATGAAAAAAAAAAAACACAAACAACACTGAACCTGTCTCGCCTTCCCCCACCCTTCCCCCCGACCCTCTCGAAAACCTTACCTCCCCATTGCTACCTTCTCCTCCACCATATGCCACCATTTGCCTGCCTCTCCTGCGTCTTCTGGTGAGCATTGCAAAGCTGCTTCCAGGTTCACAGTGTCCTTCATTAAAAAGAAGAGGGACTTGAAAATGCACTTTGGAAAAATGGGTCCGAATTGTGATTTGAGTCCAAGTCAGTGAAAAACCCCAAGTCGAGTCCGCTTGGCCAGTGTGATGTAAGTCTGACTCTACAGCGAGTCACGAAACTCAAGTCCCTATCCTTGGTTTCTTGAGGTACTTAATTCCTTGCTTCCTGAAACAGTTGTGGAATAAGTATCATTTTGACCTAGTGTAGCAAATGAGTTGTTTTAAAATCCAAGTACATCACCAAGTGATCTAAGCAGGTGCAATAGAACATTTTCTGGAAAAAAAAATCCATTAGGTCCCACTTTATTTCTGTGTTAGTTAGTTCTTTATGAAGAAAACATCAACATGTTTAGATATATGCCTTTCCCCAGGAGTTGGGATGATCAGGCTTGCAAGCCACATGTGTCTCCAAAGCCCTCCCCTGTTTGCTGCTAATTGATGAGATGCCAGTTGTGTTTCTTGGTGCATGCCTGTTACATGACCTGGTGTGCACCAAGAATCCAGAACCTTTAATTAGCAGCAATTCACTGTCACTGTCATGACCCACATGATTTTACTTGGATTGCCAAAAGGATCCTGGCCATTGATCCCCCCCCCTCCCAGTTGTGTGACACCCAGTAAGATAACACAAAGCCTTTTGTGACACCCATTAACACAACAAATACGTATATATCTGAGACAAATACTATTTTGGTGACGTATGAAAATTAAGGATGGAAGGAACGCCCACTAAGTTCCCTGTTGTTGTCAATTTAGGCTTTCTAAACAAGACAAGGAACTTCAATCAGAATTTTTAGACCCCACAAGGTGCCTTGCCTCCAGCTGAAAGCAAAGCACACAGCTCTTTTTGCACCTCAGGTTCTCTGTAGTGTGCTTAAAACATTTCCAGAGCCTTTTCCCTATAAGAAAGATACACACCCAAGCACAGATGGGTAGGCTGATTATTAAAAAGGGTGGGAACAAACCACCCATTGCTTCAAATCTTTAAATAAACAGCAGTCATCCTGGTTTTTAGCAAGTCATACGGTAGTACAAATGGCATGCATTGTGCAATCGGTACACTTTTGTTTAAAATGAGCAATCCTTCTTGCTAGTGCAAGAACTCCATCCTTGCTATCTTTGCTGGCAAGAGAAGAATGCTGTGATGCAAGGATACGTGCAAGGATGAGACAAGCAAGAGATTGCATCTCTGACAAGAGCTATGGGGTATTAGAAGACCAAACCTGGAAAAATCACACCTGCAAACAAGTGTGTGTCAAAGAAACTATACTGAGGGAACATTAATATATTTTTGAATATAAGAAATGGCATTCTTTCACTTTCTTCCTTGGAATAAGGAACCCTCTTTTTTGTGCTAGACACATTTGTTAATCAGAAACCTTAGCATTTTGCATGAGAAATAGTCTCCAGTGTTTTATTCATTCCTTTCCATTTATTGTGCACATGTGAACATGGATAAGCACACTTTAACAGTAACATCAGGGTTTATTATTATCAGAAAACCACTCTTTCCAGAACCATCACTCAGCAGCAAAGCATATGCATGGCATTTAAAATGTTCCATGTTAAGTCCTTGTCATCTGTTATTATAGGTAACAGGTAAGGGGCAAGATGCCTTTCTGAAATATTGGCATGCTACCACTAGTTAGAATAGATAACACTAGTTTAGATGGACAAATGGTTTCACTTGATGTGAAGCAGCTTATTCATACGTTCCTCCTTGTGTGAGCTGAGCAAAGTGGCTTAGCATTATCTATGTAATTCAGCATCTGTTTTTCACTCTTTACACAAGTACCATCTTTCCATTGCTGGAAAGCAAAAACAGCAGCTGTTATGTTTCATACAGACACACAAAACTACTTTTTCCTGTAATATTCAATTTATGAAGGGAGTGGGCAAAGCCCATCTTTCAGGCTGTATCTGACCAGGGCTGTCAGTATGATCCCCAGACCTTGTCTCTGAGACCTGATTAAAACAAACGAACAAACAAACACTGTCACTCCACCTGCATATCTTGGGCAATTTTGCCAGGCGTCTTTTAACCAGATGAGCTGTTTTAAGGTTGGGGGGGGCAGGGCCCCCCCCCCCAGCATGAAATGATTTCTGACCACTTCTTTTTTGCCAAAACAAAGACAAAACGCCATAACAAAACAAAAAAACCACAACTCTCCTGGGCTTAAAACAACTCAAAGGGATGAAAACGAATGGCAGAATTGCATCTTCCCACACACAGTGGACATGCAGATTTTATGAGCACATGTGGTGAGGTCAAGGTCAGACTCTCCCACATGTCCTAGCTGACTCCAACCTATAGTTACAAGGAGGGGGGAAATATTGTAAGATCAGTACAGCATTTCAGTATTTTGACATTGTCTTCCATCCAGTTGTCTGCTGCATACTGTAAGCATATTGGGAGTTTGAGGGCAGGGGCGATACCATCTTTGTCTTCGGAACTCTTAGAGTAATGTGTTTTCTGTTGGAGCTAGATGTCCAAATACCTAATAGGTTGCTCCAAAATCAACAAAACATTTTGTGAGCCCTTGAAGACTAGCAACAGGCATAAGCTGTCATGGACTGCAGCCTATCAAAGAAGACTGAAGAAGTTGGCTGCAGTCCACAAAAGGGTATGCCAGATTGAAATTCTTCATCTTAAAGGTGCCACAAGACTCTCCCTTGGTTTTGCTGCAACAGATTACTGACTGACATGGCTGTCCTTCCAGAAATAAATACTAAGTGTTGATGAGTTGGCTCACGTGTTAATGGTACTTACTCACTGGAGGACAATAGGGTAAACAGGTAAGTTGCATATGTAAATACTGTACTTTACTACTGATCAAACACCACAGCCCAGAATTTCACATCATATCAGATACAATGCAGTTCAAGTGAACCCACTCACACAAGACATTAAATCACTGAGCGGTGAGAAATCAAGCAATACATCTAGATGTGTGGCTAGCCCTCTGGAACTGTGTAGTGTAGTTTATTTTTAAATGGTCTTTCCCCAGAATTTTGCACAGCCTATGCAGAAGAATGAGATAGTTTGTTTCTACTGCCATCCTAGATGAGTAGCATGAATTGGCACAGCAGGTGTGAAGAACTCTTGAAGTGTAATTGAACTCAGTGTGTGTCCTTGGGCCCTTAATCATTTCCATTTTCAAGGGCCAAAGCGAGCTTTGGTGGTGTAAATGGGCAAAACTCTGCTGAAGTCAGCACAGTTTCCACCTACACAAGCAGAGGATTTGGCGCTAATATGGGAAATATACTTACGTACTTTGCAGGTTGTTGTAAGGATTAATTAATTAATGTTTGTACAGCACTCTGGATATATAAAGTGCTGTAGAAGTGCTTAGCAATATTATTATTAAGTCCCTGTGCATCACTTATTTACTCTTAATATCTGAGCAGACTGTGGCTTTTGCTTTTGCAAACTAATAGCTCTAAGGAAGGGAGAGAGATATTGCTATGAGTATGGATCCAGGCAACTGCTGAATGATTGTTATACCTTGAGCAATAATAATCAGGTGCACACTCACAAAGTGCTGTTATGCAAATATTTGCACTTGCTAGAAACATTTTTGCTTTTCAACCCATGCATCCTGCAAGTTGCAGTTCTAATAAGAAGAATGTCTTATTTATTTGGACAAATGTTGTATGCATAGACAACAAAATATGGCACTAACATCATAGTCCTAGGTATATATTTCACTTGGTATGGGAATTAGTGTCTGTGGTGCAGGGAAGGATCATAGAGCAACAAGCACCAGAACTTCTAGAAAAAAAGGAACAATGAGACTGGGTAGAAGTTTTACTTTGGGCTAGGGAACCAATACTAGTTAGAGTAAATAGGGCATGGCTAAGCAAACCAAGACCGCCGAAGAATTGATGCTTTTGAATTGTGGTGCTGGAGGAGACTCTTGAGAGTCCCCTGGACTGCAAGGAGAACAAACCTATCCATTTTGAAGGAAATCAACCCTGAGTGCTCACTGGAAGGACAGATCCTGAAGCTGAGGCTCCAATACTTTGGCCATCTCATGAGAAGAGAAATCTCCCTGGAGAAGACCCTGATGTTGGGAAAGTGTGAAGGCAAGAGGAGAAGGGGACGACAGAGGACGAGATGGATGGACAGTGTCATTGAAGCTACCAACATGAATTTGACCCAACTCCGGGAGGCAGTGGAAGACAGGAGGGCCTGGCGTGCTCTGGTCCATGGGGTCACGAAGAGTCGGACACGACTAAACGACTAAACAACAACAAGCAAACCAATGCTTTGACTTGATGTAAGACAGATTCATGTTTTCATATGGAGTAAATTCGCGGCCAGATGTTTTGGTTGTGATCTAAGACGGACAATATAATGCTTTTATAACACTGGCCGAGGTTTCACTTATTTTTAAGATATAGAGTCATCTTAGCTGATTATGATGTTATTAATTTGAAAGAAGGGGTTGATTTATCATGTTTTTAATGGAAGAATGTATAATTCTGCTTAGTTTTTATGAAATTGCAATTGTATGTATTTATTTCATATTGTTCTGGTCTTGCTGGTCCTTGACCGTAATAAAGTTATCCTATCAACATATGGAGTAATTTTCTTCACCCCAAAATTTAATGTATCACTTAATGTAACTGGCCAGAATCTTAACGGTTGTTCACACCAACGTAAGCCAGTGCTGCGAATCACAGTGGCAAATTGCTGCTAGTTAATGAATCTCCACTGGTTAATGAATCCATTTTTTATTCTTTGTTGTGTGCCAAGTCATATGACTGGCATGTGACGAGGAATATGAAAAGCTCCTCTTTACGTAGCATCAATTTGCAGCTGTTATTTGTGCTATGGCCCTTAACATCAGTGTAAATAACAACAGGATTCTGGCCTTGGTTTTTCAAACATTCCATGAAAAGTGACATTTATTTTCTCATGCAATTTACTGTAACACAGGTTCTCAATCTCTTTCCCTCCATGTGGTTTGCCCTTCAGCTCCCCGAATTCCTTCCCATGGCAATTCTGGGTGGGACTTCCGAAAGTTGAGTTCCAAAACACAAGGAAGATCAAAGGTTTAGAACCACAGCACTTACATTAGAACTGCTGTGTAGCTGAGCAATCTAGGTATGAGCCAGATGTTGGGAGTTTGATTCCCCTCTGTGCCTCCCTGACAGAGGCTGGACTACATAGGGTCCCTTCCACCTCTGCTGTTCTTAAATGATCAGTTCTAAGATGATGATAATCTTTTATTTATTTGTTTGTTTACATTTCCCGCTAACACATACATTTTTGTAAGCATATGCCCACAATGACATATGCCTTAGTTACATCCCAGCTGGATTATTGTAACCCGCTTTGTGTGGGGCTCCCTCTGGAAAGTGTTCAGAAACTTCAGTGGGTCCAGAATGTTGCAGCCAGATTGTTAACTTAGGCTGGTAACAGAGATCACACAATGCCGCTTGTTATAGCAGCTTTACTGATGGCAGTCCGTTTCTTGACACAATTCAAAGTGCTGATTTTAATCTATAAAGCCCTAAACAGCTTGGTTCCAAGCTATTTTGAAATCTATATCTCCCTCTAAGAGCCTCTCCAGGTGTTAAGATACTCATGGGAGGCCTTTCTCTCAGCCCCACCATCCTCACTGGTGCGTTTGGTGGGTACATGGGAGAGGGCTTCTCTGTCGCTGCTCCCAGACTCTCTAACTCCTTCCCATAGGATGTCAAGCTGGCCCCAGCTTTGTTGTCTTCCTCAATCAGACCAAGCCCTTTCTCTTCAGGCAGGCTTTCCTTTAGTGGCTGTCGAAGAGCGGTTTTTAAATACAGTGGACCCTCGACTTACAGACGGCTCGACCTGCAGACTTTTCGAGTTACAGACTTCTCTGGCCACAAAATTTAGGTTCGACTTGCGGCCGGAGAATCAACCTACAGACCGGAAAATCAAACAAAATGGAACAAAAACGGCCGGTTACGGATTAATTGGTTTTCAATGCATTGTAGGTCAATGGAGCCTCGACCTACAGACTTTTCGACCTGCAGCCACCGTTCCAATACGGATTAATTCCGTAAGTCGAGGGCCCACTGTAGAGTGTTTTACCTTGCTACTTTGAACGTGGCTTTGGTGTTGCTTTTGTTTACCACTTTCTAGTATGTTACTTGTTCGAGCCTTTTAAATATTTGTAACTTCATTTTTGAGCTTTAAATATTGTTTTTTAAATTATGTAAACTGTCTTTGGTCCTTTTTAAGGAGAAAGGCCGGGTAATTTTTAAAAAATAAATAAATTATTCTCTAGCATACACACACATTTGTTCCCAACGTCTAATATGTACGTTTGTGTATGCAGCTGACATACATAGTTGGAGCTGAGAACTGCATCAAAAAATTGGGAGAACTGTAGTCCAAAGGCTAAAAATGTTCTAATTTGCATATTATACTCAGAAGTGCCAATTGGGTGTGTTCACTTTAAAATGCGAGCCAAACTAAATCCTCTCCATGCCTAAATTTGGAAAGGATATTTTTCTCCTAGTCATGATTTTAAGCACAATCTCAGTGCATAGGCGTTGTATATAAATGCCTGGAGATTTTGCCAGAAATTATAATCCCTTGAACATTTTAGACATCTCAGAATCTACTATGAGATAGTTTCTGTTTTGTACCGCCTTATATAAATGTTCTGTAAGCAACTTCTGTATCTCCTTGCTGAACTATTCCGGCCAACTTCAATAGTAAAAGCCGAGGTTGGTGGCAATTAGAATTGAGCTGCCTGTTCGCAAACTGCCAACTTCTCAGTCACTGTGGGTGTTGCAATATCGTCCTCTCTGTCTTCTAATGTCTTTTTTTCCTGGGCTTCGGGGGGAGGCGGGGATTGATTGCCCACAGCAGTAAAGAGAAGAAACAGGTCATGCCTTTGTGGCTAACCTGAATGCTAGCTGAGTGAGTGAAAGAGATGCTCTTTGCATTCTCTTATTCCCACCATTTCCATGCATGCGCTTAAGAACCAGCTGGGGTCTAGCCCTAGGTAACTTGAACAAGTGTTGTGGCAGCCAAATGGTGCCCAGACACAGTGCGGATGTAAGCAATTAGCAGAGTCTCCCCTCCTGTAGTTTGATTCACTCGGTGTGTGCCCTGCACATTTTTTGCAGCTGTGACATGAAACTGGGATTCTTCTTGTGGCCCATAGACAGCTGCTTTACTGGGAAGCCAAAAGGAAGTTTTTCTGCACCAGAGCCAGATGCAGCTGAGCTAAGCTTTTCTCAGCTGGAATTCACTTTCTGTACATGTTTTGCTCAAGCTATTGCAGACACAGAATAAACAAAGAGCAAGGCACCTGGAACAGAAATGCACCTTCTACTGACGAGAGAGAGAAGGGGAGAGTCTCTTTAACACACTCTCTCTTTTTTATACAGATGGCATTAGAAGCTAATGTGGTCTCTGCATCAAGAATCTTCCTCAGTAAATTCCAAGGTATTCCAATACACTAAATCGAATATATATTATAGATTTTCTTTGAACTGTATTTGACATTTTAAAATCTATCACATTGAATTTAAGTTCCGTGTTTGCCAAACAAATATTTGCAAATCAGGATTGAAATACAAATATCACATCTGTGGGTCAGTATATCATCCTTTCATTGGCATTTCAGTACTATGTTTGAGGTCAGACTGGTCTCTGAACATGTTTGCTTCAAATATGTCCCACTGACTCCAGTGTGATTCAAATCCCAGAAAATGTGCATGGGAATGCAGGCTGATCATGTTGATTGAGCAGTAAATAGCTAACAGTTTAGGCAATATCTTTTTGAATCTTTAATCGAGATTTTATCGTATTTTATAAAACACTTACAATTTGATGCCACAATCCTACATCAGATTTTAAATTTTGAAACGTTGTTTTACTTATTCATTTATTTTGTTTCATTTAATTTCAGGTGTCCCATCTTTCTTCTAATTCAGACTGAGATTCAGGGAATGTTAGCTGCTGTAACATATGCTAGAGGTTTTTTATGAGCATGGACTATGAAACATACGAATAGAGCTTTTTAATTCAGGAAGTAAAAGTACAATCCTATGCATATTTAGACAGATATCATTCCCACATGTCTAAATCTGATAGAGTAGAACAATTGGATCAGTTGCTGAATGGTAAAGCAATACCTGTGTAAATCCCCTTGATTCAGCAGGTCTACCGCAGTTTGGAATTAGCTATTCGATTTAGACTACTTGGTTCAATGGAAGATTTGCCCAGGTAAGTGTATAGGGGATTGCAGCCTTAATCTGAGAAAAATATATTCACAAGAAAAGGAGGCCAAGATGCATGGTGTTCTTGAAGGACCGATCACTAAATGTGAAATTGTAAAGAGTTCCACTTCTCAATAGAAAAACCAAAAGCTTGAGATCAATAAGTGCTAGCAGGGTAAAAGCTGCCCTCCACTGGGATTTGAAAAAACATGTCTAGCACTTGAAGGACCAAATGGAATTTAACAGAAGTCCTTCTGCAGTCAATCTTGGATGTCATTTACGCTATGAAACTGCTTGCAATAATCCCTGTTTCTCTAACTTTTCCTGGTCTTCAACATAATTATTTCATATCCTTTAGGGTATTCTCTACTGAGAAATGGGATGTACTATTGTGTGGAAGCAAAATATAGAATGTGTGACCTGCAGTAGAAGACAAGGGTGGTGTATTTATCCTTGTAATTATTCAGGGAAAAGTCCAGTCTCATTTTGAAAAAAAACACACCAAAAAAAATTAAAGAGTTTGCTAGGATATGCTCATAAACATTAGATGTTAAGATGTCCCTGACTAGGTCTGGCACTAAGCTCTACAAGTCCTCTGAGTAGACCCATGAGAACTAGCTCACAGCTTCTTTGTTTGATCCTTTAGTAGCTGCTTTAATTCCGTACCACTAGTAGCTAGTGTATCCCCCAAAGATGTTCTGTACAACGAGATAGAAATGAGCCCTCCATAGAATCTTTGGTCACTGGCAAAGACCACAATTAGACATTTTTGTCTAAAATGTCCTTGTATACATCTGAGACAGTTGTATGGAGTAGTTGCATCAAATTATGTGTGGACTGTTTTTTCCCAATGGCAATTGCTTAAAGAACCTCTCAATTTGCTTAATGATTTTACTCACGGCTATTATGTGTCCAAATTGTTGTTCCCAGAGCTTTCTTTGGCCTACAGCTAATGTAATTGACTTTTCAATGGCAACCTGAAGATTGTTTTGGTTTATGGAGGAAGGGGTTGGGGTGGTGGTCTTTGAGATATTACATAAAAGAGAATGTAAAGCATTTCTCCTTTTTAATTTCTCATTATCTTAATAAAGGTTAGCTTTCATTTAGACTGTCCAATTCCCTCCAAGTCTGGTATATTCTTTACTTCTGTGCTTATTTCTTGAAAATGAAACAAATTCTTATCATTTTCTTCTTGACCTGTTTCTCTTGAAGTGCATATCTATTCTGTTAGGATACTATTTTATGTTTGAATACTGTTTTATGTCTGAATAGGAATATTACATCTATAAAGGATAGATACAGTGGATACTGGAGTTCCTTTGATTTTGAATTCCAACATTCATGAATATTAAGCAGCTGTACAAAGGTCTTGAGGTCTCTTGCTTGATGCAGCCAGCTTTCCAGGGACACCTTATCTGTAGTGGAGTGACCTCAACATTTACCGTATTTTTCCGTTTATAATGCCCCCATTTATAAGACACCCCCCCCCCCAATTTTCTAACCCCAAAATTAAGAAAACTTAGCTTTGAGGATTCAGCCTCTGGGCTCAGAACATCAGACATTTTGTCTCTGTTGAATCTTAAGCCTACAGGCTCCACCTCCAAATGTTCCAATTGGTTTGTTCAGGATCAGCTGACGTCAGTTCCATAAGGTTCGTGATTGGAGGAAGCTAAGTCTCCTGACTGTAGGAAACTAAGCCTCGTGACTGAAGGAAGCCTGTTTACAGAGGCAAGGTATATGCCATTTTGTTCTCTCCTCAGCTATCTCAGCTTACTTCCGTGTAAAAGACGCCCCTCAATTTTTAGGGTATTGAAACTCTTACTGGTTGGCTTGGCTGTGAAACAAATATATCAAGAGGATCTGCCTCTCTCTGTAGAATATCAACATTCCTTAACCAACTCAACCCAGTAGACATTTAAACTGCAGTTATTTTCTTGAGAAAGAAAAGAAATCAGTTGTAGGGTGCTCCTTCAATAAAACAAAGGCTCCTAATTAGGCAAGGTAGAAGGAAAAGCAGGGTTTAGTGACCGTTTCATGTCCTTAGTAAAGAACACGAATCACGTTAAATTCAAGTGTGATATTAAGTTTAACATTTCCTACTGATAAACCCCATTTGGTTACTTAGGGCAGCTCTGTAAGAGCAGTGTCAAAAAAGGGTCTTCTGACAAAGCCAAAGAACTGGAAAGCTTGACATACTGGGTAGAACTGAGCTCGTGTTGTCCATATTGCTTAATCCACTCTTTTGAAAAAAGAGACCTGCATTAATTACTAGAATGATGTACTTGCCAACAGAATAATGCATGGTGTCATCTTATTCCACTCCACCTCATTTCCATGTGGTGGGTCATTAATTAGTGTCTCTGCAAAATGAGCCTTGTAACTGAATATTTAGTCAGATTCCTGTAAAAACATGATTTTGATGGGGATATTTAATGGTGGAACTTCAAGAAGGTAAGCTGTCCTTTTGAGCAGCATTGAAATGTGTGCCTAATGAAGTTATACTGTGTGTCCCAATGCGTATGGGAAGAGTAGTGTAAAATTTAAGAATTGTATATCCTCCCCACTTCATTTTAATAAGCTCACTAAATTAAGAATCCTACTGTCATCATGTCCAAAGTAATGCAGGAAGTTTCATTGACAAACTTTCCCCTGCCATATGTTTCAAAGTGGGTTGGATCCTGGCCTACATGTTTAACTTCTATACCAATGTATATGTCCCATCTCGACTTATAGGATGGTTGCAGCTCCAGTTACACTGTTTTCATCCATCTTCTCCTGTTGCACATGAAATGTAATGGGACATATAAGGTAAAGGTTCCCCTTGACAAATGTCCAGTCGTGTCCGACTCTACGGGGCGGTGCTCATCCCCGTGCCGTAGAGCCAGCGTTCGTCCGTAGACAGTTTCCGTGGTCATGTGGCCAGCGCGACTAGACACGGAACGCTGTTACCTTCCCACCGTGGTGGTACCTATTTATCTACTCGCATTTTTTACATGCTTTCAAACTGCTAGGTTGGCAGGAGCTGGGACAAGCGACGGGAGCTCACTCCGCTGCGTGGATTCAAACTGCTGATCTTTTGACCTTGCAGCCCAGGGGCTTTGCGGTTTAACCCGCAGCGCCACCACATCCCAATGGGACATATACATGAGGTCATATGCCCCTCCTTTTGCAGTCCAATTTCTAGGGCTTATTTGGGTGGTTCTTTCTCATCAAGTAAGAGGACATCTCAAATTCCTGTGGCTATGAGGCTTGTCTTGAAAAGTTATGGAAGCATATACTCTTCCCCTTTATTTCTTTTCTGCAACACAGTTTTATTGCTGCCACTACAGATTATGGCATTCTCTTGGCAGTCATTTTTACCTAGGATGCTTCCTTTTTAATATTTATTTTGAGCAACGCCTGTGGAACTTTTATACTTAACAATAAGATTGCTGCTGTGGAAGGGAGGGAGGGAGGGAGGGAGGGAGGAAGGAAGGAAGGAAGGAAGGAAGGAAGGAAGGAAGGAAGGAAGGAAGGAAGGAAGGAAGGAAGGAAGGAAGGAAGGAAGGAAGGAAGGAAGGAAGGAAGGAAGGAAGGAAGGAAGGAAATTTATAATTTATTCCTTCATTGTTTACTTTTTTTGTCACTGGGCTCAAAACAAACATTAAAGATATATCGTTTATACATTTGTTAGTGAACATATACATGCAAAAAAGTGTAAATTTGAAAATTGAACTAAAATCCAAGAACAACCCTAGCAATGTGAATTACAGGGAACCTGACAGATCTCATTATCCCAAACCCTACTCTCTAGAAAGAGAACATATCAATCCTATTCAGTCATTATATACTTGGTAATGAAAAGCGGGATGATAACCATGGGTGACTGAATGGAAAAGGAGAAAATTAAGCAGAAAGAAGCACTGTCAGCAAATTTGGCGTAGCAGTTAGGAGTGAAGTATAAAGAGCTGTATAGATGACAGACTCCCTGAAAGAAAAATCTTTTGATGAAGAACTTGCAGTTTTAGAAAGTGAAGTGAAAGCTGTTCTTGAAGCATTTGGAAGAAATAAGTCACAAAGAATAAACTGAGAAATCAAACTATGCCAGATTTTCAAGCTAGATTCAGCAAAAGAAGAGGAACTGGAGATCAAATTACAAAAATACAGTGACTACTGAAGTGTACCAAGGAATTTCAGAAGAAAATCAGTTTGTGCTTTGTTACAGCAAAATCCTTGACACACTGTACACTGCAGTCTATGGCTTGTTTTAAGAGAAATAGAGAAATAAATGTTTTACAGCATTTGACTGTCCTGATTTGTGACCATTAGCTCATCTTAGTCTAGTGTCCCAGCTTTGGTCATTCTGCCTTTTTTGACTCTAGTAGGAATGAATTCATCAATCCAAATGGAGACTCCAGCGGAAAAAATCAGAGGAAGGCTGAGACTCAGAAGGGCAGCAATGAAGGAATTAGAAAAGATAATCAAGTGTAAGGATGTGTTAATGAAGAACAAGACCAAGATAATCCTCGCTCTTGTATTGACTACGTATGGGTGTGAAAGCTGGACAATAAAGAAAGTTGACAGGAAAAAAAAAACATGATCCATTTGAAATATGGTGCTGGAAGAGAGCTTTGCGAATCCCCTGGGCTGCCAGAAAGATCAACTCTGAACTATTTCTGGAGGAAAAAATAGAGACGGAGATTGTCCTACATCATGAGAAGGCAAGATTCCGTGGAAAAGGCAATAATGCTGGGAAAGGTTGAAGGCAGCAGGAAAAGTAGAAGTCTAAATACAAGCTTTATGTATGTATGTATGTATGTATGTATGTATGTATGTATGTATGTATGTATGTATGTATGTATGTATGTATGTATGTATGTATGTATGTATGTATGTATGTATGTATGTATGCATTTGATTTATATACGGCCCCAGTAGTGTGATAACACTGTTCAGAGAAGTTTAAAATATATACTAACAACACTACAAATAAAAATAAGAAATTAAAACATTTGACAGAATAAAACAAATGATACCAGAGGCAATTCTCTATATAATAGCAGGACAAGAGTTTTAAGTTGCCTTCTAAACGTTACCAGGGAAGGAGCCAGGTATAGCTCCACCAGAAGCTGGTTCATCATCATCATCTTAGAACTGCATAGCTGGAAGGGATCGTTGAGTCCAGCCCCTGTCAAAGAGGAACAGTAGGGAACTGAACTCCCAACCTTTGGCTTCTCAGCCACAGATCTAAACCACTGAGCACAAAATCGGTGCCACTGCAAAGAATGCCTGACCTCTTGTGGATGACTTTTGGGCCTCCCTCAGGGTGGCTACCCAGGAGAGCATGGCCTGGGAGGATCTGGTGGGCTGGGCAGAAGACATTGGGGAGAGATGCTCCTATAAGTAATGTGGTCCCTAACTGTGATAGATTGACTCCCTAAAGGAAGCCACAAGTTTGAGTTTATAATAACTGAGCAGGACCATTGAGGACAGGACATTTTGGAGATCTCTCATTAGGTCACCATAAGTTGGAGGCAACGTGATGGCACATAACAACAACAACAACAACAACAACAACAACAACAGAGTCTAGACTTTTAATTGAGTGTAGCATCCTGGCATATATGTCCATGAAACACAGCTCTTCTTGGTACAGTCAGTGACAAAACCTTTGACTTTCCATGTTCTTTTAATTCCCTCTTAAATCATGGTATATTTTTAGCTTGATTCTTGATTGAACATGGATTTTAGGGCCTCCCAGTCAGGAGCTTTCAGTTGCTAGTACACCCTCCCTACTTGTTCCAGAAGACAATAGGAAGCAGTAAAATTATTTCTTTCATCTTTTTAGAACGAATGTTCTCCTTTAAAAAAAAATCCTAGTGCTACTCTCCCTGCCTCTGGAGGGGAATGTAGCGGACCATTACTTTCTTGTCCACCAAAAAAAAGGGGGAGGTCAAAGGAAGTGACCTTCACCCCTGACTTTCTGTCACTCTTGCTATAAGGAGCACAGGCTGGAAGTTCTGTTTATTCAGAGGAGAGGTGCTGACGCTTATGGTATAGTATGGATGCAAAACCCATTAAGGTTCCTTTGCGCCAAATCCAACCAACAATGACCACCACTTGGGATGGCATTTTTGCCCTGTCTGAAGGGCAATATTTAAAATATTTTTATCCCACCTTTCTCCTTGAAAGGCGGCTACAGTGGTTACAGTGGAAGATGAAACTGAGGTAGACCTGCATAACTTGGGGGGGGGGGGGAGAGAGAAAGGAAAATAAAGCTTACCACAAATAAGTTTTTATTTAAATTGTTGGGAAAGAAAATGCGGATGCTTTCATAATGGAAAGAAAACATCACATTTTTGAATTAGCTGGAGAAATTATTGAGGAACGGTTCTGTCTGCTGCAAACGTTGTTCCAAGGTCAGAAAAAGCTTTGGTGTTTCTCTCTTGCACCAGTGCCACTGGAAGATATTCTACCCATTTGGACCAACGTTTGCATGGATGCCCAACGCGGCCAGAAGTGTTCCAAGCTCTTCTATTGCTCTGGCTTGGCCTGTTTGTGGAATTGTATAATTCCTCCCTACCGCCTGTCTAATCTTTGTACATGGTCACATTTTTTGAGATGCAAAACCTCCAAATAGCCAGTTTTTTCTCCTTCTGCCAATTTTGTAAAGACAGTCCTGAATTCACAGTAGTTGGTGTATCTATAAAAAAAATGTTTAAAAGACCATATATTCATTAGCAATGTTTTATTTGTTCAAAAGGTCAGTTGGAATATTTCATTTACATTGTTCCCCAGCCCCCCATCAACAGCAACACTTCTGCCTACACTTAAGCAATGTAAGACCACATTGGCTGGTGACTGGAGCATCACTCCTTGTATTGCTATATTACAAACTTTTTTATGCCATTGCAAAATTCTTTAACAGGTATTTAGCTTGGTCTTTTCCTCCTAGCTTGAGGCATGTTAGAGAAGATGAAGGTATATACTATACAATGGGAAACAACTAAGTGTAATAATGCTGTTTTGTTTCTTCCCATCACCAAGTCCAGATAAAAAGGTCTTATGGCTAAGTCAAACTTTACAGTAACATATGGATGCAATGAGAAAGGAAGGCATAATTTTGAAGTCTCCACCAATGGATTGGCCTTGTCATGTGTTGGTACTAGCAATCCTTATGTTGCTAACATGGAGATTTTCTGTATACGGCTTATCCGTATGGCACTCTGCTAACATGTCATTGTCCCCATGTGAAGTTGCTATGAAGCAAAAATATTTCTTAAGAGACCTTCATGTGGCTGCCTTCATATATGAAGCAGCCATTCCAAAACGTCCAGGAAAAATGGGTCTTTTGGAGATGAGATCACCCATGCAGAACACCTTATTACAGATGTACGCTTAGAGAGTGGAGAATATCATCCAGAGGTTTAGATCAGCACCCATGGGCAATGGACAGTCACTTCCTTTTATCCTAAAAAAACAAACAAAACAAAACTATTTTACATCTGTTAACAGGCATAGGTGGAGCCTTTAAATGGCAAATCCCACCACCAAACGTTGCTGCACTTAATTTGATGTGATTTTTCAAAGAGGCATAAGATAAAGTACTGGCATAGGGTAAGGGGAAAAATACCCCCTCTATTCTTAGAAATTGTCTAGTCCTGCCATAGGAAGGGGAAATCGTATCTTCAGCATACCACTGGAATCTGCACAGAACAACTTCGTGAAGTAGCTTTCTGCTGGATAGCTCAGTGGTTTAGGTATCTGGCTCCAGGGCTGGAGCTGGAGAGTTCAGTTCCTCACGGTGAGTCTTTGATAGGGGCTGGACTCTGTGATAAAAAGGGTCCCTTGCAACTCTGCAGTTCTATTATTATTATGATTATTATGATTATTATGATTATTATTAATTACCACCACCAATGGGTTTAAGAAGCAACCAGTGCAGTTAAAGTATCCCAGTTGTTTAGATGTTGAATTTCCTATATATTTAGGTATGAACGTGCATAAATAACAGCATATCTACACCTTATTTATTCGATTTTGTAAGTTTGCCATCTGAAATATATTCATATTGTTGTTATACTGGAAAATGCAGGAACATTATGAGGATAAATTCATTAGTACTTGGACTTCAGTAGACAGAAGTGCAAATCATTGTTATTATCTCTCTCTTTATACATTTTTAAATAGAACATGATAATCATCTTTATGGCCTCTACATTATTTATAAAGGTCATTGATGTTTGAGACATTTTTGAGCCAACACCCACGTTGGTAAATAGTCTCTTTGTGTTGAATATAAGAAGCCCAAATGCTCCTCTGACATAGCCCTTTTCAAACATTGGTGGGGTTTACAGTTTCTGCAGGAATGTAGTAAGTGACCCATTAAACAGAAGGCTGTAGAATGATAAAGTTGTATTTCAATCCAATCTGTGGGTTGATACTTGACGAGGTAGACAAGGGAGTTCCATAGCTGTTACTGCTTGAATTTTTTTTGAAACAGAATATTAATGGAGAAGAAAGGTATATGCTTATAGTGTATCAGTCCTTGTCATCTTTTTAAGCTTACAGAGAGAATTATTGAAGGTTTATGGCATTTTCATGGTGGTCTTGGCACAACAGACCTCAAGATTTAGAGATCTGCAGCCATCTAGCCCCTGTAAATGCCTGTTAGTCGCAAATGGGATTGTATAGGGATAGGATGGTGTATTTGTGTTTGTATGTCTGTATGTGCATGCGTGCATATGTGTCCATGCGTTTGGTAGGGGAGGAGAGAAAGAGAACCTTGAATGATGTACCTGCAAAGGAAAGAAATGATTCCACATCTTTGTTCTGCTACACATTCACAGTAGAGAGTTAGGATTTGACTAACTCTGTAGCACTGAGAATCTCTTACTTTGGACCCATTATGAAAAGAGAAGACTCAATGAAAAAGACAAAAATGCTAGGAAAAGTTGAAGGCAATAGGAAAAGAGGAAGACTTCTTATGAAGTCTTCATTGTGATTGTATATTGTAATTTTGATTTTGATTTTCATATAACCATTATATTTGATTTTTTTAGCGTTATTGTTTTACTGTGTTGTAAACTGCCCAGAGTGGTCCTGCAGCCAGATGGGTGGCATAAAAGACAGACAGACAAACAAACAAACAAACAAATAAAGAAATAAATATGAGAAGGATTGACTAAATAAAGGAAACCATGGCCTTGAGTATCTATCTAATATATGAAAACAATTATGAGATGAGTGTGTGTGTTTGTTTTGCCTGGATGTGAGGAATCTTGAGGGACTTACAAATTCCTTGTTAAGGTGCCTCATCAAGAATCTTTAGAAGAAGAAGGTTCCTAAATCAGCACAAAGACTTTACTGAACATTCTTTATATCTTTAATCTGAACAGGGAATATTTGCTTAATGGCAGTTCCAAAACCAGAATAATAAAGCAGAAAACAGTGGGAGGAGAAAAAGAGGTGTGGGAGGGGCAAGAAGATAGGAATTCACATCTAAAGCATCTTTCCATGTTTTCTTGATTTCTGCCCTTGATGAGTAAATTGAATATATGTACATGCATTCCATCCAAAAGCATTGCATTTGATGTGAGATAAGACTGTATAACTGCTCTGCCTCTGATGTTTTATCTGTCATGGCTCATTCACACCTGCAGCTCATTGCTACAGTCTACATGTTTCTGTAAACTAGCATTTATTTTACCTTTTTTGTATTCTGTGCATTCTCCATTAATCTGGCACATTTATTTAAATGTTAATTGATGCTTGTTAATTTTTCTGAGAGCCAAGGTCAGAAGTGAGACCCATCCACATTAGCATGATTGCGAGATCTCTTACCTTTTCTTGGCAAAGCATAATAAGAAATATGTTTGTGTATATGTATACATACATACATACATACATACATACATACATACATACATACATACGAGTCTGATGGCCATTGGCTAATAATAAACTTATGAACTTATATATATGTACACACAGAGAGAGAGAGTATAGATATATAAAATTTGTATTTGTGAAAGTAGGGGAGAGTTAGGAAATGTTAAGACACCACTGTGCAAAGTGTATTGATTGAAGATGCATTTAAACCTGGCAGACAAATATTTTGTACATTCTCATTTGGTGGATGAGTAAGAAGTGGCTGTAGCTTCAAGATTATGTTGACATGAATACATTTTTATAGTTCAGTTCACAGTCCAGGTAAGCCTTCGTTATGTGATTTGTTGAAGCCAATTTGTTCAGTCCCCAGAAAGTCAGTTTATATCTTGGCACATTGCTGGTTAATGACTAGGGTGAAGATCAAGCTGTTTGTCAGATGCAGGAGTGTTCACAGTTGAACTTCAAATTAGTTATTTTCTTTCACACATGCTCAATGTGACAGTTTCCACTTTTTGTCCCAATTTCAGAAGCTCCCTTTGTCTCAATCGGCTGCCTTCTGAGATAAAAGCAGGATTGTTGTTATTGTTGAAAAACAATCCTGTGTCGTAGGACAAGACTGCAAGTGAACAAATATTGCTATCATAGCATTTTAAAACTGTAGTCAAACGTGTGTGTGTTTTTTTGTTTGTGTTCAAAAGTGGAGAAAGGTAACACAAAAAAGAGAGCCACATTTATGTTGTTTATCTTTACGTACTAGGTATAAGACTTCAAGGCTGAGAGGGGGAGGGGGAAGAGAAAGCAGAGAAGATTTCTGTTGTGCTGCTATTTTTGTCTTTCATTTCTTTATGACAACTTATTTGTACTTAAAGGAATCTTTGCAAAGAGCTAAGAAGCATCATTAAATAAAGACTGTGAAATGTGCAATATGGCTTATTTATTTAAATGTTAATTGGTCCAACGAACACTTCTAATTAGCTCTATATTTGCTTAGCAAAAAGTTTTACAAATTCCAATTGTGAAAAAAGCCGCTATTTTGAGCCGGTAAGCATGTTGCAGCATCAGCTATGATTTTTCCATAGTTCTCAGCCCTTGAAGGCACAATTTAATTTTTCATGTATGCATACTAGCAACGGTAAACACTTGCGAGTGTAAAGAACCTTCTTTAATTAGCTGCACAACAATTAAAGGATTCACAAACTAAATTGAACCCTGTCTCTGTGCTTACTAGCTGAATTCTACCACCTGTCACAACAGCACTTTGTTCAATCTGTTATGCAAAATCATTATAGCAATATAGCTGAGGAGAAAAAAAAAGAGAAAACAGCAATTATTTCTTACTTTTCTCTTGAATGGGTTATTTTGGGTTAGATTCATGTCAGGTTCATTGAAGCTAACCTTTTGAAATCTGTAACAGCATAATACTTATATGGCAGGCTTAGAATTGCTAGGAGACTGTTTTGTTTTACCCTTTCAAGAGCAAGGACAGCACATGCTTAATGTAAGGTACTTTTCTCTGATCATTTGGGAAAGGGGGGAAAAAACCCCAACAGTTCTAAATCTTGTGGCAGCCTGTTATTTTTCTTTGTCAGACAAAAAACAAACATGTAATAATACAATACCCGCCTTTATTATTAAAGCTTGTTAAGTAATGTAGAAACTAGCTTTAAGAATGCAACGCCGAACAATTGTCTACGGGGATTATTCCATTTTGTTTTCTTCATTGGTAGCAAACTGTTCCTCTCTCTTTCGTTATCTTTTTCAAAACAGAATTTGTCAAACTCTCCCTGAGTTCTAGAGGGTCTATGCTGAGAACTTGCTGCCATTCTAATGGTTTTTTGAAGGAATATTATTAGTTTATATGATGACTATTAGTTATTCTCTAAGAGCCACTGCTTTAAGAGCCCTAATGATTAAAAATTATGTACCATCAAATTAAGTCCAACTTACAGCAAAAGTTTCCAAATTTTTCAAGGCACAGAATACAGATGTGTTTTACTGTTCTTTCGTTCTGGTGTTGCTTTGGAGACAGGCAGGTTACCCAAGGCCACATAGGCTGGATCGTCTCTCAGAAGACAGAGTGGGGGAATTGAACTCATGACTCATGGCTCTGGAGCCAACTGTTCCAACCCACAGAGCTATTGGGACGGCTGTAAGGGCCTCACTTGAGCACTGTTTCCTAAAGTGTGTTTTTCATTGTGAACATACCTGCTAGAAGTACAAGGTGCATGGTTAATCAGAGCCCCCTTTTTGTCGGATATCTGTCCTTGATAGCACCTGGGAACGTGAACAGAGACAATCAGGTTGAAGCTATGTTAAGTTTATTAGAACAAAAGCCAAAAGCACTCTAAAGACTGACAAACGTTTTACAGCATGGATTTTCATGGACTGTTAACTCAGTTTATCAGGTAAATGAAGTGTTATTCAAAGTTTCAGGTATATAAGCATAAGGTGCACGTAGTTAGGTTTGGGATTGTACACGGCAAAGTCATAGGGAAACCAAATAGACATGAAGTAAGTACTGATAGTGACAATTACATTATTAACACTGGTAATTCATAAGACTGTTCCAATAGTATCAGCATCCTCCTACTTAGCCGGTTAACACATAGGGTGTGATTTTAAAATGGTTATATTCTGGTTTCTCTTCAGATTTTATAAATCTTTTGCCTTGTAAAATGCTTAGACTGGAACTTCCTCATACTTTAAACATAGTAGTGTGTAGCCATGTCCATTATTGTATTTGCACTACCCTGCATGCTGGTATTACATCTTTCTAGACACTTGCAGAAAATGCACTTCACAATGCAGATCTGAACAATCATGACATGCACAGGCTGCATGTCTGTGATCAGCCATGTTGTTCCCAATCATATACACAATTTCCCTGCATTGATCCACATCAGCAAATGAGCTGTTTAGAATTAGGGGTATTCATATTATCTTTAACTATAGGTGACCAAAGATAAAAGGGATGTGTCTACATTACAAGCTGAAGCTAACTTTTTAAAAAAATTTACCCTGTTCAATCTCAGGACTCCCTTATTTCTCTAAGAAAAAGTTTTTATCCCTCTCATACATCTACCATTTGTAGGATCATTGGTAAGAAGCTAGTTCAGAAGCAATAAATTTAGCTGTGCTCAATGTGTAATGTATCTGTGCTCTAACCCTAGAGAGTAGGGTCAGTTAGAAGTCTTTATATCCACTTACAAAATTAAGTATGTTGAATCCAGATATTTTTGACAGAATGAATGAAGGTAACAGCGGACAATCTTGTTGGATATTTTTTGTTATACGTCCTTTCTCTTCAGGACTGTTTTTGGGACTATGCAGCATCTGTTGGAAAAGGGGGACTCAGTGAGAATTGATTTCCACCACTTTCCTCCAGAGTTCAGTTCGGATACAACTACAACTAGGTCCTACATCTGACATCTCTCTGTTTATCTCGAAAACTATAACATGGAAAATGGAATTCCTTTGAGGACAAGACTTGCCAAGCCATTCATTGATTCCTGTCATGTCTGACTCATAGTTTAGACATGAGCTGCCTTGAGTCCCTTCACCAAGACAAAAACAGCATAAAAATGCAATAAATAAATAAACAAACAAATAAGTAATCATGTTAGGTGTAACATTTTACCTTTCATCATAGATGTGAAAAATACATTCGGAAAAAGGCAGGATGTCTTGGTCTGTTGAATAAATTGCTAGCCTCTGTAAAAGTACTTGCTTCTAACACAAAAACAAACCAACAAAGGAGCAGCTCAACTCTTTTGTCAAGGTTTTCATAATGTACACAAAATGTCTCTGTGCAAATCTGGCCCCCACCCCTTGTGAAGCAAAGCAGGCAGAAGCAGTGGCTGATTGGCCAAACAGAGTCAAACAGCCATCCAATAATTCTAATTTTTAGACGCATTGGACTTGTTGTTTGCCCCCCCTTTTTTTGCAAAGACGATATGAACCAGCCAGCAGGTAGTGTAGGTTGCACAATAAGCACAAACATGGTTCCTGCACAGGCAAGGACTATAGCTGAAAGTGGTGGAAAACATCTCACTGTCTCACAGGTGCCAAGTATTATTTTGCAGTTTTGTGTGTTCAAGCAATTGTAATAGACCAATGATATTATTTTCACAAAAACAGTGTAACAAGTAATAAGAGCAAATCCCATAATGCTTAAAGCACTCTCTGGGTGGTTTAGAATATAATTATTCAAGTTACACATCCCCCCCTCAGCAAACTGGGTACTCAGTTTACCAACCTTGGAAGGAAGGATGGAAGGCGGAGTGAACCTAATAACGGTTTTACGTGTCTAAATAAAAAAATTCATTGTTCATTAGGGTATATGAATAACGTTGTTGTTGTTGTTGTTGTAGGTTTTTCGGACTGTTTGGCCATGTTCTTAAGGTTTTTCTTCCTAACGTTTCGCCAGTCTCTGTGGACGGCATCTTCAGAGGACAAGAGTCTGAACTCTGTCTGTGCTCTGGTGCAGTTTGTGGGATAGTTGAGTATTTATAGCTGTGGAATCAGCTTTTTGTCCTTTTCAGGAGATTGGGTGATTGTGGTGATCAGCGTGCTTTTGCCCACCCTACCCCGGAATAAAGACGCGAGACCAGAATTATGGATAAAACATGGCCCACACTTTATTGAATTAATAATTGTTGCCATCCTTCGGCAAAGGGGGGTCCTGCCTTAGTGCAGAATCAGGTTTAACCACAGAGGTCTCAATGGACCCCTTAACCAACAAATGGGCAAGTCCCTGGCCCCAAGTTCTTGCAGTCGTAAAGACAGCGAGAACCCGGCCGGCCCCAATGTGACCACCACCGGACCTCAAGCCACCTTCTCCTAGTTGACTGTTGGTCCGCGTGTGGCCCCAGCGCATCTTCCCCCCCAAGCACTGTAATCGCATGATCCGTAGCGCTGGGAAGTCAGATGAGGTATGCCTTATCTGAGATTGCAATGGGACTCACCAAAAACCTGTTTTATTTGCACTACCCGCCACAGCATAGGGACTAGTCTTGCTAAGTCCCATGCCTGCCATTGAGCCGATCCAGCTCAGCACGCAGGCCCCCCTTGATGTCTTCCAGGAAGACATCCAAACCACCATCGGACAGATGTACACCATCTGACTGAAAAAGCTCTGGCCTATCCAAACGGATCCTCTGGTGACCAATCACCAATCCAAGGCCGCTGCAGACTGCTCTGCAGACTTCCCTATTAACACTCCTGCGAGCAGTGTTAATGGGTAAAAAATTCCTGGCATCTCTCCATGCCAATGGTTGATCGTTGACCATATAATGCTCACGGCCGGGTAAGTGGCCTTCAACCATGTGAGATCACGCAGCACATCCAGAATCAAGGCCTTTCCACGACGCTTGGCCAAATCTTTGCCTCCCAGATGTATCACCAATACATCTGGGCAAAACTGTCCAAAACCAATGGCTCTGCACAACTGGCACCACAGCATTCCTTTCCATTCAATATGGGCTCTGGCTCCCAAGCCCAAATTGCTTCCCCATGGGGATGCAGCTGCCCAAAAAACATAACTATGGCCCCGTCTCCTTGCCACCACCATGGGACCTGCGAAGAGAAAAAAGAACCAGGCCCCTGCCTAGACATTAGGAAGTGTCCTAATATACCTACGGTAGGTGGATGAAGACCACTGTCCTATCCGCTTAATTTCGTCTGTGTTGTAGCCTAGGGTCGCTGCAGTGGATGCCGCGCCAATTCTAAAGGAATGTGTACCGAATCTCAATCCCTGTACACCCACTTTGTTTAACGCAATGTCAGTCCATTTCCAAAACTGCTATCTTGTCAATGGAGAACCATCCCTATGCTGAAAGAAATATCCTTGCTCCTGCCCCCTAAACTTCAAATATGCATCTGTGGCTCTGACTGGGCAAATATCTTCCATGTGGCAATGCACGAATGCAATGCTAGCTCCCCTACCTTGCTGATCGGCCTTGGATCGCCTAATATGAATCTGAACTGATCCGTCCACTATCCTAACGTCCTGCCATTGCAGCGCTGCCTTGGACGTGTCCCCCTTTCCAGAAGCGACTACCTTGCTAATCCTAAGGGCGCCAAAAATGTTAATAGGGATACTGCTTTAAATAAAGCTGTTTCATAGGCATCTCTACATAGAAGCTCCCACTGCTTACGGATGCATTCCAACAATGCAGGTGATATAGGGGCCCTAGTATCTCTAACTCTTCCCCTCTCTTTAGACCACCCTTCAATCATTTTTTTGATGCGGTAGTCGGATGAGTAATCCCGATAACCATGAACCCTGGCGTAGTAAGCAAGCGCCGACAATCTATCTTGTATAGTTCCAGGCGCCAGTCCCTTCCTATTCAAGTACACAATAAATTGCTAAAGGTGTTTCACCGGAGCAGACCAAGCTGGCTCCAGATTGACTAATTTCCTAAACTCCTGAAACTCTATACTCACAGCCGAATAACCTTGTCGTGTCCTTGGTGCCAGGGCCAAACCTATTGCTCTGTCCGCATCTTCGTGCCAATTTGCCAAACCTCTGGAGGCAGGTTCTCCGGGAACTCGTTTGCTCCTGGATCTAGCTCCCTGAACCGCTTGATCTGTTGGCGTGACAGTGCATCAGCTAAGCTATTGTCTAAACCTGGGACATGTCAGGCCTGAACTAGAATATTAAATTGCAAAGCCCGCAATGTGAAAGCCCTAACTAACGTCATGACCCGATCTGAATGCGACGTAAGGTTGTTTATGATATAAAGAACTGCCTGATTGTCGCACCAAAACCGCACGACAGAGTTCGCCCATTCATCTGCCCAGAGCCACAATGCCCCAACTATTGAAAAAAATTCCAAGAATGTTAAATCCCTGGTAATTCCAGACTGATGCCTATCTTCTGGCCACTTTTCAGCACACCATCTGCCTCGAAAATAGATTCCAAAACCTAATGAGCCTGTAGCGTCCGTGTGGACCTGGAAGTCAGCTTTAAGTCCCAAATCCTCTCTCCAAAAGGATACTCCATTAAATTCAGCTAAATATTGACTCCAGACCTGCAAATCCTCTCTCATACCCCGCGTAACTCTGGTCCTGTGCCTAGGGCGGTGCAGGCCTTTCATTGCTTCGCAGAGCCAACGCAAAAAGGCGCGACCAGGTGCCACTACTCTGCAGGCAAAGTTCAAATGGCCAACTATTTCCTGAAGCTCCCGCAGTGACAATTTTTTCCTCTGCAGCATTGAGGCTAACCTAATCCTAAAATCAGCTAATTTGCTGTCTGGTAACCTAGACATTTGTTGCATGGTATCTAGTTCAATACCCAAGAACGTCAGGGATGTAGCCGGTCCCTCCATTTCCTCTACGGCCATCGGTAGCCCCAGCTCATCCGCCATTGCTTGAAAGGTATCCAGCATAAATCTACACCTTCCTGTATTCCTTTCACCACAAAAAAGGTAATCATCTAAATAATGGGCGGTAGATTTACCGCCCACTCTACATCTGAGCTTCCACTCTAAAAAGGAGTTGAAACGCTCAAATGCTGCACATGATATAGAGCAACCCATAGGTAATGCTCTGTCAATATAGAATAAACCCTGAAAATGAAAGCCTAAGAGATCAAAATCCAGCGGATGAACTGGCAAAATCCGGAACGCTGATTTTATATCACATTTCGCCAGCTCAGCCCCCACACCACACTTTCGTACCATGCGTACTGCCTCATCAAAGGAGGTGTAACGCACAGAACAAAGTTCCTGAGGGATGGCATCGTTAACCGAAGTCCCTTCTGGGTAGGATAAGTGGTGTATTAATCTAAATTCCCCTTGCGCCTTTTTTGGAACTATTCCTAAAGGTGAGACTCGTAGAGTCCCTAAAGGAGCCGTTGCAAAGGGTCCCAAAACTCTCCCTTCCTTTACCTCTTTATCAGTTTTCTCCTGTACAACCTCCTCCATCCTGCATACTGATTTCAGGTTCTGAGCAAAAAACGCCTTACGCTCACCCTCTGCCGGTATCCGAAAACCGTATCTAAAGCCGTCCAATAAGTATTTGGCTTCCACACTGTTGGGATAATTGCGCAACCATGTTTCCAAAACTGGCAGCTTAATTGGATTGGGGCCCTTTTCCAGGGTTAGTCCCTCCACCACTGGGTTTTTTGCCACTTCCTGGCCCTTTATTCTGACGCTGAACCCCGGCCCTGAAACATGAGGAACTGGGGTGCTGCCCATTATTATTATTATTATTATTATTATTATTATTATTATTATTATTATTATTATTATTATTATTATTATTATTATTATTATTTAAAAAACACCAGGCACAGTCAAAATTATAAAAACATTGGTAGTTTATAATGGTATACAAGTTTTAACCAAAGTTTTAACCAAAAACCTAAGTATCTGTTAAATATCAGTGCAGTATGTATGCTATTATTATCATCATCATTATTTAAAAATACCAGGCGCAGTCAATCAAGATTATAAAAACATTGACTAGGATTATATAACAGATACAAATTTTAACTAAACACCTAAATATATGTTAAATAGTGCAATATGTATGCTGTTCCTAATATTGCTGGGTTTTTTGTAACTCTGATGGTGTTGTTTCTGAAATCTGCAACTGCTTATAATGACTGCGGGGACAACTAATGTGTATTTCATCCACAAACGAGATGTTTCGATTGCCAGGTCTCTGTACTTTTAGTTTTTTCAGTTCTTTATTTTCAACTCTGGCATCCCCTAAAATTGCAATGTCAATGATCCACCCATTTATTTGTTCTGTTACTGCTATGTCTGGTGTGTTATGTTCAAGGTGTCTTTCCGTTTGGATCCAGAAATCCCACAAGATCTTGACTTCCTCATTTTCTGACACCTTCTCTACCTGATGTTCCCACTGTTTTTTTGGAGGCCGGCAACTTATATTTTTTTGCATAATGACCAATGCACCAATTTTGCCACTTTATCATATCTGGTTTTGTAATCTATTTGTGCAATCTTTGGCCGTTAACAGATGATGTGTGACACAGTTTCATCTTTTTCTTGGCACAGTCAACATTTGCTGTTAGCACTAATTCCTTGGATCTTAGCTTTTATCACCTTGGTTTGGAATGCTTGTTCTTGGGCAGCAAAAATCAAGCCTTTGGTTTTTTTCTGAATGGTCCCCAGTTTTAGCCATGCTCATGTTGAATTATGATCATGCTTTCCATTAATATCTCTCAGGTGTTGTCCACGTAGTGGTTTATTTTACCAGCTGTTTAATTTATTTTCAAATTGTAGTTTCTTATATTGAGTCTTTGTTTCTGTATATTCTCCATTTTCACTGCCTTAAGTAATTTTTCTCTACTTGTACTGATATAATAATTTAGGCTTATTTTCCCCTCCTCTACTACCTGCTGTATTTGCAGTAATCCATGGGCTCCAATTTTTTGTGGTAAATATAATCTGTCCACCTCACTTTTTGGATGTAGTGGGTGATGCACGTTCATTAGTTTCTGTGTATTTCTAATCCAAATCTTCTAATTCATTTGGGGTCAATTTTTTTATTCCAACTGGGTATCTAATTACTGGAACTGCCCATGTGTTTATGGCTTTAATTGTATTTCCACCATTTTAATTTTGATTTTAAGATTTTCCGCAGTCTTTTGTTATATTCCCTGTCTGTCAGTTCTTTAACTTTTGTGTGCAGGATGTTATCTACTTCTAGTATTCCAAGGTGTTATAATTTTTATCACTTGATAGTGATTTTATAATATTGCCATTTTTAACTCTATTCCATCTAGTTTTTGAGTTTTTGGATCTTGCCATGGTGTATAGGCAGAACTTCACATTTGTCAATTCCAAATTTCATTTGAATATCTTCACTAAATATTCACACTGAGTTTATCAGTGATTCTATCTTGGTGGAACATTTTGCATATAGTTTTAGGTCATCCAGGTATAACAAATGATTGATTTTTTTCTGCTTGTTCTGAAATATGGTATCCCAATCCACTTTTATTTAAAATTATTTACATGGGGATTAGTGAGATGTTAAACACCAGTGGTGACAAAGAATCCCCATGAAATATCCTCTTTTGATGCTAAATTCTCCAATTTCTTCACCATAGGCCATTAAAACAGTTTTCCATTTTTCCATGTTTTTCTTGAGGAATTTCCGAATATTTTTACTAATCCCAAAAAATTGAGGCAGATGTTAATGCAGTTGTGTGGCAATGAGTCAATTGCCTTTTTATAGTCTATCCAGGCCATGCTAAGATTTGTTTTTCTACTTTTTGCATTCTTTAGTATCATTTTATCAATAAGCAGCTGATCTGTCAGCCTCTAAACATTTTAAAGTTCCCTTTCTGTTCAGTTGAGTATAGGGAGTGTTCAATTAAGTAATTATATATTGATCTTGCAAGTACTCCTGTGAGGAGCTTGAACATTGTTGGAAGGCATGTAATTCGTCGATAATTACTGGGTTCAATGCACTTTTGATGATCTTTTATTATCAGAAATGTGCAGCCTGTTGTCATCCAATATTCAGTTGTAGAATTTTGAAGTAAGTGATTACATTGCACTGCTATAAGTTGATAGAGACTTGTTAAATGCTTTAACGAAAATCCGTGCTGCTCATCTGGACCAGGTGCACTCCAATTTTTCACAGCCTTTACTTGCCTCTTAATCATTTCAGTTGTTATTACAATATCATCCCTATGTTTTCCTTGAGTTGCTTTACAAATGTCTTTAATCCATGAGGCATTTTTATTATGTCCAGTTGGGCTTTCCCAAATTTCTTTCAAAAATTTTAGAGCATCATCTTTACATGGGCCTAATTTCTTTTGCTCTGCATTTTTCCTAGTGCTGTATAACATAATCGTTGGTTATTTTGCAATTGTGTGTTTTCTCTATATTGTTCCAAGAATCCATCATATCTTGCGGTTTTCTTTGCTGTAGCTGTTACCCGTTGTTCTAATTCCTCCGTAGTTTCCACAATTGTTTTCCTTTCTAGGTCATATATTTTGCATAATCTGGCTTTTACTTTTTCATTTTTAAGTTTTGAATCTTTCAAGTGTTTTAAGTTGCTAATGTCCGGTGCAAAGCAATAAGGAGACAGGCTTTCCTCCTTCCTAGCAACTGCCTTCGATCCTACACGTTTGGTACCCTAGAGCAGGAATATGAAGGCACCCCACAAAGAGCTCCCCAGCACGCATCCCTGAGGTGTGCTCCTTTTCGAACCTGCTTCGAATTCTACCATGTTCCCTGGGCAACTCAAGGAGACCAGGCTGCCACCTCAGGTTGCCAGGCTGTGCTATGATTCCCTCGTTCCTAATGAGAGGGAGATGGCACCCTTACCAGCGAAGGAGCAGGAGCTGCCTTTCACTCTGGACTGCCATGAAGTCAAGGAAGGACCACCCAAGCCCTTACCTTTCATGACACCCCAAATCAACTTTTGAAGCAACCGCTTCACTCTAATTGTAGGGTTGGTTTTCCTGGCAGAAACGAGAAAACCAAAAACATCTGATTTTTTTTCCTTTGACATGGTCTCTTCGTACAGAATATCACAGATGTTAGGTTTAAATCTACTCCATTGGTCAAGAATCAAGAGGTTTTAGAATTAGATTTGGTGCAAAGTAAAGAATGGGTAGTGAGAGAAGATTATTAAGACATCTTACAATATTTTGTTTTATATATGAGGTTAGACGTGGGAGGGGCCTTTTCAGTGCTGTAGAAAGTACGAAAAGCAATAAGTACTTTAATTCAGCCCTGCTTTGAAAGGATATATTCTGATGCAGTAAGGCTGGGCAAAACAAAGATTTAACAATCTCGCTTTCAGATGTGAGGATCAGGCACTTGAAGCAGGTCATCTAAATCCAACTTAACCTGCTTGACACATGCCCTGCATTCTTTCTGTTAACATTCCATAAATTGTTCATGTTTTCTCAGTTTCTGCATGTTTTTGCATTAGTTTTGCTGAAGAAGGTGCTTTAAAAAGATGGAGATTTATTACATCAAACCAGTTCATCTTGGCAGAGGATGAGGGATACTATCTCCACATGGAAGGACTATACCACTCATCTCCATGTAAATGTCTAGCAGAATGTAGTTGTGATTCATTGTCCTTCTTTGTTTTTTTGTCCTGAGCGTGCTTAACTAACAAGCACAACAGTAACTATAGGGATAATTTATCATGTTAGTAGAGTGTTCTAGAAAACCCTGGAAAGGGTCACTGTAAGCCTGAAGTGACTTGATGGCACACAATTATTATTCTTAAATGGTAACTTGGATGAGACACTGGCTTGTCTTGGGATGGAGAGTTATCTGCAGCCTGTTTTGAAATTGAGATATATTTTTTTCAAATCTGTACCATACACAATCCGCAGCATTGTTCTTTTACTGAGTTCTGGAAAAAAAAAGATTACTGGGGTTTGTCTTTTGAAAATCAGGGGTGTATGTGTTTACGTTTAAAGATTTCTATCTCTGTGCAAGCCTAGATTTCTTTCCCACCTCTTCCTTTGATCCACCTACATCGCAACAACTCAGTTCTTAGCGCCTCCCTCTTCCATTCCTTCTGCCTTTGTGAAAACGTCTGTTTTCTCAGTGGGCCTAGCTTTGAACCTCCGAATTCATAGCCAACTCACTTCTGAAAGTAACACTTATACAAAGAAAAACATCAGGAAAACAAGGTGTAAAGCATGAATTGTATGGTGGGATGGGAAGATGTACATTCTTTCATGCTGGAAATGAGAACTTGGGCCTCCAAAGGGCCTTTGCTCCCCAATGAAAGAAGATAAATTTTCTCCTTGGCATATTTCTTGTGGGGCCAAAGCAGATGGTAATGTACTCACAGATAAGGGGCAACAACAGCTGTGTAGATGATCCATGATCAAATCTAACAAACAGACAAACAAACAAATAAATAAATCTTGAAGCAGTTCCTTCTGCCATGCTGTTCTCTTTTTACCAAGAAATCAACACAACAGAGATATTTGTATGTGGCTTCTGGAGGGATAATGGTATTTCCAGAAAGGAGACAAATTTCTGCCTAGACAAGGTTAGGTAGAAAGGCTTCTCCAAGACTCAGGACTCCAAGGTACCTTGTCTCCCATGGCTGCTTTCAAGTTACTTAAAAAAGACACACTCGGAGATTTAGATTGGAGATCTGCCACCTCACATCTCTGTAGGCCTTGTATTTTGAAGAGATGGTGCTGCACAAGAAGCAAAACAGGATGTCCCTGCTTTGCATATTTGGTTTCTAGGCATGTAAATCCATTTTAATCCAGGAAGCACCAGCTATTGATAACTTAGTGCCCCTGCATTTAGAAACACTTGTGCATTCAGTAGCATGCACAACTCAAATGTGATTAGTAGTCAGTGACTTTTTATTTAAAACATTTTCTCTAAAGCACTCTTTTCTCTTTCCATCCCATAATTTTCTTTCTCTTCTCTCTCCAGTGAGAGCCACTATAGTATAGTGTGTAGACTGATGACTCAGGAGACCTGGGTTCTAATCTGCACACAGCTGTGGAAGCTCACTAAGGGGTGGCATTGGTGAAATCACTCCTTAAATATCTTTTGAAAGTGCTATTAGGGTCATTGCATGTCAAATCCAAATTGATGGCAAATAACTCACTCTCTTTCTAGCACCCTAAATTTATATGAACCCCTCCAAGCTTCTTTTCTTTTCTTTTTTTCAGCTGCAGAACACTCTTCACACATCCCTTCTTGTCTCGCTGCACTCCAAACTCTTAGGTTCCTTTCCTTTCCATTTTTTTTTAATCCAGGGTACCGGTCTATCAGTTCTTCCCATCTTTCTTCAATACCTCTTTTTCTGTGTGTGTTTGGTGGAGACGTGGTGGCGCTGCGGGTTAAACCGCAGAAGCCTCTGTGCTGCAAGGTCAGAAGACCTGCCGTCGTAAGATCGAATCCACGCGACGGAGTGAGCTCCCGTTGCTTGTCCCAGCTCCTGCCAACCTAGCAGTTCAAAAGCATGCAAATGCGAGTAGATAAATAGGTACCACCACGGTGGGAAGGTAACGGTGTTCCGTGTCTAGTCGCACTGGCCACGTCACCATGGAAACTGTCTTTGGACAAACGCTGGCTCTATGGCTTGGAAACGGGGATGAGCACCGCGCCCTAGAGTTGGACACGACCGGACAAATTGTCAAGGGGAACCTTTACCTTTACTTTTGGTCATGTATGATGTTTCTTTTGTTATGTTCATTTGCACTATGGATGAGATAGTTAGACTGCAGACATTCTCACAAAGGTGAGGAGAAGCCCTAAACAATAGATGTTTGGAATTCCCATAGCCGTCTTCAAATCATCAACTATGTCCTCATCTGTCTCCATTGTAAAGGAACAGTATTTCTCTAAGTTCATGCCATGTATTTATTTTTACATTGCACTGGGGTATGTCAAGTTATATCTCATCACAGAGCCTGATGTAATCTGAGGCAAATCAGATGCATGCATAAATGAGTTAAAGATTGCTTCTTTTTCCAAGACAGCTCTGAAGCTCTTTGGGTTTTAGGCAAATACTTGATACATCCATGACACCTGTGTCCACTGCATAAATAGCAGACCATGCATTTCCCCCAACTATTTATTTTCTGTGATTGATGTTTACAGATTCCAAAGTGAAACAAACTGAAGTAGTTTTGTTGTTGTTTTTGAATTCTGGAAGTTTTCATCTTCTCCTAATCAAAGCTTACATCCTTTCAGTTCCTATATCTGTCTCCATATCAGCAGAACTGGATATAAAGAGTACACTTCTTTATGCAGACTTCAGATTATTCAAATCTTTAAAATGTTCATACCATCAAGAGGTTGAAAAAATATATCTCAGAGGGCTCTTTCTGGAGTACCCCCTCAAACCTGGAGCTACTGATGCTTTTACAGAATAAGCTCTGTTCAATTCCAGAACCAAAGTTCAACATGTGGGGTTATCCTAAAAGCAAACACTTCTGATCCCTTTAAATTCACACTAAATGTAAATATATCAATTCATCTATACAGTTTCTGATCAATTGAAATGTTATTGAGATTAGGAACAAGCAATTACAAAAATGAAACAAAATAACAAAACATTTAAGCCGTTAACCTCTGTCATTGATCTCAACTGACCATGTTGCTGAGTGTTGCTCTCTGATCTGTATGAGAATGCTTCTTTCCCCCTTAAATTACATCTATTTATTCCACTGACACCTACCACTGAGAGAGATAATCCGCGGCAGGCACAGTTGCTGTCGAACTTGGCCAACAAGCAGCTCATGACTCAACCAACAGATGTTTCAGCAGCTTAGGTCAAAGGGAACTTATGGACGTTGTGCTTTCCCCTCATTCCTTTTTTTTCGAGAATGAACGCCAGGAATAACAACACCAGGTACAAGTATTTGACCTAACCAGTAGTAGGAGCAACTGAACTAAGGCCCTGAGGAGATGAAAAGGCCAAGCATTAGTCTGTTGAGCCAGCAAGCTGGCTATAGTCCAGTATAACAGACAACTCACAATATGATTGTGCTCCTGGAATTTAGGAATAGTGCTGTGTAGCTATTTGATTGTCTGTTTCTAAGCTTATGTTCCTGACAGGTACCCCTGTGAACAAAATCTCGCTGGGCTATCTTGTATGAATATTTCACTAGGAATCCTGCTTTTGATCTTTGTTGCATATGTGCATTTCACTTCATACCTAGTTTTGCACAGAATCAAATTTAAGCCCCTGTGAAATGGAAATGAAATGATCAACATAAGCGTGGGGGGGGGGGGAGTTGGAGAATTAAATTGTTTTAAAATATAGTCAGATTGATTTGTAGGGACTTAACCCCTTCTAACTTCTCTTGTGTGCATTCATGAGTGCAAACAGCCTGATTGCACAATATTGTTTTGGAGAAAATCACTATTGTGTTTACTGTTTTATGTCTAGGCAGAAGATGTAGTAAAAAGAACATCATGGAATAGCCAACTGATAGTAGGAGACTAAAGATATGATTTTTCCTGTCTTAACTTCTGTCTCAGTCTGTTTTGATGATTGAATCATAATTTCTTTGATGTGAATAAGGGACATTAGAGAAGATTAACTTTTTGGAGTCGATGAACAACCCCACAAATGTCCTATCCTTGTGCACCTATCCTGCACTGAACCTACTTTAGGAATCTTCTTGAGCTCTAACTCAGGGGCTGTTGCACAGCTTTTGCCTCTCTGAAATAATGCATTCCTTCTTGTGCAGTATTTTGAGAGGAAGGAGTCCATGCACTTCTCTGTTCTTGTTACAGTCATTTGGAGATATTCCCCCACCAAAAGGGAGAGAAAGAGAAGGAAGGAAGGAAGGAAGGAAGGAAGGAAGGAAGAGGGTGGATTTTTGTGCACATTATTATCTGACTTTCTATCAACCAATCTGGTGAAAAGATGATACAATTAGCTGAGCTTTTTGCATCAGTTACCTCTTACTAGTTTTCAGCTACTGATGAGATGAAAAACTGTCTGTAAATTAGATATTTTTAGGGTAGATGAAAACTAGCAATGAGCTTTATGATTTTTTTTAGCTCTTAAGGTCTTATGTTAATCTGATGTTGTGATAAATTGACATCATAAGCTAACCACAGGTGAATATAATTTACAGTTATGCAGGGCCAAATAATACAGTTAATTCCTGTGTGAGGATACCTATTGAAATAAATCATTTCCTTTCTCAATACAAAAACCAAAACAAACAAAAAACCCTCAAAGGATAACTATAAGATTCTTAATTTTTACAGAATGCTGTAGACAGGATAGTATTAGTTGATGTAAGTTGCAACAAGTTGTACCCATGCTTAAAACCATCCCAAATATATTTAGAAATGGGTTTAAATGTTTTACAGTGTAATGATACCCATCCACATTTTTCCTTTCTCAATACAAAAACCAAAACAAACAAAAAACCCTCAAAGGATAACTATAAGATTCTTAATTTTTACAGAATGCTGTAGACAGGATAGTATTAGTTGATGTAAGTTGCAACAAGTTGTACCCATGCTTAAAACCATCCCAAATATATTTAGAAATGGGTTTAAATGTTTTACAGTGTAATGATACCCATCCACATTTTTGGAAGAGTATATTATCACCCATCTATTATTTAATTCTTAATTTTAGTGATATTTGAAGATAAACAACAACTTTCCCTTTGGGTTAATTTGATTATTTTAAATAGAGGTGCGTGGAATTAAAGAAATATTAGTGATTTAAAAAAAAGATTAGGTCAAAATCAGATGCAATTTTAGTTGCACACTGAATGACTGAATCTAATAATCTTGTTGGGATGGGTACCCCCCCTTCCTGTTGCTGCCAAGATTTAACTATTTCAGACATGTCTTTTAGCATTGACTACATATTCGTCAACAAATAATAGATCAGCTATACCATCCTCCTGTTTATTTATTAATCATCTGGCAAATAAACCACTCTGTATCCTGCCCAGTGCAGTAATATTTGTGATCTAATTTGTTTGGATGCCCAAATGTCACCAACGTTGATTGTAAGA
This sequence comes from Intellagama lesueurii, assembly GCA_037013535.1. Classification (NCBI taxonomy): domain Eukaryota; kingdom Metazoa; phylum Chordata; class Lepidosauria; order Squamata; family Agamidae; genus Intellagama; species Intellagama lesueurii. Next base: position 11,815,420 of record JBAJHW010000008.1, read on the forward strand.
GATAAAAAAAAATGCACTTGTTCAGCACACCCAGCTCTGGGCTAAAATGTAAGCATGAAATCTCTGGTTTATTTTTGTAATAATGTTTACAGCTGCTTAATGACCCTGAAAAGGTTCAGGAGTCTGGTGCTCTGTATTTCTTAACAGGAGTATATTATCACATCATAACAACCTTAGTTAAGCAGTCTCTTGGCTACCACAATAAGAATCATATTTAACAAAAATTTCACCATCTATTCTACAAGGTTTCCTCAGTAATACCCATCCGAGCGTTACTCAGAACCTAAAGTAGTCTTGAAAGGCTGAGGGCTAGATATAATTTGGATTCTCAAGAATCACAGTGGCTAAATGTATAAGGTAAAAGATTAAAGATGGGGCTCTGCAGTTACTTAAAAGTATTCAGAAATTTGGATGGCCTTGATCTTACATGAGAGCAGAAACACTGAGTAAATACATCTGTGCAGAAATAGGAAGAATATTGTTTAAAGAATGTACAAAGCCATTACCTTGGGCTGAGGGTCTCATTAGATGAAATGCTGATTCCACATCTAGAAGCAGTGCACCCGTAAGAGAAAAAGGCTGTTTGTTTATTCTAGCATAAGCTTGCCTCAGTCCACATTTGGCAAACCAGCTTACGTGTGTTTTGAAACAAACTGGTCAGCTGGGAGACAGCACAGCTTTGCATGTCTGACTTTTTAGATACCTAGCACTGCAAAATTAGCATAGCGTGGAAAGATACCATTGAAAGAGCTAGAAAGAAGCTTTTGCTTTAACGTGGGATCTGACCTTCATACTGTAGAAGGTTATCTCTCTGGCAATTACCTGTTTTTCAAAAATAACTAAATAAATCCTATGCTTGCTTTTGGGCATTGTTAACATGATTAGAATGAATTGATGTAGTTGTCATAATTTCAGAGTTCATTTCTCATATCTGGGTTCCTCGAGCAAGGGGTGGACAACTTGTGGCCTTCCAGATAGTGTTGGACATCCTACTCCGATCAGCCATAGCCACCACAGCCAGTGGTTCAGGATGATGGGAGTGAATAGTTCAGTAATATTTTCGTGGGGAGCAAAAGCACCATGCTTCTTTGCTGGGATGCGAAATTTTGTTGTATGAGAGGATTTGCTTCTAATGCAGGTATGCACAATCCTTACAGCTCTGAGGGTTGCGTATCATGATGCTTCAGGGGTCACATGGATATTTACATGCATGTGTCCCCTCTTGCAACCTTTTTTGTTTTGGTAGGAAGAAACGGAGAGACTTCTCACACTAACCTCATCCTCACAGATTAGTCATATCAGCCAGTGGTTCCCAGCCTTGAGTAGCCCAGGTATTCTTGGACTGCATGTTCCAGAAGCCTTCACCACTCACCGTGCTAGCTGGAGTTTCTGAGAGCTGCACTTCAAGACCACCCGGATTACCCAAGGTTGGGAACCACTGATCTAGCCTAATCTATTGGGGCGGGGTTAGGGTGAGAAATCTCTCTATATCCTCCTACCAGACTAATCTGTATGAGAATCTCTGGTAGGGAAGGTGTATAGAGGGCAGTCTATGCCCTCTCATAGGTAACACCATACAGAGTGTTATTTCATTGTTGGACAAAAATGAGTTGCATGACTTTGTTGTGGGAGAAATTGAGAGTTTTTGTTCCACCACCATCCTCGCCAGCATTGGTGTTTTGCTTTATGTCATGCTTTTTCCGGTCATGGAGGTGTAGAGTTGGAATGGACTCCAAGGTTCATCTCCTCTATTCCTGATGATGCAAGGAATTTATTTCTCAAGCATCCCTGACAAATGACCATCCATCCTCCATCTGAACTCTTTCAAGAGAGCTCATTGCCACAGGGGATGGGGGTAGGTGGGCTGCATTTAAGTTCTTAGGAGAGCTGGTGGTTCCCAACTCGTAGCTACCATTGCCACACAAAGAAATACTTTACCTGGAATAGGCAACCTCCAGAGATCAAAGAGCCACATGTGCACACCCTTGGACCTTGGAGAGAAGGATCAGCTTCCTGGCCTTGCCCATCTCTCAATATTTTTCTTCAAAAATGATTTATCTTTAGAGCAGAAAGGTCCTCTCATGCCTTCTAGTAGACATGAGCAAGGCAATTAAAATACAGCCATTTGGAGGTCACTAATTCATAGGATTACCATGAGCCAGCAGTGATTTGAAAGCACATAACAAAAATATGAACAAAATATTGATGTTTGAAGTTCATGTCCGTAAAATAGATTTCAATGCAAGGATTAAGTAGTTGGTTCCAACATGCCCTTACTGTAACACAGTGGTTCACAAACATGGGTAATCCAGATGTTCTTGGCCTGCAACTCCCAGAAACCCAGCCAGCACACTTGGTGGTGAAGGCTTCTAGGAATTGCAGTCCAAGAACACCTGGGCTACCCAAAGTTGGGAAACACTACTATAGCAGAAAGTTTGGCACTCCATAGGTAACTTCCACTTTTGGTTAACCACAGCTTCCTGTATCAACTGCATCTGAAAATGTGGTTAACGCTAGCCTTATTCAGGTGTTTGTGTGAATTGTCTGGATTAGTATATTCATGATGGAGATGTGCAAGCTCTGCTCAAGAATATCCTTACCATTCAGAAGTCTGCTCCATTTTCATGCATTGAGAATGAAGTCTGAAGAGGAGACTGTGTATCTCAGTACGGTTCCCAATTATGAAATCTCTGTAGGCACATACAGCAAAAAATGCTTAGTCTTCTTCAAAACCTAGTGCTCAGTGCACAGAAATCTAGCTGACTTCAGATGAGTTGTGGGATGTATGCACACATCTCCATAGCCACATAAATAAAGCCTTCATGTGACCAAATGAACATCTGCATAGGGTACCTACCTATGTTCAGTTTAAACAAGCCAACTTTGTTTTATAGTTTAATAATATCTTGTTTTAAACTGACTTTAGTTAGTGTCTGTACAGTTTGCCAGTGCATATGTAGGAATGATAATTCTTGCTGTTCTTGTTCTGACATGTGGGACAAGGGATTACAAAATTATTCTTGCTCTGAATGAGGGTTTTGTGGTGCTGTGAGCAAAAGAACAGAATGCAAATGATCATGATTTGTTGGACAAATTAAGCAAGACTGCAACAAAATAACACTTTAACACAAATAATACTTTAGTGCATCTAAAGTGCTTGTTCAGACTGGCATATAGATCAGTATATGAATTGCTGTTGGTATGGCTTGCTTTGAACCAAACCATGGCATCCACATATGTTACTACTTAGATTAATCTATCCTGCCCTTTTAAGAGCTGTTGCACAGTGGTAGGGCATGTATTCTTTTTGCTACAATTCAGCCTGATCCTAATTATCTCATTGTGTAGCCTGTGTGGACGATTAGTTTGCACCCAAATGGAGCAGTGGGCAGCATTATCAGAGGTGACAACTCTGTGAGACAATAGGTATGTTGTGACATTAAAAGGGAGGGCAGAGAAATCCCCTTCTCTGTTTTTTTCTTTCTTTTTAAAAATATATCCCTAATTGTTGCAGTGCAATCTAATACCACACTAGGTAGATGCATTGTTCTCTCAATATCCCACTTACTTTATTTAACAACAAAAAGCAAGCCACTGCAGGTTACCTCTTTTCCGTCTCCTCAAGCTTTACTCCCAAGTTTTCCCCCTCCTGCCACTACCACCACCTGAGCTTGCCTGCCACTGCCGCTGCCTCCTTACTCGTGAATAAACTGAGTGAATTTACTCATGAGTAAACCGGGTGCATTTACACATGAGTGTGGAGAATGCTTAGACAAATTGCAGAGACCACGAGGAGGAGGAGAAAAAGGATTCCCTACTTTGTTTGGAGGTGAGGAATCTCATGGGGCTTAACAATTCTTGGTTGAGCTGTTTCAACAAGTCAAGACAGCCAACATTGATGAGAATGAAGAATTTAACTAGCATTCTTGGTATTCCTACCCAGATGACATGCAAATCCACAATTAATAAGTAGTGGAAATAAAGGCTTTCAATCTCCTCATCCCAGTTGCATGGGAGGAAGATAGGGGAAAGAGGTGCCCACAGTTGACACTTGCTGTAGTTCTCGCACATCACAACAAAAGTGGTTTCTTGGGATGTCTCAATGTTGGTCTCAAACCAGACAAGGGCCTGTCTGTTCCTCTGAAATTACCTGTGTCTATAGTGGGAGCCATTTCACATTTCAGTGAGAGTTGAGCCAAACAGATTTCAGTAGGGCCAGATAAGGTCATCAGAAATGTTTAAAGGCCATTCTTTCATTTGTTTTTTTTTTAAGTTGCCTTGAAAGTTACTTTCAAAACTGTGAAGTAGGCACTGCTTTTTAGAAACAGAAGCTTTATAATCCTGCTGAATCCACATAAGATAGCTGTAATAGTTTTTAATGTGAAATTGCACAAAGAAGTGACCTATGAAGAACTGTTTTCATTTTTTGTGGAAGACTGAAAAAAGAGGGCATACCTTTCAGATTTTTTTATCCAATTGTATAATTTCTTGTTACATAGTTGGATTGTACTTCTTAGAAGTAACAGTTTGTGCAGTGTTAAAACTGAGTTTTTATTGATGCATTTTTCTCTGGAATCAACTAAAGAAAATAGCAAGGAGAGAAAATTATTTGAGACAATTATGCTGACCAGCACTGAGTGCTCCTGTTTTAAAAACAACTTTGAATTCTAATCTTCTGCAGTGTACAGTTTGTAGGTACCATTTGTACTCATTATAGTATATTGAGAAAGTTATTAAAAATACTTAAACTTGTTGGAGTGTCCTGTGACACCTTCCCTGGCTTTAATTGGGTTTTATCGAGTTCTAGAAAAGAGCTCTTTTAAAGCTAATCAGAGTCCATAACACAACCTCTTTTACCCAATTGTGAGATGTAGATCATTAGCTAAAACCAAGCACCTTTTTCTAAATACAAATATCTGAATGATCTGGATGACAAATTAAGAAAGTAATTTATGCCTACTTAGATGGGTACCATTTCCAAATGATGGAGGAACAACTGCTTTGTAACATAAGGGTTAAATCTTAATCTCAGAGGTTTGCAAAGCTGCTAGTCGCAGTCTCCTTAAAATTTAATATACCTCGTTAATGCTTACTTGCAAACACTGAAGGATTTTTATGATTATAATCATGTGTTACAGCACCTAGTACTGTTTCTAAGCCGCATACTAATCAGCCTAATGAGATATTACTGCACTTTTTGTTGACTAAAGCAAAATCCTTTTTATTGTTCGAAAGCTTGTCCTTTACTTTATTTCCCCCCCCAAACATTATCTTGTTTTATTGTGTACCAGTAAATATCATGCCATCTTTTCTCCCCACCCCCATCAAATCATAAAACCATCTTTCTCATTGTAGAATGTGGAATTTATTGAATATGTTTAATGGGACTGAAAGTTTTATAAATGGATTTCTATTTTTGTTTTTTTAAAGGGAGATGAGCAAGATGCATAACGTTTCTCTTTTATATAGACTGGAAAATGTAAACAGGTGCAGTTTCACAGGGAAGGGGAGATTGAATGAAGTTGAAAGCTTGACGCTACTTATTTAAGAGCTAGATATTCAAATTGGTAATGTGTTCATTTTTAAATCCTAATTAATACATGCAATCAAAAATATGCGGGTGATGAAGGCCCTGTATAATTAAGAGAAAGCATAATCACAATTGTACACTATACACTTGACATTTAATATACATTTTTTTGGTTTTGACTGCAGTATTATCACATGTAGTTTCCATGCAAAATGTTTTGGAAGGCTTACGGGTAAAATTGGAGTCACTTGAAATCTAAAGTTCTTCTTCGTTTTTCAGGGATGGAGGAAGCCAGTTTGTGCCTTGGTGTTTCTTCAGCTGTACCCGAAGCTGACACTCACCTCAACAGCTCCATTCTGAATGGCCAGTATTCAATGAGTCAGAAGCTGCACCAGATAACATCCCAGCTTAGCCATGCATTTCCAGAGCTTCAGAACAGGCAAAATCCAGAGGAAAACCCAACAACACACCTAGAGGACAAGGGCCATCATGTGTCCATAGCAAACCAGCCCATTAGCAGTCAGATGGCCTTGCTAGCCAACCAACTCAACAGAGAGGTTGACACCAGTTTGAATGGAAGAGTCGACCTGCAGCAGTTCTTAAATGGACAGAACTTAGGCATCATGTCTCAAATGAGTGATATAGAGGATGATGCTCGGAAGAACAGAAAATACCCATGCCCCTTGTGTGGGAAGCGCTTTCGTTTTAACAGCATCCTGTCGCTCCACATGCGCACCCATACGGGAGAGAAACCTTTCAAGTGCCCCTATTGTGATCACAGAGCAGCTCAGAAAGGAAACTTGAAGATTCACCTACGTACTCACAAGCTTGGCAACCTTGGCAAAGGCCGTGGGAGGGTTCGGGAAGAGAACAGGCTCTTGCATGAGCTGGAAGAGCGGGCAATCTTGCGAGACAAGCAGATGAAAAGCAGCCTTCTGCAACCGAGACCTGACATCAAAGCACACCCACTTTCTCAGCCAATGCCTCTTCCTAACTGCAATTTGTCTGTGCCTGCCAACCACAGCACACCTGATATCTCCAACCCTGTTCCCTCCCCAAAGCCTGCCAGTGTCCAGGAAGAAGTGGTCGCCACAGCTGCTGGATTCAGATGCACCTTTTGCAAAGGGAAGTTCAAGAAACGGGAAGAGCTCGACAGGCACATCCGGATCCTTCACAAGCCTTACAAGTGCACTTTGTGTGATTTTGCTGCATCACAAGAGGAGGAGCTGATCAGTCACGTGGAAAAGGCTCACATAACTGCTGAGTCAGCTCAGGGCCAGGGCTCTAATGGAAATGGAGAGCAAGCAGCCAACGAGTTCCGGTGTGAAGTCTGTGGTCAAGTCTTTAGCCAAGCGTGGTTCCTTAAAGGCCACATGAGGAAACATAAGGATTCCTTTGAGCACTGCTGCCAAATTTGTGGGAGACGTTTCAAGGAGCCTTGGTTCCTTAAAAACCACATGAAGGTCCACCTGAACAAATTATCTGTGAAAAACAAATCTCCTAATGACTCAGAAGTACCCGTGTCCATCAGCAGCATGTCACAGGAAGCTCATGCCAACTTGTATTCCAGATACTTGTCCTGCTTGCAAAGTGGCTTTCTTCCTCCTGACAAAGCAGGGCTCAGTGAACAGAATCAGACTTACAACAAAGGAGAGCTGCCCATGAAAGAGAGAGAAGTTCTGGGCAAGCTCCTGTCTCCCATTGCTGGCATTGGCCACAGCCTTGCTGAAGGAGACAAACACTCTTTATTGGGCTGTCTTAACCTTGTGCCTCCTCTCAAATCCAGCTGCATAGAGAGGCTACAGGCTGCAGCCAAGGCTGCCGAGATGGACCCTGTAAACAGCTATCAAGCTTGGCAGCTAATGGCAAGAGGAATGGCCATGGAACATGGTTTTTTGACTAAAGAGCACCAGATACAGCGGAGCCATGAAGACTCTTTGGCAAATGCTGGAGTTATGTTTGATAAGGAGAAGCGGGAGTATGTGTTAGTAGGAGCAGATGGCTCCAAGCAGAAAATGCCTGCTGATTTGGTTCACAGCACTAAAATGGGCAATCAGAGAGACTTGTCAAACAAACTAGACCCTTTGGAAGGCAGTAGAGATTTTCTGTCTCACGGTATGAACCAGGGGCTTGATTATAACATGCAGAGCCACAGCAACATGAAAGAAAAGCCAACTGAATGCCCTGACTGTGGCAGGGTTTTTAGAACATACCACCAAGTTGTTGTTCATTCCAGAGTCCACAAAAGAGACAGGAAGGTAGAAGATGAAATCATTCAGGGGAGCATCGAAGAACGCCGTGGGTCCGGGAGTGATCAGGAATCTCAGTCAGTCAGCAGATCGACAACCCCAGGGTCCTCTAATATTACTGAAGAAAGTGGAATGGGTGGAGGCCTCTCACAGACAGGAAGTGCCCAGGAAGACAGTCCACATCCTTCTTCACCTTCTTCCTCAGGTAGGCCAAGTTCTCTCTCTCTCTCTCTCTCTGGATGGAATAATTTGAATAGTTCTTCCAAACCTCCCCCTGCTCACAGATGGTAATAAGGTAGCAGTGCTTCCTAAAAAGAAAACACATTCAAAGTTTAGAACTTTGGTTGTCCTTAGATTGAGGGGTGTGTTTTTTTTGTGTGTTTTTTTAAGCAGCATTATCTTTTGTTTGGTTGATTCTTGGTGGTTCTATTTTTCAGTGTTACATTTAACAGACACGTTAATGGTTCCACCTATGGTAGTAGTAAGTAACAGTAATTGTTTAACAAGATACATTATTTATTGATATTTTTTACTCCGTTTTTCATATTCCGTATCAAATTCTTTCCCATGCAGATCTTCACTTTCAACTTTGAGAATGGTGTAAGCACAACATTAGTTCAAAAAGTTTCAAATTGATTCATAAACCCTTGTGGGCACTGTCGTCACATGCATACACTGACAATTCAGTAGGATGGTTTATATATTTAAAATATATCTGGTTTTAAAGAAGAAGGTATTTTGCTTTTATGTTAATACACTAATTTGCAAAGATGCAACACCATGCTATCAGTGTAATGAAGATAGCCATAAGATCACTGCTGTTTACTTCTTCATTTAACCTTCCCTGTATGCCCAGCCTTGTTTCCTTTTGGCAAGTGGGACACAATCCATTGATGTGGCTAATTGTTTAAGGTCAAAGACCAAGGATATGCAGAGATTTGGGGCCTGTGGGAGTTTGAATGAAAACCTGTGCATACCATCCTAATATTCTATGACCCTCTGTAGGCTGTTCACTCATGAGTTTAAAAATACATGAAAGTTAGTAAGGATTTTCATTTAAAAAAACACACAATCCATTGTATTTAGTGTTAACTGGATGTGTCGAAAAAGAGGGAAGTAAAATAATGTTTTCTTGGCACTATCTCAATATTGAGTTTTCTCAGCACATTAAAAAGAAAAGAAAGGTAAGATTTCTGGCCTCATCCCTCATTTCTAGACTCTTGAACTAATGGATAGTAAATTGAAAGTTATATCTTCAGCCCCTTTATAACAAAAGCACCTTCTAATATTGTAATCATTCTGCAGGCCTAACAACAGAGGAAATCATGCCATAACAAATACTCTGTTACTAATGGCAACATTGATTTCTGCAATCAGCCATTAAGTCTAGAAAATGAAAGACAGTTTGAGAGACCTTAAGGCATTACATTGCCCACTGTTAAAGATCTGTTAGCTGGCTGTTGAAGGTAATTCTTTTTAGACTCACACCCTCCCTTAGTTTCGATAAATATTTTAGTATTGAAGGCAATCCACTGTTACAGTTATTAAGTAGATGCCAGTTTATTTTTGCTGTTCTTGTCATGCTCCAGTATCCTCTGTTTCCAAGACCAGATTAATATAAAAGAAAAGTGTTAGTTTGGGGGTGGCTTATTATAAACCAGTAAAGAAACTCTTAAGACACATAAATCTGCCCTTTGCATTCCACAGATTCCTATAGTGCTTAATGCTGTTGTTTAAATACCCATGAAACACACTGACGACTCTTAGAACTGTAGTCTCATTTAGAATTTATTAGTGGTGAAACAAATTTGAAACCCTGTATGAGAATGAGGGAAACAGGGGACAGCTAATTTTATACTATGTGGTTGTTTGAATTGTTTTAAGAGGATTGAAAATCCAGTATGACAACATAAAATTTTTCTTTTCCACACAAGTTGCACTTGTCAACATTCGGAACATGAAGGAGAAAGAGAAAATGCTTTTTTTTTTCTTTATGTAAGCACTGATTCCCCAAAGGTTGGTCAACGTGTTTCCACCATGTGCTTTAGCAATGCAACTGAAAAACAATGCATTTTTTGTCATTTTTTAATGCTACTCTCACCCTGTGAAGGTCACAGGGTGGGTGCTTTTGACAGCCTGCCCAGAATAAAAGTAACAATGAACCCTAGTCAACATGGTTCCATAATAACCTATCCTGCTAGATCCTTGAAATGTGTCTGATCACACAAGTGCTGGCATGCAGATTTCTAAACTCCTTTGAGCCAGCGTGGGGAGCCTGTAGTCCTCAATGTAACTTCAAAAGCCCAATGATCAGTTCAGATCTCTGAAGAAAATCAATTTGCCCTTCTCCCAGTAAGGAACGAGAAGCAAGGAGAAAGAAGGGTTGGGGAGAGAAAGGGATAAAGAAGAAAGGTGGTGGGCGAAAGAAAGAGATGGAGGAAAATGTAAATCCTACACACTTTAGGTTCTTACTCCACCCACTTTTAATTCTGGCTCCACCCACATATGATATATTATCTTAGACAGACTACTTGAGGGAATGCTATACTCAATAAAGGAATCATTGCCTTCCCCTGATTTAACCCCGGAGAATTCAAAATAACTCATTTCAGTTTTTTGGTAATTTTTCATGTAAGCCTTGTTCAATCATCACCTAACCTGTTTTTTTTTTTGCCAGCATTCAAAAGGAGGAGCGCCAAACCCCTCTCCTGTCCATTTTTTGCTTTCTGTATTTGAAGAGGAGTGTCTACAGAGGAGAGCTTCTTGATCACTTGTAGGCCCTCCTGAGTGAACAAGAACCCCGATTTCCTAGTTTCTTCCTCAGGTAGAGAGTCGATATGCAAGCAGGGACCTCTTTTCTGCAGACATGCCAGTCTCCTTCTGGGAAAAGCAATGACAGAGAGGAGAGGGGGTTAGGGCACCTCTCTAAGCCTGCTGGATAAAACCTGGTAAGTAATGTGGAGGAACATGAAATTATCTAACGTGGTGTTCTGGCTTACTCCAGTTCCTCCCAGTAAATCAGTACTTCTGTAATGCAAGTTTTTCAGTTTTAACCACAAGTGATAAAACACCTATTAATCTTCCTTCGTCTTGCAGCATGTTGTAATATGATGGCCTTTGTATTGCCCTTACTTTAAATGTGCCAGCTACATTTTTTTGCATATTAGTCAGTTTATGAAATTTAATGTTGATAAAGATGGAACCCCAAGTAGGTTCAGCGACATTTATCCCAGACTTGTAAACTTACGTAGTGAATCCAGTTTTCAATCATGAGGGTTGGATGAGTAATTTCTAATTGTTTTCTTTGTTGCCTCAGAATGGACATTCAGCATCTGTATGATGAACTGTGTCATTGATGCAAGATATCAAATACTAAAGCATTAAACTTTTTTACCAGATGAAATAATGTTTCATTAATTTCACCTTAGCCCTTCCCATCCTACAATGCTGTATCTGCCAGTTGAAAGTTCCCTAGAAAATAAAAGGTAAATCGTTGCATAATTCTTGCTACCTATGGATAATAAACCTGCAGAATACAAAAGAAAGTCTGTGATTCCTAAAGTTAAAGGGAAATAGACACCGAGACAGCCATTAAGAAATTACTACAGAAAGCACTGTTTAACCAATTTCTAAGCTCATACAACAATGTCTTAGAATTTAATTTG
>JBAJHW010000008.1:11831863-11871863 GCA_037013535.1 Intellagama lesueurii
GACAGACAATTTATGCCAGGAAATAATTAAGAGTGTTAAATTTTAAAAGCAGCAAGCAGTGATCCCTGGGTTGCTTCGATTTGCAAAATATTCTCTTGAGGAGATGACAAACATTTTTGGGGGAATTAAATGTTTTAATGCTAAGTTGGTTCTTTAAATTACTATTATTTTTATTTGCTGGCCTCATTCGGTGTTAGGTTGAGTGAGATGCAAAGCTGCACTTCTTTTAAAGCTCAGCTGTTATAACTGAGCACCATATGCAGCTTTTCAATCCCTGATATGGAACAACGTACATGCTGCTCCATGTTTGCAAGAGATTTACAGAAGCTTGAGTTCTGTGTATTAAAGCTGTGTACATCCAGACATTTGGGAAAGTACTTACCACAAAGCTGCTGGGGGTGCAGGCCTATACTAATAACCTGGCAAAGGATCAGCATTTTATTCTTACATAATGCAGCTAAATTACATAAGAACATAAGAAGTTGCTTCACTAGATCAGACAAAAGGTCTGTTTAACCCAGTGCTCTGTTTCCAACAATGGCCAGACAGATGATTTTGGGAAGTTCATAAGCAGGGCATGATGGCAGAGGCTAAATCTGGTAATTCGGTGGCATACATACCTGGAGGATGGAAGTTCTTTTGCAGAAGTGGTACTAGGGAAGAAGACTCCAAGTTGGGTGTCCTCCAGTCTTAGAAGACACCAACCCTATTCCAGTTTACACAAGTGTATAGAATACTCATAGGCAGAGTGCAGGGTTCTCATTCTGCCTCCCTTTATCAGCAGTGTTGTCACATTTTTATATTTGGAGTGCTTTAAGTCTGTAGAAGGACAATCTCCACTATCTTCATGTGAGTCTGGGCCCTGGAAAATAAAAGCTCTGTCTCACATGCAGCACCCACAAATAATGGAACTCTCTTCAAACTCGCCAACATATTCCACATGAATGAAGGGCACAAACAGAAGATGATGGAATAAAGTTAGAATGCTCCCTTTTTGTATGATTATTCTGCAGCCCTTCTAATGTTTGAGTTGGGCTTTGGGGAGGAGACAATACTTAATTCCAAAGACATGAAAATCTGTTAGAATTATAGACTCATAGAATTGAATAGTGAAGTTGAAACTATAAAGTAATCAAGTCCAACCCTCTGCTTGATACAGGAATGCAAATGTTAGGTTTGCTTTCTCCCACATGTGATTCCCCCACCAATTAATTCTGACCAAAACCAAAGTGAAATGAAAATCTCACCCATCCCGACTGAACAGGCAAGCTGTTAAAGGCTTTAAATATTGAAATTGTCACAGATATGCCTAGTGCTCCGATCTGCAAACAGCAGTTTCACATGGTAGTATGTCATGTCATGTGTTTCCATAGTTTATCTGCACCAGAAATAAATCTGTGCCTACTGCCTTTCATATATAATGGAGGCGGGGGGGCCCTTCTTCCATTCTCAGCACTGTCCCAACCACTCTGGATTTCAGGAAGCAAGCAAAACATCCTCTTCTTCAGGAGGCTTACAAATGCAAACTCTTTAATTGCTTTCCATGTGGATATTTTATAGGATAGGGCCTTCTGCACTGTTTTATAGGATGTTTCTATCAATTATAGTCTGAAGGATTTCACTTTTTGGCAATTTTGTGAGATATTTTTGATGTACAGATGTAATAATATTGTCATACTCTATGTGTTATAATATTTTCCCCATGGTTTTATGTCCACATCTTCCAATACCAAATCAGAATATGATCCAGAGCAGAACACAAACCAATTAGTACAGATAGTGATGCGCTATTAGCCTATGAAGCAAATCTGAGTGGAAATTAAATTAAATGAATGGTAGGGACTAGACAGGAGGGTATTCGTATTTGTATACGAATACAAATACTCCAGCACAGCTGGAGTTAACGAGGGTCTGGCCCCCTGGGGCTAGACCGCCCACTCATGCGTCCGCTGCCACTGACGGCCCCACTCTTCCTTCCAATCACTCCGGAGCTCCCGGTTGGCTAGCCACTCCTGGCAGAAGGAGGGAAGACGAGTCTCCTTGCAAGGCTGACGAGTGGCTAGCTGACCAGGCACTCCAGAGCGATTGGAAGGAAGAGCGGAGCCAGTGGCGATGACAGACGCATGAATGGACGGTCTGGCCCCCTCATTAACTCCAGCTGTGCGGGGGTACTCTTATACGAATTCCCCCATCTCTACTAGGGACTATTATGCCCAGGACTGAAATGGTTCTGAATCACAGAAGTGGTCCATACTCCAATCAGTGGCTTTCAATCTGAAAGTCTCATAAAAGAGGAGTATGGCCAGTGTGGCTTCACAAAAAGCTCAGGGAGGACCTAAAAACAAAAAAAGACATGTACAGGAAGTGGAAAGAAGGCCAGGCCACCAAAGATGAGTGCAGACAAGTAGCAAGGAAATGCAGGGATGGCATTAGGAGGGCAAAAGCTGAGAATGAGCTGAGGTTAGCTAAAGACTAAAAGCAATAAAAAAAAGCATTCTTCAGATATGGGAGTAGCAAAAGACAAACAAAAGACATAGTGGCACAGCTCCGCAATGGAGATGGAAAAATGATAACAGAGGACAAAGAAACTGTGCTCAATTCCTATCTTAGTTCAGTCTTTTCCCATAAGACAGACTATGAACTTCCAAACAAATTGGAAGTGCAAGTTGGGGCGGGGGACAGGATTGCAGCTGGAGATTGATAAACAAATAGTGAAGGAATACCTTACCACCTTGAACAAGTTAAAATCTCCAGGGCCGGATGAACTGCATCCAAGAGTACTGAAGGAACTGGCTGAAGAATTCTCGGAACTGCTATCCATTATTTTCTTGAAATCATGGGAAACGGGTGAGGTGCCAGAGGATTGGAAGAGGGCTAATGTTGTCCCTATCGTCAAAAAGGGCAAAAAAAGAGGAACCTGGGAACTACAGGCCAGTCAGCCTGACATCAATCCCAGGGAAAATTCTGGAACAGATCGTAAAGCAGTCATTGTGCAAGCACCTAGAAAACAATGCAGTAATAACTAGAAGCCAACACGGATTTGTCAAGAACAAAATCTTCCAAACTAATTTGATCTCATTTTTTGATCAAGTAACCTCCCTGGTAGACAGAGGGAATGCTGTAGACATAGTATATCTTGACTTCAGCAAAGCTTTTGACAAAGTGACCCATGATAGATCAGCAAGCTAACTAGGTGTGGGCTGGATAGATCAAGTGTCAGATGGAGACACAATTGTCTACAGAATCGTACTCAGAGGGTGATGATTAACGGTTCTTTCTCTAACTGGGAGGAGGTAACAAGTAGAGTACCCCAAGGCTCAATCCTGGCCCCGGTGCTCTTCAGTATTTTTATTAATGACTTGGATGAGGGAGTACAGAGAATACCTGTCAAATCTGCAGATGATACCAAATTGGGCAGAATAGCTAATACCCTAGAAGACAGACCTTGATAGGATGGAGCACTGGGCCAAAAACAACAGAATGAAATTCAACAGGGATAAGTGCAAAATACTGCACCTCAGAAAAAGAAACCAATTGCATAGTTACAAGATGGGGGATACCTGGCTCAGCAAAACTACAAGCGAGAAGGATCTTAGAATTGTCGTAGATCACAAGCTAATTATGAGCCAACAATGTGGCTACAAAAAAGGCAAATGCTATTTTAGGCTGCATTAATAGAAGTATAGTTTCCAAATCCCACGAGGTGCTAGTCCCCCTCTATTCAGCATTGGTTAGGCCTCACCTTGAGTATTGTGTCCAGTTCTGGACACCACACTTCAAGAAGGATGCTAACAAATTGGAACAAGGAAGGCGACAAGGATGGAGGAGGGCAACAAGAATGATCAGGGATCTGGAAACCAAGCTTTATGAGGAAAAACTGAAAGAACTGGGCATGTTTAGCCTCGAGAAAAGAACACTGAGGGGTGATATGATAGCACTTTTCAAATATCTGAAAGGCTGTCATATGGAGGAGGGGCAAGATCTGTTCTCAGTCATCCCAGAGTGTGGGATATGCAACAATGGGCTCAAGTTAAAGGAAGCCAGATTTTGGTTGAATATCAGGAAAAACCTCCTAACTGTTAGAGCAGTACGACAGCGGAACCAGTTACCTCGGGAGTTGGTGAGTGCTCCAACACTGGAGGCATTCAAGAAAAACTAAGATAATCACCTGGACCTTGTAGGCCCCTTCCAACTTCACTTTTCTATGATTCTATGGTATCTTTGTCCCTCTAGATATTTTGGATTTCAACTCCCATAATCCCACACAGGTTGGTTTTCTGGCAATTGAGGTCCAAAACATCTGGAGGGCCAAGGCTCCTGGCCTCAATTCTAAATGATACTTCAATAACAAGATTAACAGTATCAGGCACATTTTCCATGAAAGACAAAAAACTCGGTTCCATTAATCAAAATAGCCTCAAACTGTTCTGTGTATACTTTTGGATACATAGACTAGTTTACATGAATCAGAGAGGCCTACGAAAGCTTACCAGTTCCATACTTCAACAGAGCATATATGAAATAAAAAAGTAATTGCAGTAACCAAAGGTCATAACAAATTAAGAATTAAAAGTAAAAATAAATACACAAAGCATTGATAAAACTATATAATGATATAATACAAGATATCTAGTAGTGGTTGCAACTCTGATAAAAAATATTCAAATACTAAAGCTAAGCTTGAATACAAACATGTTCCACAAAGCTCTGAAAAACTGCAGAGTTTCTATGCTAGGTGTCTATTATTTATGGATTGTATTCTTGGGTGGGGCACATTCTGATAACACTAATACATGTTATTGAGAACATCTCTGGGGAAAGTATAGAGGAGGCTGATCCACTGAACCAAATGGGGCAGTGGCCCATCTTAATTTCAGGTTGCTCCCAGCCAGCTCAATCCCCAGGCACAGGCTGTGCTATGGCGGTGTCTTAAAGGCAAAATGTATTCACTCTTCATTTTGTGTAAATATAAATACCCTTGTGTGCCTGCAGATGGCTTTAAGTTGCTGCAGTACCAAACATGTTTCCTGAACACAGAAACTTTAACCACCAATTTATTAGGGGGGGGGGGATCTCATTCCTCTGTGTTGGCATTGATGATCACCCTCCTGTCTCCAGATCAACAACAATGAAACCCACTGAACAGTACTCTTATTATCCTAAGAATGGTGTTTTCTCTATGCAGTAAAACATTAAACATTAAAATAAACAGGAGTCAGGCAGTTCCAGTATACCTTGATATCTGTGTAGAGAGGCAAAAACAGCATGATGCAAAACAAAATGTTTGTTTGTTTGTATCTCTGTTTATGTGTATGGAGGGGTGATTTTCACTCATCAGTTGTATGTTTGTACACTAAATTTGTGCTATACATTTGTGTCAGGGCTTGAGTTTGGGTGAACAGATGTCTTCATCCTATACCTATAATCTCGCACTGGGGGGTGGGGGAAGTGTAGCTACCTGTAGAAAAGGATCTTGAATAGATTTGGACACAAAGAAGGGGGGGACATTTTTTAAAATAGAAACGTGGAACTCATTCTTGTGTTGTTCTTATGCCTGTCTATACAAAGGAAATCCCACAGTTGGTCAAATTTATTCCTAGGGAAATGTATAGAGTTATAATTCCCCAGGTAAACAAGACACATAGTTTGTGGGTTTTTTTTTTCTTCTCTTCTCTTTCTCCTCCCACTCTTCTTCGTTTTTTCAATAGGCAAAGGTTGGTTGGTTTGCTTTTGGGCTTTTCATTAGTTTATTTCTGAGCACAATTGGTGTGTTACACTGGAATTTGCCACGATGGTGGTTTGTTCATATTTTTCTTCTGCTGCTCTACAACAGAGAAGGGAACACCTCTTTTAATTATCTATGTCTCTTTTAATTATTATGGCAGAGAGCAGGATTTAGAGAAAAGGAACAGCTGGATCAGGATTCAGAGGTAACAGTGCAGTTGACTAGGGCAGGATCTAGAGGCAAGGCACAGCGAAGAGAGATGGCTGGGGCAGGATTTAAGTGTAGAACGTGGTAAAGAACAGTTAACTGGGCAGCCTCACATTGAGAGTGAATAAGTGTGGCAGTGGCAGGGGAGAAAATGAAAAAGCAAGTGTGAGTGAACAAGCCCAATGGCCAGCTTTGAAACTGGAAACAGAGGAAAGTAGCAACAGCAGACAGGAACTATTCTAGTTTTGTAGCAGTGAATGAATAGGATAGGAGTGAGTGAATGTATGAATGAATGCCTGATGGCCTCTGTGCTTGTGTAAATTGATGTGTAGGTATGAATACCCACTTTTGCCTCCAGTTCTACCATTACTATTTACCCTGCCCACTGCTGTGAGCAATGCTTTTTCCGCACCAAACACAGTGGACATCAGTGCCCCAGGTTCTTTAACAAACCCTTTAAAAAAGAAAACAACAACAACATGGTTTTCAAAAAGACATGGTATTGGCACATTATTATGCAAGTGAGAGCCAGTGTTTTCCATCCACACCCAGAAAGCTGCTTTCTTTAGATTCATTTGGGTTTGCTCTGAGAATAATTTTTTGAATAGAAGTACAATTACTGAAAGATAGCACGGCAGTGCTACTAATAGACAGGAAATACAAGTATAAGAATATTCCTATTTAAATTTTCAGTACTAGTTATTTAAGGACATTACCAAAAATATTTCACTGTCACCATATGATATTTCTATATATAGCAACTGTGAATCAGGTTACCTACTGTAGAATGCATTATAAAAATAACACTACAATATGTTCATGCTTAGAACTACATTTAGAGTTTTAAAAATCATCCAAGGTACAGCCTGTTTTTCTCTGCTTCACAGAGTGGAAAGCATCCTAAACATGGCATCATAGCATGATTTGTTAATGCTCCATGTAACAATTTGTGAATTAATACATAAGATATCTTGTTCTCACAGTATTGCTAGATATGTATAACAGTGAACAACTACATTAAATGATTATTTCAATGGATGAGTATAGGTTGTCCACATACCCATGAGTCAGGTGCTTCACCCACTGACTGTCCTGCCTAGGTCAAGTTTGAGCTTGTTTTTTTTCTGGTCCAGAATACTTGCTAAATTCCTCAGCAGTGATTTTGAAATCGCTATGAGATTCCATCCAGCCAAATGTCAGACAAAAAGCTTGGTTTTGTTAACATCTCTGTAATTTGTCCCAAAGATGCACAAAATAATTGTCTTTTCTACTTGAGAAGCATGCAAATGCAGCAAGCACATAAGGAATGGCTGTTTGTGCAAAAAGAGGCAAATAACCCATCCAAGACTTAAAAGAGTTTAATTTCTCTGAATCTAGGGAGCAATCATCCTTGCATTGGCCAGTCTTGTGCATTTTCTGCACACACAAAGTCTTCCTCACAAGTGAGATGACAGAATGAAGAGCTTCAGACAATTTTACATAGTCTTCACAGTCAAGGAGAAAAATGTTGCAGTTCTTTCCAGTCTTGTTGACCGCAAATGGATCTCTGCACATGCTCAAAGACACATTTGGTGTTAACTTCAATTTGTGTGCATTCTCAAATGACCACTCAACGAACCACAGTTACAACAGCAACCAATCACACTTTGTCCCCAGCTATGAGGATGAGACGTGAGGAATTGCATACAGCTGACAGAAAAATAGATCAAGATTTCCACAGCCTACCTATTTCAACAACACACTTCGATTAATTCCAGTGATTCAATAGATCTGCACTACATGAGAATAGCTTTTGGAATTATCCTGATAGTAGTTGTATTAGCAGAAGCAGGAGCATAAACCTATACATACACATTGAGGGTATTCTCAGTTACAGCTGTCTTTGCTCAAAGATTTAGATATTACTTGAAAGAAGAAACATTTGAAGTACAGTTTAGGAAGTAAAAAAAGTTTCCAAATAGTTTAGTCAAAGACTTTAGCAATTTACTGGTATAGGTTGTTCAAGACCTACAGTTGTAATCAAAATTATTCAACCCCCCATTGAAAAGCAGGTTTATTGTCAAAATTTACAGACTTTCAGCTGTTTGCAATGAACAAATCAAACAAAAACAATTGAAATAGCTCAACACAATGAATGCTTCAAGTGGTTTCCCCAAATTCAACTGAAAATGCAACTTTTAATGAATTCTACAGTCTCAAAATTATTCAACCCCTTCATGGCAAGCACCTTTAGTACTTAGTAGAGCATCCTTTTGCTGTTATGATCTGTTGTAAACAAAATGCGTAGCCAGCCACCAGCTTCTTACAGCGTTCCTGAGGAATCTTAGCCCATTCCTCATGGCCAATGGCCTCCAGTTCAGTAATATTCTTGGGTTTGCATGCTGCAACCGCCTCCTTCAAATCCCACCAGAGATTTTCTATGGGGTTCAAGTCAGGTTGACTGTGATGGCCACTGTGGAATCTTCCAGGACGTCTTCTGCAACCAAGCCTCGGTGGAGTTTGAGGAATGCTTGGGATCATTGTCCTGTTGGAAAGTCCAATGATACCCAAGTTTCAGCTTCCTCACAGATGGCATGACGTTTTCTCCTAGCATTTGCTGATACTTCAGTTAATCCATCTTGCCTTCCACATGCTGCAGGTTTGCAGTGCCAGAGGATGCAAAGCAGCCCCAGAGCATCACCGAGCCACCACCATGCTTAACTGTAGGCAGAGGGTTCTTTTAAGGGTTTTTCTCAACCTGTCTTCTCAGAAATCTGGTTGCAGCTGTTGATAGCTTCCTTTTTCTGCCCCGTCCAGGTAGTGTAGCCACTGTTCCTTTAACTTTGAACTTGCGAACTATACTTCCAACTGTGTCTCTAGGAACATTCAGTGCCTTCACTATCTTTTTGTATCCTGTTCCTTGCTTGTGAAGGGCAATGATCTCTTCTCTTAACTTTTTGGACCATTCTTTTGACTTAGCCATATTTCTAACATGCAGTCAAACTTGGCACTCACCAAACCCCTAACCAGTTCAGGTATTTCATGTGTTCCAGCTCAAGCACACATAGTGCAACAAATGAAGCCCTTGATTAGTTGCATCAGG
This sequence comes from Intellagama lesueurii, assembly GCA_037013535.1. NCBI lineage: Eukaryota > Metazoa > Chordata > Lepidosauria > Squamata > Agamidae > Intellagama > Intellagama lesueurii. The sequence goes on from JBAJHW010000008.1 coordinate 11,840,878, forward strand.
TATGCTTGAGACAACACCTGTTTTGTATGTTTGTGCTGTTGTGTGGAATTCTATTCAGGGGGTTGAATAATTTTGAAACTGCAGAATTCATTAAAAGTTGCATTTTCAGTTGAATTTGGGGAAACCACTTGAAGCCTTTGTTGTGTTGAGCTGTTTCAATGGCTTTTGTTTGATTTGTTCTTTGCAAACAGCTGAAAGTCTGTAAATTTTGACAATAAACCTGATTTGCAATAAGGGTTGAGTAATTTTGATTACAACCGTACACAGACTCTCCACTAATGTACAGTTGTTCATGCTGATCTTTATACATAAGACAGCTGCTGGAACAAGACCCCCTCGCCTCTATAACCTTCAGAACACCACACAAAAATGTCCATTTAGTAGAGACACCATCTTTTTCTGTAACAAATTATTGTACCGATAGCAGAAGTGGGGATTTCCTTTTCGTGTCACTTTGTTAAGTAAGTTTCCTTTATTGAAAATAACGCTGAATAGCAAACACTGTGTCTTGGGAACCAAACAAACACAGTTCCATCTTGAAGGGCAGTTCTTCCCCCATTTTATGCTGGTGGAACTAAAAATAGTAACTCCTCAGAAGTAGGAGCAAAGGTAATTAGAAAGGAATGGAAAGAAAGTTTCAAGTTTATTTACGTTTTGTAGCCCATAGACCATACCCCATGTCAAGTTTTGGAGTTTAAAAATACATTAGAACTACAATTTGCCATATCTACAACACAATTTTTGCAAAGACTGCTCAAGAGTAATTTTTGTCTTGAGGAAAGTGTTGGTCTTACATTCTAGTTGTAGATTCATTTAAATTGTGTAATTCCCTTTGCTCCTCCTACCTTTGGCCTTTTGTTGGGTGTGTATGTGTAAATTCAAGTTACACACTCTGACCTAGCAATTCCAGTGTTTTTGTAAGGGCTGTAACTGCCCATATATTTTATCTTGTATGTTGTGAGCCGCCCAGAGTAGACTATGTCTAGATGGGCGGCATATAAGTGCAATAAATAAATAAATAAATAAATAAATAAATAAATAAATAAATAAATAAATAAATAAAATAAAATAAAGATATCTACACATAGGCTCACATGCATAGCGGTTATTAAGAATAAATATCAGATAATAACAGCCATGAATGAATCACAGTGGTGAGTCCTTAGAATGTTGGGCTGCAGTGAAAATGTAGGGGAAGGAAGCCTCTGACATCTCACACATTGGACTTCAGAAACTTGCAGTGGTCCAGTATTCTGCAAGGATATAGTGTTGTGCCATTTTCCAACATAAATGTACTCCATAAAGCTTGTGGGTGGGCAAGTACAAACATTCTTACTCATTTCTACGAACCTGACTTTCGCTGACACAGTCTGGGCCCATTTCTCCATGCAAAAGCATTCAGTTTTTGTGTCAATTTCTCCTGATTAAGTATATTTTGATAAAAGAAGCCATGATTGACCAGACTAAGAGTAGAAAGGAGTACAGTGCTGTGTAATTATTCACACTTAAGGGAGGGCATCATTTGCTGTGTCCCTGCCAGCTGTATTAAGCAGCAAGTGGCCAAGCATGCTGTACACTCATGCTGTGCAATTAGTGGGTGGGTGAGTGGGTCCTCTTCTATTGACGATGCCTTATTGTGGTTCCCACATAATTTTCACCCTTGACACGGCCCATCCCTTGTTCAAATGATGACTGGTATTAGGTACCTACAGCTTCTACTGGAGTGCTTCCAACTGATTAAGCATTTTTAGACTGTGTCTTGCTGCCTTCATGTTTTATTTCCAGCCATTCTCATTCCCTTTCATTTTATATTACTTTAGTTATTAAAAGCATTGGTTTAAACTAGGCTTGCCAAGATTGTGGCAGCTTTAAAACACAGCATTTTTTAAAAAAATACAGTAACAATAAAATAATAATAATCAAATGTCTTCATCAGCTGGGTTTTCACAGCTCAATTCAGAATCTGAAAGGATTCTTTGGCCAAAGAAAATAACAGACGTTAAGTAGGAGAGGGGCTTACTTAAATTGTAGAGTAAATTTTGGCATCTGCTGAAGGCAGAGTTTCAAAACCTTATGTTTTTATTGTTGGTGACTCTGTTCAGTGAAAGGTCCATGTAGGAGAGAATCCAAACGACAATTACTGCAGTGAGAATAAACATGGGAAGCTTTGATTTTAAAAAAAAATGAAGTAGGCATAAAACAAATTAATTTGTAGCACTCGGTTCCTTGAAGCGTTAGAAACTGCAGTAACTTGCAGGCTAGGAGGTCTTCATTGGGGTGCTCAGCAGATCACTACAATAAATTTAAGGAAATCCCATACATTTCCTACTGATTTATCAAGAAAACCCTTTGTAACATAGATTTCAGTGCAAAATTGGTGTCTTTGTGTTACCTTGTTTGTTGTAGGTAAGATCTTTCTTATTCCTGCCTGCCTGATGTTTCTCCGTGTTATGGTAGTAGTAATAATACCAGCAGCAGCAATACTTATACTCATGCTACTTAACTATCTCTGTGTACGTTACATTTGAGAAACCACAGAGCAAGGAAGGAGTGGTAGCACGAAGGGCCAATATTTAGTTACCATGTACGTGCACTTTAAAAAGTTCTTTAATTTCTCAAAGGTAGCTAATAGTTATTTTATTTACTTGTTATGAAAATAAGACATTGAAATGCTACAAAATACTCTCCAGCACATCCACAGGAGGCACAGCACAAGGTAGCACTTGATCCATATGATACTGTTCCTCCACCACTGAGCGAGGTTTCATCCTGTAACTGTTAAAATAACCAATACCTATGGGTATTCCATGAGTAAAGGATCGGAGACAGAAGTTGACCCTCACTGAGTTGTAGTCATACCTTCATTATTATGAAGAGGAACAAATTATAAGTAGCTATAATGATTTGCTTCTAAATTCCAAGCTTGTCATCCTTATGATAGGGTTTGGGACTTCAGTCTCCAATAGATGTGTTACTCTATAGTAACACTCTGACTTTTGGGAGTCTTGGTGTACGTGCCAATTGTCACATTTATTGTCAGAGGAAAACCTGCACATCTTTGTACACATTATGTACTGTCAAGTCAGTTTCAGTTTACAGTGACCTGAGAAGGGTTTCTGGGATATGTGAAATATTTAAGGAGTGATTTTACCAATACCACCTCTGTGAGCTTCCCTGGCCAGTGGGTATTTGAAATCAGGGTCTTAGGTCATTACTCTACTTCTGTCCACTACACCAAGAATCATTCAGTGTCTATTTGTTGCCTTCCTGCATCCTTCATTCTTGTTGGCCCAGTGTGTGCATTTATTTGCATATCTCACTTAGTTTCTCAATTCACAAAAGCAAGCTTTTCGCTGAAGCTCAAAAGAGCAGGAGCCTGCATGGCATCCTGAGGGAAGACATGCTATAACCTTGATGCTGATACTGAAAAGGTCTTGTCACTTGCCCAGGCCAGCAAGTGAAGAGATACATCATCTGAGGGTTTTCCAAGGTGCCAGAGCATGCTGGGGGGAAGTAATGGGGGGGGGGAACTGTTGAGAGGAAAGGATGTTGCATGTTCCACACACATTTATGCTACACTTCTCTGTTGCAGCAGTGGAAGTCCAGTGTTGGGTACATCCCATATACTATATTTCATATCCCATATCCTATATTTGCTGAGAAGTAATTCATCCATGCTGTTTTTCCTCCACTTGTGGGGTTTCTCCCTGCAGGTAGAAATTGGCTTTGAATTCAATCCAATTACTGGTGCTTCTCGTTGTCTGTTGCTTAATATCATAATTTGGGACTGCTCTTCATGATTTTGGACAAGGACCTTTTCCCAGTCATATGTATAGATGCTAGGGATGAAACTTGGGACATTCAGCGTGCAATAGATATTCTCTTCCCTTGAGCTTCTCCTATCACCCTGTAGCATACAGAAGATCTGGACCTTCCTGTCCCTTTTAATAGGATAGTTGCTCTAGAGACCAAGAACACATGTGTATTTAATTTTCTCAGGGTCTATCATGTGTGTTGTTTGCTGCTAAGGAGACTCACTGTGAAACATCTGAGAGCAGATCATTACAATATTACCAAGTGCTGGGAAAGCACTTATACCTTATTCACAGGTCCTTCTGGATGATCAGCAATGAACAGAATATGAAAAGGAACAAAGTTAGGAGCTCAGTGACAAAAACACCTTTCATGCTTAGAGCCATTTCCTTGGTACAATGATATCTTTTACCTAAAAGGCCTTTGAAAAATTTGGTCACAAAATAGCACATGAATGTGTTTATTGTGGGTAAAAGTTGGAAGCATTGTTCTGATGACACCCGTAAAGCGTAATTATAGCTCCCATAGCTGTTTTCTCTCATATTTAGAGAGGAACATTCTTTGCCTCTAATCTCAGGTGCATACCTGTGGAAGGTTTAGATTCCTTTAAGCAGCATCAAAGTGATGACAACAGTGTGCAGCTGCTAACCATCTTTTCCTTGTAGTTCCTCACCCAGCTGTTTGGAAAAGAATGGGTGGGGGGGAGAGAGATGACAGAAAGAACCTCTCTTTATCATACCATATGGCGTAAAGTTTATTTGCCACGCAAAGTTAAAAATGTGCAGGATTGATCAGGATTGAAAAGGTTGGCATAGTGCTTTGGGAGCTGACATAAGAACACAACTTACAAAAAGAGGCAAAACAAATGTTTTAGTCAAAGTAATTATGATTTCAGGTCCAATGAAATTCCATTTTTATATGACCTCACTTTCTCTGTGATGCTAAATTAATCATTGTACAACCCAACTCTAACAGAGATTTATAAGAAAATAAATCCTAATCCGAACAGAATGAGCATACTGTGACCGGTGTCTCACAATAGTCCAGTCATAAAATAAGGTAGCAACCAGATTGATAGAAGTCCGGGGAGGCTTGGTTGTGGGTGTTTTTGGAAGTTCTAGGTTATTTTCTGCTAGATTCTCTAGCCTGTGTTGCTTGGTATGTTACATGCATGCACAGTTCAAGAGGTTCTCTGTTGTGATTCAGTTATTCCTAGGTATTTTAATTAACTGCATTTTCTGTTTCCTTCTTCAAAAGAAATCAGATAGATTAAAAGGTGGATAACCTGTGGCCCTCTAGATGTTGTGGGGACTGTAAGCTCCATTGGCACTAGCTAGCATAAGAGTTGTAGTTTGACAGCTTTTGAAGGATAAATTTTGTTAATCTCTGGTGTCAGTGATGCTCCCAACAAACATGTCACCTTCATAGTAGCCCTGTGGGGTGAGTTAGACATAAAGATGGTGGGTGGCTCTGGACCACTAAGTGAATTTTATGGTGGATTAGGACTTGAATTCAGTCTGGCACTCTAACCCTTACAGTTAGCGTGCCAGGGCTGCACCTTAAAGGCAGCACTGTAGTCCTATTAATTTAAGTGAAACCTGCTTCCATTAAAGGTGTTTGGTATCACTAGCTTGTAGAGGACGTTAACAAGACACTGCAAAGCAAGTTGGAAAATGGAAACGTCTTCTATTGTGCTCTTCCTATTCATCATTTTCTCAGATTCTTTGGATGCCAGGAGTAGTAACTGTATCATCTGGAATGCAAAACATTGCTCTTCCTTTCACTCTCAGGAGCTAAAGTACGAAGATGGCTATAGTCCCATTTATAATTTGATGACTCAAGTGTTTCCCTTTAAAATTTGATTTGATTCATCAGCTGGAATCCTCTTGCACAACTTTATGCCATGCAACTGGGAAGAAGTCATCAGCCATTACTGTTTCAGGGAAATTTAAGTTTTTTCTACCCTGCCCCCTGATATTCTAAGTGACCTAGAGATCCCTTTCATCCTGGGGAAGTCTTAGGGAGCTGTGGACAGGGAGGGAATGCTATTAATGCCTGAACATTGCTGCTGGTGGTGGTCTCACATTTTACTATAACTGGATGAGGAGTTTTCAAGCCTGCAGGATTCCTTGCAAACAGACAAGAGTGAGAGAAGCTATTCTTTCTCTTCAGTACCTGTGTAATCTATGCAGACTTGATATGCCCCAAATTAGCATCCTTTCCCTTTCACATGTAAAGCACAAAAACATAGAAGGACTGGTTGATTGATCAAACAGATACAAACTACCCATCCTATGCTTTTGATTTTTAAAACTTCACGCAACGAGGCAGCAGCCATCATAGCGCAAATTTGTGTAAACTACAAATTTCTTTCCAACAAATGGGAAAAACCTGTTTGAGGCTGACCCAAAATAATTTATTGTATTGGTCTGATAATATTTTGTAATGTCTTATGTGCAAGAATTAGAAAACTGAGGACTTGCATCCCTAATCTGGATATAAATGTAACCACTCACCAGATGGTTTACATGGGGATATATACATCACAACAAAAATCAGCTTACATCCTTCAAGAATCTCAGTTATTAGGACTCAAAATGTCCAGCGATAAGAACAGTGAGAAATCTTAAGGATGATGAGTTAATAAATCAATAAATCATGTGCTGATGAGGCACAAATATTCACGGACGACAAGGACAGTGTTTGTAGGTTGCATTGGTAATTGTGAAAAAGAAGCTGATTGATTTTTTGTGAGAAACTACTGATATTCTTCAAAACCTGGCTGTATCATCTTACTCTTTTCCTTCTTTCCCTTTCCTTCCTTTTCCTTTTTCTTTTTTTCCGTTCTTTCTTTCTTTCTTTCTTTTAAAATTAAATCTCAGCTGTTGCAATCAAATCCAAGCCTCTTTCCCTTATTGAAGGATTTCAGTAGGTATATAAGTCAAGGGACTTGGGCATATTTCCTCCTCTTAATTTTAGTTCTGCTGATGAGGAAACATCATCCTTGTTGGGCCGTACCACTTGTAAATTGAGTCTGCAGCTGGACTTTTGGAGAGTTTATTTGTGGCCTGCAACACAATAGCTGTAAACTACTACTCGGCTGTACAATAAGAAAACTAAAGGCCAAAGCGGTCATCCAAAATAGGCCTCATTAGACACAGCATCCATATGGTAATGGCCTCAGTACAAGGCACTGGATACTGCCTCGTTTCAGACAGCACTTTTGGAACACAAGCTCATTCACAACAAGGATCAATGTGTGGAATTTTGATAGCTTGGTTTGAGCTACACATATATTTCCATATATGAGACACTCTGTTAAAAGTTATTAAAAGAATGTTGTGTACCTATGTAAAAACCTGAGCCTTGCTCTTAGAATGGCCACTTGCACATCACTAAACAGGAGGACAAAAGTGGATAGTGGTTTATATAAAATGTGTATCCATGGCACATGAAAATGAATAATGGTATGAAGTGGTTCAGGACAGGGTGGATGCCCTCAGAAAAGCTGGTATGGAGAATCACCTTGCCATACCTCAGCGATATCCACTCTCAGGAGCCCGGTGACCTTGGAAAATGCAATCCCTTTACATCTAGTTTGACCCTAAAGGCCTAACAAATAAAAGAACCATCTGGTGATGCATCTCCTGGTAAAGCAGGGGTGGGCTAATTGTAGCCCTCCAGAGGCAGTTGGGCTTTTACTTCTGGCACCACTGACTTGGTTGTCCAGGACTCATACCAGCAGCAGTCCAGCAACATGTAGAGAGCAGCAACTTGCCAGACCTATACTAAAGAAAGTAGACTGCAGTTTGATAACATGTTATCTCTGGAAATTTGAGTCAGTTTACTCAAAGGTCAGGTGTATCATCTCGAAAAGAGAAAGAGTCAGCCTTACTGACTTTTTTTAGCATTAGAAGAATGTAAACGGCTAGATTGCTTTTCTCTGCCTCATTTCACCATTCTTACTGCAAGCAGCATTCAGATGGGGCTTTGTTTTTAAACAAATAATTAAGAGATCTGTGGACTTGTAAGTACCAAGCTTGGGGGGGAAACTGAGAATGATTGTGCATTATATTTCTTTTATTGACTTTGTTTTAGTTTTTGGAAGGATTAATAACTGAGGACAGTGGATGTACATTCTTCTTGAACAGGGCCATATTTACCACTAATTTCAACTGGTATAAACCCTCTCTCCAACTTTGCTTTTCTCTGTCTAGATAGGGCCTCTTTTTGGCTCTTTTTTGGGGGAGCTAGAAATAAGGGGGGATGTGGTGGCGCTGCGGGTTAAACCACAGAAGCCTCTGTGCTGCAAGGTCAGAAGACCTGCAGTCGTAAGATCAAATCCACGAGACGGAGTGAGCCCCCGTCGCTTGTCCCAGCTCCCGCCAACCTAGCGGTTCAAAAGCATGCAAAATGCAAAAATGCGAGTAAATAAATAGGTACCACCACGGTGGGAAGGTAACGGCGTTCTGTGTCTAGTCGCGTTGGCCACGTGACCACGGAAGATTGTCTTCGGACAAACGCTAGCTCTTTGGGTTGGAAACAGAGATGAGCACCGCCCCCTAGAGTTGGTCACGACTGGACAAATTGTCAAGGGGAACCTTTACCTTTACCTTAGAAATAAGGATGATACGTTTGTGCCCTTACAGGTGGTGTTGACAGTTTTCCCCAATTTTTGCTTCCTCCTTTCTTTTCCTCTCCTCTCCTTTCTTTTCATCTACAGGAGGCCAGAACAAAGCAGTGCTGTCTATATTGCCTTCAGACATTGTGATATGGGCAATAATATGGACCATGATATGGACTTTTATGGGTCATTCATAGTCAAGGTGAAGCGAAGGCAGGCTCAAGCTGAGAAACGTTGTTCTCAATATGATTTTGTATGATCTTGATCTCATATAGCCAATGATGTTTTGCCACATGATGGTATTTAAATCCAAATCAAGAATAGAGAATCATAGAACCATAGAATCATAGAAAAGTGAAGTTGGAAGGGGACTATTTTGCCCTTACTCTGGTTTCTTACATAGAAAGGCATGACGTGCAACCACAATGGGAGCACAGTCACTCACCATCACTGGACCCAGCAAAGTGGCCCAAGGAGAGAGGTATGCACCCATGTAGCCACACTTCTCATACCTCCCCATTTCTCACTTTTGAGGGAAAAAAATCCTGAACTGAAAGTATCTAGCTCAGCCTTAAAATTATATGCCATATTAACTTTTCCTTAGGTTTGCATTTAATGCGAACTTTATGTTTGCTGTATATTGGTTTTAATCCATTTTAAATTATTTTCTCCTGTGTTTTTTTCCTCCCCCAGTTTTGGCAGGCGTTAACAGTCACTCAGTAAATATTCTTTCTTTTAACTGAAGTGTCTTGTCAAATTGATTGATAACTCTTTCTCCGTTTTTTTCTAGACAGTGTTTTAGTCACTTGCCTGCTGGCAAAAGCCACACCTAGTGCAGGATTAATCGATTATATGCTCTATGGTAGCAAGCAGACTCTTAAGGAAAGGAATGCTTCCAGATTGTTACACTTGGGAAGGAATTAACCAATCCTGTGATAGATTTCCATATTTGCTTCTAAGGGCTTGGCTCAAGAAAGAGGCCTGTGAATCATGTAGTTGTGTTTAGAAACTGAATGTGTATGAGCATAGACTTGTCACATCTGAATGTGCCAGTTCCCAATCCTGCCCAGTCCTCTCAGCCTTGGTTAAGTAGAGAATATCTGAGAAACAGTTGGGGTTACTGGATAATGCAGCATTATCACTGATATTTAATTTCCAGCTAAAAATTAAGCACCAGACATTGGGCTTTAAAGTGTCCTAGCCTTGGTCTGAAAATAGGTATGGCTAGTGTTGTGATGATGAAGTCAGTGTGTACCTATTTCATTATGAAAGAGCGAGTTGCTGGATGAAGAGATAAAAAAAAGAGAGGGTGGAAAGGAATGGTGCCAAGGGTACTTGCACTGAAACTAAGAGAGGCTCTGTATGCTCTCTGTGGGTTGGGACTGTGCAAGGTGGCAGCCCACCCATATTCAGCTCCTTATTGGCTCTGGGGGGGAAAGCCTAAGTTAGTTGTTGTGAGCTTCCAGGCTTCTCTTCAGCTGCGTCTCAGGTATATTTATCTCCCTGCTTGGCTATGGCACCTTTTCCTCAGGCAATAGATGAAAAAGGAATGACAGTGATTCTCCTGTGAATATGATAATGCCTGGACACCGTTACTATCTTTATATTCTTGCCCAATAGAAAGCTGAGATGAAGTTTCAAACTTTCTGTTGGGACGCTCATGAAGAAACAGGAGTTGCCTCCTTACAACAAGATGTAAGACTGGTATATTCTGCTTTCTATTCCCGTGTAACCCTAGGGAATAAGAATAGAATTCTGGTTCCTTACTAGTTAAAAGGATTTGTAGATAGTAGATGTTTCAGTGGTATAGGTGAATGCAGTAGACAGCATTCTGTGTGGTATGGAACTGAGCTCTGATACCATCAAATACTGATTCCTGAGGTGAATGGAGGCAAACACTGATTAAAAAGGAAAAAACTTGGTAAACACAGTGAGGTATTTTAGTATCTCAGGGGGGAAAAAAATCTTCAGGAAGAGACCTGCTAAGAAAGTGGGACCAGATGGAATTATACATCACGCCTGTTGGTGGGGGTCACAAACAAGCTAAAGGCCAAAAATCATGAATATTTGGACATGTGTTATGGTTTTTTCCCCTTGTAATAAATGTGCCCCCAGGATGTCAGGGTGTTAAATTGGAAACACTGGTTCCGTGTTGCTCTGCTGTGCAGAAACCATGACTTGGGACAGTCCCAACACTCTTTCACAGCTATTAATTCAAGTAGCTAGAGAGAATGCCAGCAAGCCGGCTGCCACTTGCTGTAGAATCTGGTAGCTGGTTTGTAGATAACAGGGCAAAGTTTGAATGTGCTAACATACAGGCAAGCTTCACAGCTACAAAACGATGATATTTTCAATTAGACATATTTAATAATCCCTGTACTTGTAGACAGCCATATATTCATAGCTATACATATTCTCTGTGTACTCAGTCATTCCTTCCAAGTATACTTAGTCCCATAATGCAAGTGTGTTTGGTATTTCAATCTGAGCTTTCATCTCTTCTTGTGCTTAGTTTTGCAAACAAGTGTCCTGCTCATAGGTTTCTGTTGATACAGAAAGAGTTTTGAACCTGTCAGTCCGGTCCTTCCACTTAGCTAACGTCAGCAAAATATCTAAAGCATATTATTTATTTTCTTAGGTCAAAGTCTCTTTTTGATGGGTATGTGCTATCAAATTGATTCTGACTTATGGCACCTTTGCCATAAGGGCTTCCTAGGTATAAAGATAGGCTACACAGGCTGTCTCTTCTAGAAGGTACTGTGAGGAATCAACACTTCTTCATAGATGCCTTATAAGGTTTCTATGTAAATGATGATTAAATTTTCTTAAGAAGCCTGCCCCTTGGCTGGTGCTCAGAAAACACTATGAATCAATCCTACATATATTTGGTCAACATTTCGTCTTTCTGAATATGCTGAAAGCCACAGGCTGTGCATAATAGCAGAAACCTACTCATGGTTTGCATTCCACATAGAGGCTTTTCGGTGTGAAGTCAAATTGGCTCACAGTGCAGAGGCATCTGGAAGCTCACCAGACATTCAGTATCTCTTTTCCCAGTCCTGTTGGTCATGGGAAGGTAGATTGGTTTCAGATTGCCAGCTGCTGACCTGAAGGAAGCATCTGTGTGTATGAAAGATGCACGTGGGAGAGAGCTAGCATTTGTAACTTCGCCTTTCATAGTCTTTGATGAATCTTTATGATGGGAAGGAAAAGTGGCAGCCAGTTAGCCAGTTCAGCAAATGCAACTGTTCATAGACACTGTTGCAGAGAGGAGAGGAACATCTGACCTTATCTTTAAATGCTGGGGTGACAGTGGTGGTGAAGACATCTTGAAAGTAAGCATCAGGAAAATTACAGTTGCTGATCAAATAGCTGATCAAACTGCCATTAGCAATTATTCAGGCAGGCACAGTTTCTGCCTCTATCACAGTTTCCAGGCATTTACAAGTAAGGGCAGAAATGCTATCCCAGTTATTCGTAATTTTTCCTAGTGAGCCATCTCATTTGCTGCCACTAGGGAAAGTGAACATCCTCAGCTTTTAGATGATCAAAATGCCTCATTCTTCCTTTGGTAACACACACATGGTTTGTATTCAGCAGGGGAGAGCTATTCATTCAAAAGCAAGATCCAATGCAGACTGAGACGGGCCGCCATCCATACTTGCCACAGCCTTCTTCCCAACATCAGGAAAAAATGGATCCGTAGCCAGGAAATCCCTTGGAACATGCTTTCGGCCCTAGAGAGGGCTCCAGGGTGGGGCTCATAATCTCAAATCTACCCCAAGTGTCATACTGGATTTAGTTCTCTTTTCTATCTCGCCTGTCCCTCAAGAACTCAGAAAAATAAGAATAATCCCTAAATTGTCTCTCACTTCAATACTTCCCAAGCTCTGCTTGGCTTAGAACTGGAGCTTCAGGCTAGTAGTGAATTAAAGGTAAGATGCAACAGACAAAAGAAGGGCTGGAGTGCTTCATGAACTGAACAACAAAATACTTTCCTTGTTGGTAAGAGGAACTCCTGGGAGCCTTAAAAATCTCTGCTTTATGCTATTAACCATCTCTTTTTTTTAATTCCATTTTAATTTAGTTTCTTTTAATTGACACTACACTTTTCAGTGTGAAACATTTTATTTCATTTCCATTGTAGAAAAATATAGCATGTTTACTTCTCTCTCTTTTTTCCTCTGCTCTGTTCTTTTTCATGACCCAAAAGAACCCCCCACCCTAATGAAAACGGCAGTTTCCTACTATAAAAAAGACATATATTTGTGCCTCCCAAAAGTTATGGCATATTTTGTCGAATGGATAATGCTAAGAATTGGGTTTCAACCCACAACAGTGTTTTGATCAAGGTTTTTAAAAGATCAGGAAATTATTTTGTTTTAAGATTTTGATTTGGAAAATGAAACATAATACAGAGTAATAATGAAGGCCCAGCCCAATCAACCTCAATGAAGTCATCAGCCCAATGACTAATGATGCTCATGAATTCTCAGAGCTTGATTAAAGACACAAAGTGTTATTCTAATGACCTTACACAAGCTATTGGCAATTCAATATTCTTGCTGTGGTGTGTATTGTATGCATTCTTTCAGACAGCACATTTTGCAAAAAATACATAGGCGATGGCATAAAGAGTTAGGGTTATCTGTTCAAATAGAAGAGGCTGTTGGGGGCAAAACCTGTCATACCATGTGTCATAGTTAATGGTAGAATCATAGCTCTGATTGGCACTAACAGAATTATATTATTCTGCTTTTAAACACTTGTTGTTACAATATAAGATGTTCTTCCAGCATGCACCCAAGCAAAGATCGGTTATCTCTAGAATAGATACCCCTCAATGACTCATATGTGGGGAAGCACGTACTTCTCATGTGGAGGATGGCCAGCTTAGAAGCATCCAATGCCCTGATATTTCAGGGCCAAAGACTGAGACCCTAGGAGTAGACCTTTGTGATATCATAGGGGTGGGCCCTCAACATGTTCCAGGTTAGAGTCTTCAGCAACAATTATGAAGTATTCTTTGTATGACAGACAGACCATGTAAAGATTATGAGAAATATAAAGATGGGAATTCTGCTAGCAGGAAATTTGGGATAAGATATAGTGCTTCTCAATATTTTTGAGCATACTGTGCCCTGGAGCTGTGAGAATTAACTCCAAAAGTAGAGTAGACTTGGTCTAAATGGGCGGGGTATAAATTTAATAAATAAATAAAATCTAAGGCTGCTTAGTAAGCAGCATCCTAACTCCCAGAGATTTCGGGTTCAAAGCCTGATATTTGAAAACCATTCTGATACAGCCTGCCTGAAAAACATGAGAACCATCAAATTGTTAACCAATCACACATGCATGGCAACCCATCAGGACCTTCAATTTTGCCACCTTTTTGAGATGTTGCTTTATATTACCCTTAGCACTATATTCAGTTTGGCTGGCCAGATATTTTGCAAGCCTGTAAAATCACACACAAGAGCAACAGGCATTCTAGCTACCAGGAAGTCCCGAGGGTTGGTTATACGGACGCGTTTGTGCACTAAGTTCATGAGAAACTCCCTTGTTGCAGTTCCTGTTGCCCCAGAAGAAAAGGAATAACATCACGGTCATTTTGTCCAAGATTACACAGAGGAAAGAAATGGTGCTAGGTAGATAGAACCATTTTTATGACACTGTAGACATGACAGCATTATATCTGTCACATATCTCTCATACTTTTCTCTCTTCAGTACTGCTTAACCACACACTTCAAAACGAAACACTAAGCTCCATCTTCTTGGTATTGTTACATAAAGTAGCTGTTTCACAAGCAGAATATCATCATACACTGGCTGCTTTTCCCTCTAGAGATGGATGAGATTTGTTCCCAGGGCTTTGTAAATGTCCTGAGAGCCTATTGTCTGATTATTATTTTTTTTCAGGATGGCATACGATTCGTAAGGATAAATTTTTGTCTTTAAAGCCTTTATTACTCCTAACTCCAAGGCTTAATTCTGTCTCTTTTGAGTCAGCTGCCTGCTTGGGTGCTTATGGGAAATCCAGTGTTTGCCTTGACCCGAAAGAATGGAGAAGAGACTTCAATTTAACTTCCAAAGGGCATACATTATTTTACTTTGACTGCATCTGAATTAACAGGATTATATTATTCCACTTTGGGGAGAAGAGGGAAGAATATTCTGCACCTTTTCCATGGCAGGAAAGATCAAATCCTATGTAAATAGAGACTGTTTTTAATATAATATTCCTTTTATTCTGCATTGCTGTATAATATTCAAAATTGTGTTTTTATTAGAAAGGGCCTTGGAAAGAAGCCAACACAATTTTCTTTTAACTTGATATTTTGGGTTCTGATCTTTGTTAAATCGACAATGGCATGTATCTCAAAGAGTGAGAGGTCATGTCTACAGCTACTACCATTTCCTATCATTTCTAGGGAATGTTTGTTTTCCAAACAAAGAATGAGGTTGAAGCTGAAGTATTGTATTTCAGAATGTATTTCAAGCTGAAATTAAGAGTGCTAAAACCTTTCCCTTAAAGGTCAGATGTTATTTATTATTATTATAAAAAATGATCTGTGATTTATGAATTTAACTTATCGTAAACCTGCTTTGTAACAGAATATGCAGTCAGAAGCTTAACATTACATTGTTTTCCTTTGACAACGTATCCACGAGACCACTGCAGCTGTTCCTTTACTCACAATAGCAGATTAATTAACACAATCATATGCTGTTGGCTTCTACTCAATGAGTAGGTCTGCAGTGGGATAGATAGGTAAATCCTTTAAATGTGTATGAGATAAAGGATATACTATAGTAGTTTTATAACTAGCCAGTTTTGCTTCTGACTAGTCAGCCCTATCAGCAATGGTTCACTGAATACAGAAGCAGTGAGATTGTGCTTCAAAAGCAACCACACCTATCGCAGAGTAATAATGCTGGAATCAAAATGTAAAAAAGCACCAGGCCTCTTCCAAAATCAGCATATTTCATTAGAATAACAGACAACATAACTGCCTCCAGCATTTGGAATCAGGAGTGAACTCTCCTCTTTTCTTTTTCTTTTATATCTTTGGAAGTTATAGTGTTGATTTCCTTGAAAATCTTGTTTTGCCCAATCCTGGTTTTGTTTTTTAATTCCTCTTTTATCTTGAAAACAGTTTTAGGCAGTGAGCATGGTGTCTGTTTTTCTTTAAATATATATATCCTTAAAGGATTTTTCCTCTGTTTGTGTGTGTTAATGCAGATGTGAGCAGCTAAATCTCCTTTTCTTGAAGAGTCAGTAACAGCATTGTAGGAACGTATTTGGCAACTTTTGCTGATATTTTAATGCTTGTTGAAAAACCTTTGTTGTAGAATCTGTAATGCCCCTTTTTAATTCTTAAAGAGGACATACCTTTCCATTTGGAGAGCCTGGTAACCTCAAGGCAAGTTGAACAAAATTTGTGAGTGATGTCCATGAGAAATAATAATTTTGCCCATGAAACCGAGGGAAATGTAGCAAAGCTATGCTCCACTGAAATAGTTTCTATCTGGTCTCAAGGCCTCTCACACACACACACCTGCAAATCCAAGTTCTTATAATCCCTTGTTTTTCTATTTCATGATTATTTATATTACATTCTTATTTTTCCCTGCGTTTTTCCAACCTCTAGTGAAACTGTTCTACTTGATTCAGAATTGGCTCAGTATTTATAAGCTTTCTTGGCAAATACTTAGAAAAACCTTTTTTTCCCCTCCAATCTTCTCTTCTGGCTTTTTATGCTTTTAAGTCAAAATTTGCTCAGTTTTTTTTTGGGGGGGGGTGTTTGCAGTCTGGATGCTACTCACAACTCAGAGTTGTGCAGACACACCTAGATGCTGATTTTTAAGGCTCCTGGGAACACTTCAGTTCCTGGACTCCCGGCACAGCTTACAGAAGTTCTCAAACCTTGGGAATATGCGTGTTTGTGCAGTCCCCACTGTTGAGGGAAAGTATCTCAGCACGAATGAACTAAAGTTTAAAAACAATTCCATTACATATTTTCTTTGTAAACCCTCTTCCATGGACACATGACTTTAGTTTGAGCTGTGGACAGGATTCTTACCAAGCATGTGGGATAGATAGGAGCTTAAACAAATGGCCATCTAGTCCAACTGATTTCGTTGACCCATAAAAACCATTGCGTCAAGGAAAGACCTTTTGAACTGCCAGCAAAAGAAGCAGGCCATAAGCAACTTGGAAAATTGTAATTTGGAAGAGGAAGAGGTTGTATGTCAATCAACCTAGATTACATTTTTAGCACTGATTTAGAAGAGATACTCCCTTCAATGGTTCAAAGTATCAAGTTGTCATGTCTTAACCTCCCTATCTTTCATTTAGTGTGCTTTATCTTGTGATTTGTCATTGAAAAATAAATAGGCTTCATTTCGAAGTTTGGTTGCTGAGAGAGAGATATATAGAAAAAATGTGTTGTGGGCATCTGTTAAGGGGGTCACAAGGAATACATATTCCCTTTAATAGTGAGTTTGGACAGATGTCCAGGGGTTGATGTCTCCATGTCTAATTTTAATACCTGCATGTCTCTAATCATTTTGCACAATAACAACAATGGATCTGTTTTAAAGAAATGTGTCGCGTATTCTGATCCCTGACTGCTTTGAGATGTACAACTGACAACTTTCACACAAGAACAAAGTTTTTCTTCTCATATAGAGACTTTCGGTGGGAAGACTACAAGAGCTTTAACTGATCAAGATGCCCTATTGCTAGATTTGGGCTTATTTACGCTGCCCAGTCTACAATCCATACATCTTTTAATTAGATAAAAGTTTAAGTTATTCAATACAAGGCCATGCCTTTCTGGTATTTTTTTTTTTATTTAAAAGATAGATAGATAAAACTTTATTACGGTCAAAGACCAGCCACAAATAAAACATCAAAATATATAAATATACAGAAAGGAACTCATTGATCCTAATTCATTTTTCATTTATTAACATATGGAACATGATGTATGTATAAATGACATTAGGGCTTTTGCCTTTCTTTTTCTGTCTCTGTTTCACACATACACCTATTCGCAATAAGAAAGGGTGCACCAGTATTCAAAGTTGAGGGGAGTCAGATAAACGTCCTTTTGGAATGATTTACTAAAATGGAAATTTCTCATACATGCCGAGGAATGTTCACTCATCTCTAAATTGCAAACTATCCCTTATATTGAAGCTGTCTCTTATTCTAAGATAATATAAATTAATAATGGCCCTTTTTGTTCTGTCATTTGGTTCACTTTTGTTTGTTACATTTTGTATGTATCATCTAGTACAACCTCGCACAGCCAACTATCCTCTGGAAATGGTAGACTACCAATCCCATTATTACCTGTCAGCATAAGTATTGGTTGAAGATAATGGAAGTTATGGACAAGAAACCAAGTTGGGAATGAATGATCTTTCTCATCAGTAGTTACAAAGTGAATCATACAAAATATTTTATAATAAATTACTCCTATTGCATCTGTGAAGTGACCAAAGGCAAGTTGGCACTATCTTTTTCCACTTATTATACTATATTCTAGTGCTTATGGAACGCTTCACATTAGAGATGAGTGAACATTCCTCGGCATGTATGAGAAATTTCCATTTTAGTAAATCATTCCAAAAGGACGTTTATCTGACTCCCCTCAACTTTGAATACTGGTGCACCCTTTCTGATGATGCTGTTGTACATACATTATCAAATTACCTAATGGGAAGAGCAGTTGGCGTCACCTACCTAAAACCCACTTTGCTGAACAAGTCTATGGCATAACAAAGCAGGTCCTTTTACTTACTTAACTGAAAGACAAATCTGGTAGGGCCTGGCTGAATACATCAAAGTTCTTTTGGTCCACAAAGTTGGGTGTGGTGGTTGCCAGCCTTCGTGGGAGCAGAGACTGAAGAACTGAAGAATCCAAGCCCTGTAAATAGGATTATATATCATCACTTGCCTTGACTTCACACAAAGGCAAAATAACTGCAAGAGGGCAAGGGACCGTGCTGTTTTGTGGAACTTTTGACAGGAGACAAGAATGAGAACAATTTTTGATGCAAATTAAGCAAAATTACACAAATTGCACTTGATTCAAATAATGCTTTGCCAAAAATAACACGAATTGTGCAAAACGATAATGGTTGCTGCTTTGTTGCATGAATGTTTAAGAGTTAGAAACACTGGAAGTTCTTGTTTCTGTTGTTCTTGGCATCTTCAAAAAATAATCAACCAGGCATTCCCTGTTTTTTTTTTTTTTTTCATGAGTGGGCTTTGCTTCTCAAATTGAAAAGAATATTAGTTTTACAGTTGCAATTTGTGCAAATTACGGAAGTATTAACAAGAAAAATAGCCCTCCATGCCTCTTTCTCATCTAGAGGCCAGGCATGTAGTGGGCCTGGAAAATTCCTTGTCTAGGTTTCTTGTTGAATTCAATAAGAATGAAGAATTTAGCAAGCATTGTTACTTCCCTCACTATGAAAATATTCAGTGTGTAGAATCGCACAAGATAACCGAGGTGAATGGAGGCAGGCAGGTGTTCACTGACCATCATTACAGAGTTTTGTTTATTTTATTTGGTGGCTGCTGTTGTGAAGTTTCTTTTGGCAGCTTTTTGAGGCCAGGGTAGCTGTAAGCCATGTGCCACACAAGCATGGCAAACAGCTGCCTGATCATTCAGATGTTTCTCTCACAAACAATCATTTCCTGGAACAGAAGAGGTTTTCACATCTCAGTAGAGGACAACTCTCCATTAAAAAATGTAGGAGCCATCAAGATAATCGGCGTAAATACAGTAAGTGTGCACCAAACAAAAAGCTGATTGGTTGAGTGGTCTGATCATATCATCTGGTATTGTTCAGCCTTTTCAGATATCAGGTCTGGGTTGTTTTTTCCTTGTTTTTTTTTTTACTGCAACCCACAACATGAACCCACATTGTCTACCCACTGTGTCAAACATTCTCCTGAAAGGAGTCATCTCTCATCTCACTCAGACCTTCTTTCTCCCTCTGACTTTTCACCATCGTTCTCTTGCTCTCTTCCTCTTCTGAAACTAAATTTTAAAGGAAGAAGAAAAAAGGAAAGTTGCCGCCTGATATAACAGAATTTCAGCTTGTGACAAAGTGATGTAGCTACCACAAATCAGCAAGATCCCCCATAAAGAAAAGAGGTTAACCTTGAAGGAACCATGCAGATTGTCAAAGCCAACAGACGCCTTTTACCACAAATAGGAGTTTGTTCAATTTTCCTTATTTCTGAAGAGAACTTCAGGAGACAATGCAGCTGAGCACTGTGTGCTGAGCCAATTTGTTCACCAGATTAGGTTCTGGATTTCAGTGACATCACTTGTTCACCCAAATATTATTGCAGAAATCTTTATAATAGTTGAGTCAGGTAGGAGGGCAGTAGTATCACATACAACAGGCATACGTATGGCTCAACCATACAAGTATTGTGCTTTATATATATCGTAAAAGAAAGGACCTGCTTCCTCATGACACCCAGAATATGCAACATATCTAATGAAATAAAGGTTCATCTGTTCTTCTTGCTGTTTTCTTTCTACGGAAAGCAGCTTAAGTCAGCGATGCAGGCATGTCTTTGAACCTGAGTCCGAAGTCCAAATCCAAGTCTTTGGGCCCGACTCCGAAGTCTGAGTTCAAGTCTTTGGGCCCAAGTACCGAGTCCCAAGCCATAGGGACAAATGGTCCCAGTCACAAATCTAGTTGCAGCCCCCCCAAACCCCTGAATCAAATCAAAATCAAGTCGCCAGTATGACTTAAGTCAGACTTGACAGTGAGTTGCAACTTGTGAGTCTCTAACCCCGTCCTAAGTATAATAGAAAGCAAAACATAAATACAGTTTAAAGACAAAAATGGTCAACAAGAGAAAGAAAACACAGCAGCACTTAAACAGCAGTAAAACAAGGCAGCAAGAGTGCACAATAGAATACAAGTTCCTGGAAGGCTTGCAGGTAGTGAGAGGGGCCTGATATATTAGCATCAATGGATTTTTCCTCCTTTGTTTAACCACATGGGTTATAGTCAGTGACCCTTCCTTCATTCTCTTTAATTGCTAGGAAAGTATTAGATGCTGAGACTAAAACATCTGATTAATCTCATAGTATATAGTTATGACAGTGCTGTAAAAAAAAAAGATACCTGAAAATAGTTGAGTTGCCTTGAATGGCAAATGGTAGATTCCTGCACTGATAATGCTCAATTTCTCTCAGTGACCTTTTAAAGACATTTACATTTTCCTACAAACCTGCACAAGTTACAAGATCAGTTCCTGTTGGTTAAGGTTCTTCTAATTGCTACACTGATTTTAGATTTTTATCTTGCCCTATGGAGAAGGATTAAACTGGGGTAAAAGTCTTTTAAAAGCCTATCCAAATAGAAGGCATCAAATAAAATGCCCTCTGGAGTAGAAAACAGGCTACAACATTGCCATTCCAGCACGATTCTGGGCCATTTTAAGTCATCCCCAAATGATAAACTCCCAAAGGACATTTGAAAGATAGCTACAGCATTGTAAGAAACTGTTGGAGGGCGGTTGCTGTTGTTGTTGTTTTTCAATCTTGCATGCTGTCTCTAGTTTGTGTGACTGGAAGGGGCATTTCTGGATTGTAGTGAGTATCAATCTATCCAGCATTAACCAATTGTTCTTCTGAATTCAGAGACAGTCCCGCCTGTCTTCTCAGTGTTCTTCCCCTTCTCTTCAGTCTGTTGGTGACAGTTGTTTGTTGTTGTTGATCTGTTCAGTTGGTTGCTAATTTGTGTGCAGTAAAGAAAGCCGAATAGACAAGTCTATAATTTCAAGCAACTGTAAGTAATGTTTTTTTAAAAAACATCTTGCTCCTAGAAATATCTCAGAGTGAATTATTGAGATGTTAAGTGTCAGTTAATGAGAAAAGCGATGACCAGAAATTCAAAAGTCTGCAACAGAAACAAGCAACTCAACCCAGCAATTTCTTCTTGTGTAGATACTGTATGTCCCAAATCCTAGGCCAGTGACATCAGGCAGTGTTTCCTACTTGTATGTAGCGTGACCTTGCAGCTCTTTTTGCAATTTGTCCCTTGAATGTTATAGGAAAGTTCTCAGGGGAAATAACTCTGCTCTTCCCAATTTTTTTTTTTTTGGGGGGGGGAGGCAACAAAAATAACCAGAAGAAATGTCAAGTAGGATACCCCCTAAACCTCCATGTCAATTCCCTCTCAAACTAACTAATTTCTGAAAATTCAGTGGTTGATTGCAGTAGGGAAGGCACACCTAGAACCTCCCTTTAGGCTCTTTCTTGACTGCCCTGCAACAGATAGATAGATAGATAAAACCTTTATTGGCATAAGTAAAAATTGGATATAGTCACGGTGGTTTGTTAGGTAACTACATATATAGGCATCAAGAGGGCAGAAAAGTGTTAGACATCCTTAAAGGGACAACAGTTCGTCTCCTAACAATAGTATCAAGGAAGTCTGTGACTCTTTCTACAATGTCAGTCATCTCGGCCGTCAGCATATAGCGAACTTTAACCAGATCTGACCTCCCTTCCAGCTTTAATAAAATTAGGGCTATCAAACTTGATCGGCCGGTCGAGTGAAGCGGGCAGTGCAAAAACATATGAACAAGGGTTTCCAGCACCCCCTGCTTACATGGGCAGTGCCTTTCAGAATAGGGAGCTGCATTAAATCTGCTACATAATGTAGCAGTAGGCATGACATTGCATCTGGTCAAAGAAAAGGCCCTACGTTTTGGGGGGGCATTTGAGCAAGGAAAGGTGGGCAGCAGGTTGACCGATTTTAGGAGGAATATGGAAAAACAATGGTGAACAGAATTTATTGGCAGCACTACAAAGGTCCTGGAATTCAATATCCAAAATTCTTCTTTTAATAATTTGGAAAGCTAGCTCTTGACTTAGAGCTCCAAGGTAGTCGCTATCTATACCAATTGATTTCAATTTTTTCAAGAGGACCATTGACCCAAAAGGCGGGAGAGAGTCCCGCAGAAGTTGGTATAATAAACTGTCCAGGTTTGAATTGTAATAGATACTTAACCAAAATTTGAACAATCTCAACCAAGCTACAGTCTGTATTAAAGATACTCCAGAGTACCCTGCAACAGCATCATTTTTTCCTAGGGGCATTTGTTTCTATATCCCTCTCTGTCCAGCTCATTGATTCTATTCATTCATAGTGGGACATTCTGCACAAAGAACAGGCTTTTTTTCTTGTAGTGACTTCTATTGTAGCAATCAGTGAACAGCTGTGGGGACTAACTAGAGCCTGGAAGGAACAAGTTACAAATAACTTTACTTTACTTTATTGGATTTTTACCTCGTCCCCCTAGACAAAGTCTACTCGGGGCGGCTTACAAAATTATAAAACATCATATATAACAAATAATTTAAAATCATAAAAACATCACAATTTTTAAACAATTAGACCAGATCAATACCAAGATGGAAAATTATAAGACAAAAAATAGATAGTTGCAATTAATTCTTTTTTGACATAACTAAGGAATACTTAGTGACGTTATGATTAAACAGTAACAAGGGGAACTTCATTCCTGTTACATTATAGTTGGAACTGTATTGGTTACTCTTACACTTACAATGGTAACTGCAATTGTCGTGTTGACACTTGAGATGAGATTATTTAAAAAAAGAAAGAAACTGTAATGGCAAGTAAGTTTTGAGAGGGAAACCTTGGAATGGTAACCAGTATATATATTTTTAACTTATATTAGCAAGTTCTGAGATTTACACAAATGTGTGTATGGAATTCCTTTGGCTGCAAGACACTCTTCATTTATATTGGTCGAAGAAGCTAATTTATTGGCGTATTCATTTTGCACTTATGGATATATTTCCTCTGAAGATGTGATTGGCAAAAAGGCATGCATGTGAAGTAGAGCATACAGTGGTCCCTCTGTTTAGGTGAATATCCCATGCAGATGCGATGCATCCTTCAAAGCTGCTACTGAATACTGACTATCTTGTAGAATTGCCTTTCAGACTTACTGACTGATGCTTGGTTTGGCCAGAATCCCAGTAAAGGTGAAAGGTGAGGAATGTGAGGAAACATCAGGAAAGAAAGCCAGGTAGTGAATTCCCTGTGAAAAATGTTTACTTGTCTTCCCTGGAAGTAGGGTACAAGAAATTGACCGCCTGTTGTTTCTGATGTTGAAATGGTTGGCCCTTGATTCCTGTAATAAGAATATTTTAAGGGTGGTGAAGGCTTTGTTCAGCCTGTTACAAAAGCTTAAAAGATTGAGGCATGGCTCATCTCCCAAGGGGGGGTACCAACAATTCTTGCTCTTTTATTTCTAATGTGGCAGACAAGGCTCAGGAATATAACCTACACATTTGTCACTGTGCAAATCATGAACAAGGTGAAAGGAAAGCTAGCTCATGTATTTATTAGACACACACAGAATAGATAGGTTGAAAGATCTTTCCTTTTTGTTTTCCAAGTAAACTTAGAAAACTTGTTTTCTAAGTCTTTGAAGACCTGTGCAAAAGGTCAGATTTATTTCAGGTATTTTTGAAGAGATAACTTTAAGTATTACTATATCACAAAACAATGGCCCAAATCTTGTTGCTTAGTGCTGAAGTAAGTCCCAGTTAAAGGATCAATTGAGAAGTTGATTCACCAAATCCCCATTGATTCAATGGGCCTATTCTAATGCAATTTGCTACTCTAAGCAACAGGATTGTGGCCAACATAGGTAAAGGTAAAGGTTCCCCTTGACATTTAGTCCAGTCGTGTCCGACTCTAGGGCGCGGTGCTCATCCCCGTTTCCAAGCCATAGAGCCAGCGTTTGTCCGAAGACCGTTTCCGTGTTCACGTGGCCAGCACGACTAGACACGGAACGCCGTTACCTTCCCACCGTGGTGGTACCTATTTATCTACTTGCATTTTTACATGCTTTCGAACTGCTAGGTTGGCAGGACATAGGTTACATTTATTCTTTTGTAGTCTGGAAAGTAAAAAGGACAGTCTTGGGCCAGTTTATCCATGTAATAATGCACTGTGGTGGGAGCCACTGCAAAAGATGGAATGCCCTGGAGGTGCCTCATGTAGCGTTACAAACTTTGTTGGATCTCAACTCCAAATATTCCTCACCTTTTCCTATGCTAACTGCAGCTGATTAGTGTTGCAATCCAAAACATCTAGATAAAGTCAGTACTGTTACTTTTAATGGGCATTAACCTGAAAGTAAATGACTTAGAGCAGTGGTTCTCAAATTTGGGTCCCCAGATGTTCTTGGAGAGCAACTCCCAGAAATCCTGGCTAGCACAGCAAGTGGTGAAGGCTTATGGGAATTGCAGTCCAAGAATATCTGGGGGACCCCAGTTTGAGAACCACTGACATAGAAGACTAGCAAGGGCACGGAGTTAAAACCAAAGAAACTTTTGCTCAAGGAATTCCTTTTTAGTTGCTCTCCAAATAGTCCTGTTTTTAAAGTGGCTATTGTATACCCAGTAGATACCCAGCATGGTGTAGTGGATAGGGTGACGGACTAAGACTCAAGAAACCTGGGTTCAAAACTCTTCTTATTTATTTATTTTATTTATTTATTAGATTTATATACCGCCTATCTAGAACGTGTCTACTCTGGGCGGTTTACATATATTCTCAGCCATGGAAACTGGAGGAGTGGAACTGTTAAACATCTCACTTACCTTGAAAGCCCTGTTAGGGTTGCTGTGATTGATGACACATCACACACACACACACACACACACACACCCCACATGCACTGTTTCACAGGCTGAATGTAGGAAACAGGCCATAAACAGTATGCTTTAAAAATCCAGTTACATCGAAATGGTTAAATATGCTGTTCTTCCTCATTACTTGTAGATTTCCATTTCACTTCAACGGTGGTTGGCAGCCGCTCAGGACTTGATTTGTCAAGACAAGTAGGCTTAGCAAAGGAATGATTATGTCCTATATGAAGGCATTATCATTAAATCTCAAATGAAAATATTACAGGCAGAAATTATAAGCAGGAATTTCTGCAACAAAGATATCCATTGGCAGAATATGCCCTTATAATCAAGCAATGAGCATACCATATTTTTTTTAAAGGGAAGAAATTTCTGCCCACATATACACTAATAAAAATAAATCTGTTTCCGATTACTAACTATGCAGCACAGGTGCTTGTTTGTTATGAGAGAGGCATGTTCATTAATTTTCAGCTATGAAAAGTGCACTGTGCCATAAATATACAATTCAAAATGTTCTGCTGATGAATGGATACACAGATTGTTAATGTGCCAGAGTAGGGTATTGGGCATAAAACACATGCCAAACAGGAGCACACTGGTGATGTGCTAATGCTTTTAAATCTGGGTTTAATGTAAGCACATAACCAGCTTTTTATATTATTGCGCTAAGTTCTAGCAGAATTTAGGGCAATATCTATTTTATGGGACATTTTACTTTCTACTTTATTTAATAATGCTTGACACCCATACAGCTGACACCCTGAGATCACAAGGCTCTTTACCGATGTTAATTAATGAGTAAATGGAGTCACAGATCAGCTCATTGTCTCCACTGAAGCTAGACACCGGAAGTACAGATTCCTGAAATGTTAAATGGGGGAATATACTAATACTCAGTGATCTATACTTGCAATTCGGCAGGGACAAAGTTTATAGTTTTCTCTTCCAAAGAGGTGCAATATGTATGTGTTTTCTCCCTTAGGATTTCATTTACCTTTGAATATTTTATTCCAGTTTGGGCTATGGCTTAGCAAGAAAACTGGAGCACGATATTGTGTTTAGAAGAGAAATGTTTGGGAATTTCATGGTGGAAAAGTCTGAGGATTTCATTTGCTCTACATTTTAAAATAAACTTTTAAATAAACTGATCTACAATTCCTACTCAAATAACAGAAATTGGAACAGTTTTCCTTCTGGTTTTGTGTGTGTATGTGTGTGTGTTTCTCATAGTTTTCAGATGCTCTGCTCTAAAATGTGTATTAGGGGGAAAGGCACACAAAAATATATATGGGGCTTCCCTCTAGAGAGCTGGTTCCTAGAACTGAAATCCATTGGGCACCCGTACTGTCTTTCTTAGTGGGAGGAGACATTGGAAGTGTTACAAGGGGAGAATTGTGACATCAGAACCTGTCATAAGATCCCATTAGTGAGGAAAGGAGTTGGAGAATACACACCTCATTTGGGAGCACCTTCCATTTAAAAACAAATCCCCAGAAGTTATAAGAATTTTCATGCAATTGGATGTGGAAACAGGATAATGTAAACTAATGAATGAACACATCTGAATGGACACAGAAGGGAGGCAGGCTGATCATTCCATCTATAGTTTAGGCTTGATTTTACAGTTTACCCAGACAGTCAGTGAATTCAAACAAAAGTGCTGAAACATAGTAGTAATAGCTAATGTGAAACTATGCATTCTTCATAAATTTTAAGAGCACAATTCTTACATTCTTTTGATCACACTAAATGGACGAACTGTTCATGCTGAACAAAATTCTGATAGCTTTTTCCATTTTTGCCACTGCTAACGTCAACTTGAATAGATCTTTGAATGATTCTTCAGATTCTTCCGTGGTTGTTGACAAATGTGACTGCACACAAGCATTTGTATTGCAGAGTGCTCCAGAAGGACTTCTCCGAACTGGGTGAATGCCCAATAAGTTGGAAAATTCAGTTCAGTGTAAATTCATGTAAAGTGATATATATTATTGTTCTGTGCCATCAAATCAGAACTGACTTTATACCGATCCTAACAGGACTTTCAAGATAAGTGAGATTTTTAAGGAATGGTGTTACCAGTTCCACTCCCCCAGTGTGTTTCCATGGCCAAGTGGGAATTTGAATCCTGGTCTCCAGAGTCCTAGTCCACTCCACTACACTGGGTATCCAAAGTTATATATACTGGGACCAATGTTCCTGCTCATTTTCAGCCTCACTGTGCAGGAGACTTGCCCTGTGTGTGCATGGGGGAGGACAGGATTTCATCCAAACCCGGAACTAAACTGGAGTCAACGCTGGCTGCAAGTGCACAGCCTTGATGGAGCTCTGCATGTGCATGCATGTGTGCAGTTTAAAGTGCACATTGAGTGGAACCCAAAAAAGAACTTGGGCAGTTTAATGAAAATGTTGCTCTGGCATGCAGGAGTTGTGAAGAAGATGAATTCCAGGCTAGTTAGGACACATTAAAAAGGCATCAGTTAAGTAAGGGATCAACAAAGTTTCCAATATAATAAAACCCATGATGCAATCCCATTTAGAATACTGGCCAGAGTCCTATTAAGGTTTGTATACCTTGACAAGGCTAATTGTGGCTAATTGACAAAGTGTCAGAGTGCATATTGATTGTGCAGTCAGGCACATGACAAGACACACATCTGAGAACCTGGCCCCTGCCAGTTAGCTGCTATTGGCTGTGGCAGACTACAAAAACCTGACATGAACACCAGTGGGGTTCTGGCTGCTCTGTTCAGTCCTGGCCACCTCTCCTCAGAAAGGTCATAGTAGAGCTAGAAAAGATGCAGAAAAGGACAAACTGAATGATCCTATGGCCGGAACAAGTCTTATTTGAGGAAAAGAAACTCACAGTGTTTCTTATGTGCCAATGTTATGCAACCATTATAGATCCTTGAGAACATGGTAAAAAATAATTCAGTATGGTTACATCTGTACTTCCAGCTATTTGAAGCAACATCGCAATACAGCAATTAAAAAAACCCTTCAAATGTTTTGGGAGTTTGATCATCATTAGCAAGCGTAAGATTCTGATGGTAGTGCTGACTTAAACACATCTTTGGATGCTATACTATAGCAACATCAAATTGCCACCAAACGTAGAATGTTATTGACTTAGGGGTCAGACTATACAAAACAGTAAGATTAGAAGCCGAGCTGCCTTAAGAAGAAAAAGACATTTGTTTTCCTAAAATGAGTTCTTCTCAGTTTTACGGGTTGTAAATTAACTTGCTTTTGTTTTGTAGTTATTCATCGGCACTTAGACACAGGTTTCATTTCAATGTCTTTTGCAAGCACAGAGAAGAACGTTCAACTTCTCACTTTTGGTTTTATTTAGACCAGAAGCATAAGAGAATCATTCCCTTTATATGCTTTGTAACATACTGCTTTCTTTGAGAAATAAGACACACTGGCATGGTCTCAGCAAAACAATTCTAATTTTACAAGAGGTTGACATTGTAAGATGCGAAATGGGACATAGTTTTTTTGGTCCAATTTCTCATCCCTATCAACTTCTAGAATCTGTTGTGGGAGTCTGCGAAGGATTCTTCTTGGCCACACTTCTTTGTTGGGAGACAATGGCATTCATGGCCAAGAGATCCAGTGTGCAAGGAACTGGGTCACAGAACGCTGTCGTAGGGCCTTGGAACAGTTGATGCCATGCATCCTGTTGCTTCAAAGATGTGGTAGATCATCCAATTATAACATAGATGATGATGAGTACTACTAGTAGTACAGCTTGGGCAGCACAGATGAAAATCTCCATGACTTTTTCCTTAACCTTAACAGCTGTTCTTGTCATTTGTCTTGCTTGTATGCTCAGCTAGCTTGATCAGTGCTTGAGAAGGTCTCTTCCACATGTTCTTTAAGTTGAAGCCTAAATTGTTCAAAGAGAACATGCCCTCAGTTACTAAGAGAGAAAGGTAGTTTTTCCACATCAAAATGAAGTGGAAATGCAATTCGTGGGGAAAAGATTCTAAGAGCATTGAAAGAGGAACACGGCCAGCTTCAGAGCTGGGAGATTGGGTTCACACTTCAGAGGAAATAGGAGAGAATGGCAGGTAAGCATCTAGATGGATAAGAGATGCAATACAGTGAAAAAGGAGACACACAAAAAAAACCCTGCAGGGATAATGATGAGGAGTGCTCAGATGTGAGATTTATAAACCAGGAAAGGAAGATTCCCGTAAGTCCATAATATGTATTTATTTATTTTCTCTATATGTTGTACTCAGGCAGGATCAAAGAGTCTCAAGGCTAGGTCTCACAGCCAGTGCAGTCTTGGATTCAGACACATACGCAGTGTAGAAGCAACATGCATAAGCGTGAGTTGTTGAGACATGAGATGTCATGGAGAATCCTAGACTATAGAGCTGAAGATCTGGAGTATTTCAAAAGTGGTTTCAATGACTTTTGGTCTGAGCAGGAGGGGGATGCCTCACTCCACTGTCCCAGGATAACGCCTCTCCTTGCTCTCGTCATGAACTGTCTATGATCCAAAAAGTAGATGATACTTGAGACTCGAATCCTGTAGGACTTTGTCCATCCAGTGAATAAGTGTTTAATTAGCATTAGGAAAATAGGTTATGAAGACATTAAAAAATATGCTACAGATGGTTTCTTTTTTTAGCTTCATTTGTTTAGAAGATGGTAGCAGATTTCTCAATGCACGCTATAGTCTGTCTGTATTAAAAGTGATAGTGCGAAGTTTTCATTTATACACAAACCATAAAAAGCCATCAGGTTCATGAATTCCTAATGGAACAAGATCTGACAGTATATTTTAATACTGTTTGTTTTTTTGCTATTTGCTTTCTCATGCAAAATATCTATTTAGAAGTGTCTCTTAAAATAAAAGTTTATTTAACAACATTTCTTGATGTCATCTGCATCAGTCACTTCAAATGTTTTGTGGTCCATATTAAAATTTATTTTGAAATTCAATAGCAACCATGTCTGCAGGAATTGAAATTCTGGGGGGAAAGGGGCCGATTTGCAAGGAAAAGTTTAAAAAATCTAGTTCCTACGTTTTAAAAGTCTAGTTCCTAAGTTAGCAAAAAGGCCCCAATAGCAGTTTTGTGCTGCAAAATCGTTTAGCTTCAGAGGTTTATATGAAGACAGTCTTAATTATTCTAAATGGAGGTTCATGGTGTGCCATTCCCAGTTCCAGAAGTGAGTAGAATTCCGCCTCCATTAATCCTGCCCCATTGCAGCTGGGAGGGAGGGATGCATTTCCCCCTCCGGCAAGAATGAATGAGATTTAGGGCCAATGGGCTGTGTTGCTGCCTAGCTGAGACTGAGGCGGGGCCAAGAAGTAATATAAGGCCTGATCTGCCTCAATGACAAACTCTTTTGTGCTGCAGGCTTGCCCGCCAGCCCACCCTTGAAGCCAGAGTGAAATTATGGTTGCTTCCAGGGGTTGGATAGAAATTTTGGGCCTGGATATCCCGTAACTAATGTATTGAACAAAAGGGACCTGGATGATTGTTGCCTATCTTCTTCATGGGACATTATGGGCAGTTTGGGTGTGGAGTCATGTGTGAACAGGTCACATCTTGGTGGGCAGTGCTGGATGAAGGATGGAAGCAGTGAGCCCCACAAGATACCATTGGATGATTGGGTCCCACTGAACGCAAATCATGAGATGCAGGTACACAGGCAGAAATGGCTGTCTGAGGCATACTTAGGATACAAACTCATGAGAAATTAGGCTGTTGACGGGCCCGATGAAATCTCTTTAATTGAGCCAGCAAGGCTGGTGAGGTAGAGCAAGGCCATGGACATAGG
>JBAJHW010000008.1:12569363-12754363 GCA_037013535.1 Intellagama lesueurii
AAGATGTAATTAAGACGCTGCTGAATGCGACATCATGGCTGCTAGACACAGATGGAGTAATTGGTCAGTCTGAGTTACTTTCTAATCCTCATTCTTACACTTGGCATGAACATTCAATATGCAGAGTTGCATACATTTCTCCTCACATATCCCTCTTTTTACACAATTTTCCCTAACAGACAATCATATATTTTGCAGGTAATTTTCCACGCGCAGAGCATTTTTACTGTTAACCATACAATCCATAAAAGCTCATGCCAAAAAAAACTTGCTAGTCTTTAAGGTATCATGAGCGTCTTGGCTGCTTTTGTTAGAACAGACAAACATGCCTCTATCTGTTATTTTCACTAATAAACAAACTGTGTGGCTTCTCCCAGTGTGTATCTTTTTCATGCACTTCTTTTTTTTACTAGAGAACTCAAGCGAAAAATATCAGAGAAATGTAAGTATTGATGCTCAACAGAGCTTTTACAAACTGTACTACCTCAAATGCAAGAAGTTAAATAACTTTACATGAATGAGTGAACCAAACAAATTTCTCCACCACCCCCACTATTAGACAGTATTGGATATTGACATCTGATATACCCCTACTGCAGCTATTAATCAGTTTAATCACTTAATGAATCAAATAGTTATTAACTGAATTAATCTAAGGATTGTCCATTTTGTTAAGAATGTGCCCATTTCCATCTTCCGTACGATCTGCAGGACAAACTCTTCTAAAGATGATGCCATTTCAAGGGGCCCAGTTGACAAGCATACATGAGAAGGTTTTCTCCTGTGTTGTTCCCAAATTAGAAAATTCATTCCCCTTAATAATGAGAATAAGTTTGGCTCCCTTTCCTTTTCGGCTGATTCATCATTAGGGCAATTTTAAAGCAGTGGGGCTGATAATCAAGGGATTTTGTTTGTTTGGGTTTCTGTACAAATGTTGATTCTAGGGTATAATTATTATAGAAAATATTACATTTTGATCCTCTAATAACTGTAACAGCAAACATCAGCAGCAAAGGTGGTGTGATTCCCATCAGTGGTGACTCATACTTTTATACCTTTTTTTCAACACCCTAAAAATGTACCTCTTTTGAGGTTTTAATTATGTAAACGTATTCAGTGTGGATTAAGCCATCAAAAGGTTGTTGTTGTTGTCACTGTTTTCAACTTATGTACTGCCCCACAGAACACTCTCTACGTGGTTTACAACATAATTATGCAAACAACAGTTTGTCCGCAGTGAGCTGGGTACTCATTTTATTGAACTGAGAAGGATGAAAGATTGAGTCAGTCTTGAGCTGGCTACCTGAACCTGTCAGGATCAAACTCAGATTGTGAGCAGAGATTTGACTGCAGTACTGCAGTTTAACCACTGTACCATGGGACTCATTAATAAACTAACAGTACAATCCCACATGTTTCCCCCAAAAGAAGTTCCCATTCATAGAATGCTTTCTTCAGTAAATGAAGAAAAGGCCTATACCACAAAAAAAGAAAGAAAAAAAGGAAGTTTATTCTAATGGAAGATGCTAAAAACATAGACCAACTGACTGCTGTGGGGTGCTTAGACAATTGCTGACTTGTCATACTGTAAAGATCACTCACTTGAAGCATCAGAGCTTCTGATTGCCAAAGCAGATATCTAGTAGATACCCCCTTCTGTAAACTTAAAAAAAAAACCTTAACTACTCAGGCAATGGAGTGTGGGGCAAGCCATAGGGAGGAATTCTGCCTATGGAATTAAATGGACCTGTTTCCCTTCCACGTCTTGTCACAGTTCAGAACTATTACACAGATTTGGGGGTTTTCTACCCCTTATATCACCCAAAGGTTTAAGAATGCTTCCTACCACATCCTCAAAAATCTTACGGTAAGGAACCTAAGGGGCAAGAAACCACTGGCTGCTCTAGAATTATTCTCTGTTCCTTTGGCCCTTCATCACAATAAATCTAGTTATGGACCTGACTGTAAGCGGTCAGAAACTAAAAGTGAAGTCTAAACGAAACAGGCCTAAAGCTACAGTTAATATGTTTTACAGATGAAAACAGAGACAGTGCCTACTGGAAAAGTTCTAATCATGGAACCACCAAATTGTAGAGCTGGAAGGGAGCCTAAGGGTCATTGAATGCAGGAGCCCTCCTGTGAAAGCATCTCTGACAGATGGCCCTCCAACTTGTGTTCAAAAACCTCTAGCCGCTGCCCACTAGGGTGATCTGCTCCATTGTTGAACTATTCATGCAGTCAATATGTTTCTCTTAATGTTCAGTTCAAATCTGCTTGGAATTGGACCCCACTGGTTCTGTCCTAATTTCTGGAGTAGAATTGGACAAATCATATTTTAATATTTAAGGTAAATTAGGTAAAATGACAATGGCCATGGGTCTGTTGTACTGACCTTTAAGAGCTTGAAGCACCGGGCGGATGCACATTATGAAGAATTTACATTTCTGAGTCAGAGAACGCTTGGGTTTGTCTATACTCTGATAGCCTCCACTTTGAATTATTGTAATACTGTATGTGGATCTTCCTTTAAACATGATCCAGACACTTCAATAGATTCAATAAAGCAAGACTTTAATGGAGACCAAATGAGATGAATACATTGCACCAGCAGTTTAAGACCTAGCAGGTCCTGCCAGTCTGTTTCCAGATGGGATTTTAAAATGCTGCCATTGATTTATAAAGTCCTAAACAGCAGGACTCAGTTCACTTGAAGGACCACCTTCTCCCATATATGGATGGATGGATGGACCTGCCCTGATCATAAGATTATATTGAGTCTCAACCTCGGGTGCTTCTACTGGCTGCTGATTACTCTGTTGGGGGACTGTGAATCCACTTTGGGTTTTAGCCGGCACTTTACAAGCGTTATCCAAGGTATTGAGCATATTCTGAGGATAGGATTCAGCACCTTGGACAGCTTCTATAAAACACAACCCCAAACTCAGAATGGATTCACATCCCTTCTCTTATCCAGCTGCCACTGGGTACTCCCATCAAATGAGTGAAGCTTTGAGAGAACTTTTCCAATGGTAGCGCTCAAATTGCACCAAATACCCTCCCTGGTGGTGGTGGGGTTACCTGGTGCTTACATAGCTATCTTCTCAGTGGCAGATGCAGATTTTTCTAATGCTTAGCTTAAAGGGGGGAAAAGGTGCACTTCTTTTTCTGATCCTAGCAGTACTATGAATTTTAATTTGGCTTTTTTTCCCCTGTTGGTTTTTAAGTTCTATGTTTTTCCCATGTTTTATGCCTTTACAATTACTTTGTAATCCACCCAGAGATTTTCAGTGATCACACAGGAGAGAAATACAATTAATTCATTAGTTAATTCAACACTTTGTATGTTTGGAAAAAAATACATGAAAGATGCCATCCTGCTTGTGCTTACATGGGAGATAATTCCACCCAACATAGTGGGATGTACATTCAAGTAAGGATGGACAGGTTAGCTTTTTTTAGTGATGCATATTTCTGAGAGAAAATACATTGATAAATGCCACCAAACACCACTGTCCCTTTATCTTAGAGCCATGCATGAATGTTTTACCATGTAGTCTCTGTACTCTGAATCTTATGTCTGACGAAGTGAACAACGTTCCACAAAAGCTCACATTAAAATACAGCAATTAGTCTTTAAAGTGCCACAATATCTTTATTTATTTTATTTTATTTTTGCTTTGGTTTGGTTTCGTGTCTCTTGTTGAAATGCCTCCACAGACTAACAGAGCTACAACTTTGAAAACTACATTTAAATTGTGTTTTAATGTTGATTCATTAAAAAGCCACTTCTTTCTTTCTTTCTTTTCTTTCTTTCTTTCCCTCCTTACTCCTCTTTCTTTCTTTCTTTCTTTCTTTCCCTCCTTACTCGTTTCTTTCTTTCTTTCCCTCCTTACTCCTTTCTTTCTTTCTTTCCCTCCTTACTCCTTTCTTTCTTTCTTTCTTTCTTTCCCTCCTTACTCGTTTCTTTCTTTCTTTCCCTCCTTACTCCTTTCTTTCTTTCTTTCCCTCCTTACTCCTTTCTTTCTTTCTTTCTTTCTTTCTTTCCCTCCTTACTCGTTTCTTTCTTTCTTTCCCTCCTTACTCATTTCTTTCTTTCTTTCCCTCCTTACTCCTTTCTTTCTTTCTTTCTTTCTTTCTTTCTTTCCCTCCTTACTCCTTTCTTTCTTTCCCTCCTTACTCCTTTCTTTCTTTCTTTCCCTCCTTACTCATTTCTTTCTTTCTTTCTTTCTTTCTTTCTTGTTCCAATTCTAGCTTGCTTTTACCATGACTCAAAGCGACTCACACGCAACGTAAGATAGAATTTTAAAAAAAGACGAAGAAAATAGACAAAACCCTAAAAGCATTAAAAATCAGCTTGATCTTTAAAAAAAAAACTATTAAAGCCTTCACAATAAATATTAACCAGTTAAATAATTGAATATGATTTAAATATTAACAAATCCAGTTTAACAAGATGTGTCTTCATATCCTCACTAAAGGCAGCCAGACTAATGAGGAAACTGGGAAGGCAGGACCCTGCATGTGATAGAGAGCAGGCCTAGGCAACTCTTTCCATGTTTCTCCTTTAAAGCACTTCCTCCCAGCCTAGCAGCTAAAAGCAGCTGTAGGTGTGAAAAAGCACCCCACAAATGAAATCTTCTATCAACTTTATTCCGTCTAGCAACTGTATCGTATTACTGCAAATGGTTTTCCTAAAATCATTTCTAAGATGGGAGAAAAAATTACCCCACCCCATATATTGAAGAGTTTTGCAGCTGGCTTTCAGATAACGTATGAAAAAGACAACACAGAGAAAGGAAGACAGAGAGGGGAAAAAATTAACCCCTGTGGCTCTATTAGGAGCAGTATAATAAATGTGCATTTAAAAGATCTATAAACACATATTTATCTGCAAAATGTTCTTGCATAAAACTGTTATTGAAAAGGCTTTCATTTTATCTTTACGTTATTGTAATTTTATTGAATTGCTTATTCATTCTTTGATATTGTGTTTTAATGATATTATAAATCTGTTTTATGTCTGATAGGAGCCTCATTGTAAACTGATGTAACAGATAATATGGCAATTCACTATAAAAAGTCTAAACCAAAAAAGAGGGGGGGAAATGCAGAACAGAACGCAAAGAAGCACTTTAATTCATTCTGGATTTCTTTTCATTTTATTTTTTTAATTATTTCTCATGTGCTGCTTGCCATCTGTTGATAAAAGATGGTTGTAGAAACTCATCCTATCCTACACAATGGAACTTTCCCCCCTTCCTTCTGCAATTCTTTTCATTTTTTTTAAAAAAATATAAAGTATAAAAGCATTACACCTTTGAACACCAAAGTTCATTAGCTGGCTCATTGTATGAACGGTTTTAAATTAGGCACTTTTGGAATGAAATCTTTTTTACCCCCCGTAAAATGCTTATTTGGGATAAATTTTCTGTTAGCCTCATGAATAATGAAAAGAGGGGGGAGGGAAATTCCTCTTCTACTGTGTCTCCTATTATGCCGATTCTTTTATTAAAAACAATGAAAAACAATTACAATAAAAGATATTATCAACATATAGAGCAATTATGTTATAAACCAGCCCTTGCTCTCTTCAGAAACTTAGCAGGAAGTTCATTCAATAAAAGCATGTACGCCTGCCAAATCTAAATAATAAAAACTCTATTAACGGGAGCCTATTATGAAGGAAAGCATATGACCTGGGCACCAGAATTTGACAGGTGGCCAATCCCGTTAAGTACACTTTAAATATGAAAGTGTATTTGGAATCATTACAGTTGACTTACACAGCTTGTAAGTTGACTTACATCCCGCCAACTCCTGTTGCCATAGCTATACTCGTTCTGCCGTGTGCTGTTAGATAAAGTATTTGGGCTGGGTTCCAAAGGACTGCACAACTATCCCATGTGCCCAGGTTGTTTTCGACTCGAAAAACTGTCTCCACCTTCCTGTGCCGTATGACAGAGAATCTTTGAAACAGATCAGAGCTTGGACCCTTAAAAAAAGTACTGGCTGAATCCTTTTACGTAGTTACTCCAACAGTATAACTTTTAGACACAAAGAGTTGTACATTAAAAAAATCTCCAAAGGCATCATCAAGTTCACCAAGTTATGTGACTCAATAATGCAACAGATAATATCTATGGAGATTTTGAAACTTGCAGCACTTCACGGCTACAAGTTACACCATTTGTGTCATTGCACAACAGAATTTCAGCCACTATGTTAGCATTAGACATTTTTTAAACTAACGTGTTACTCATTACACCTTGCTTAGCAAATAACATGCGATCAACACTCTGGCCAAAATCCTCTGGCATAGCTATGAGAATGGCATAACGTTTGGAGGCAATTTGCCCCAAGATATGAAACCACTGTAGACATTATCAGTTACATTCTCAGTAATACAACTCCATATGCAACTGATAATGTCTATGCTGATTTCTTAACTTGGGGCAACTCGCCTCCAAAATGTACAACATTTGTGTAACTAAGTACATTATTTGTATTTTACTGTTCATTATTTTATAAAGGATATCTTTTAAAAATGAAATATGGCCATAAATAGCCTCAAATGCTCCAAAATGACTCCCAAAAAACAATATTACTTCTCACATCCATTGCATGAATACCAAAACTAAACCTTAGATGCAGTTATGTCACTTTCTAACAACATCCTTAGACTCTTGTTATCAAACAAAACAAATCAAATCAAGTCATACATCCCAGGTAACATTACTTGAGCTACCCCCAAGCTCTACTTTTTACAAGTTTTTTAAAAAGGCGATTAGATTGCCATATGGAGTTCTTAGTATCTGATATCCTTTTAAATGGAATTGTTGGTTACCAAGCCTAAAACCTATGCCTGAAATGTCAGCAATGTGCTGTTGCTGACATCCATCCCTTTCAGTGCCATCAGTCCCTTTTGCTGCCAGAAGTGAAGGACAAAACTGTGATTCAACAGTTCAATGTAGAAAAACTGACCAGACAGACAATGGGATCTTCTTTGAATGCTGGTGATGGGCCAACATCTTCCACTGGCTAGGAAACACACTAGCTTGCTCCAAATACTGTTCATCAACATCCCAGTTTCTCTCCTCATGCATTAGCACCAGCCATCTTAGGCAGCTGTTTCAGTCTGCCTACTAGTAGGGCCTGTTCTCCATAAAAATAATATTTCAAGAAGCATTAGGACGAGGAACCCACGCTGGTTAACCTGCAGCTTTAATTCATCCCATGGAAGCCAATATTCTCTGAACATATTTCACTCCTAATACGCAACTCAGCTAGAACAGATGTTCTTACTCTTAAGCCAATCAGAGGTAGACCTATGCTGCAGCTTTCTGTCAGATTTCACTGTTCATGCTTGGGAAATGCACAAAGAACAAGATCCATAAAATGGCTTTAGAAGCAGGCCTGGAAAACCCAGAAAAGATGCTCAGTAGTTTAAAAGCCAGATGCAAACATGAAAGCCTTATCTTGCAGAGCACCCTGTACTTTTCTCTCACTTAATCTTTGCACTGTGTGTCGAACTTTACAAGGACTTTAGGAATCTGACTACATTCTCTGCAAGCATGTTAATGACAGGGGGAAAAAGCATCACCAAATGGCTCCTATTATTGTAGGCTTGCACATCTGTATCAGGGCCTAGTCTCATCGGCCATTTGAATCGCTTCAGTTTCCTACTTCATTTAAACCAGTGTGTGTGTGTGTATGTGTGTGTATAGTCACATGGTATATAAATGGCTGGGAGCGTTCACACGACTGTCTTTTATATCACTAAAGCAGGACCGAAATTTGTGTGAAAAATGTTGGAAGGCAATATTGGAAGATGTTTCATAAAGCAAGGTTTCCCTCAGCAGTTCTTCATTTTTTGGGCACTTTCTTTCTCAAATGACCCTAGGTGGGGTGTTTCTCTACATTGACAAGGGAAAGGATGAGTGGGGATGAATGTTACAAGTGATGTAGAGGTAAACTCTTGGGGGGAGAGAATACCGATACATCGCTTAGCATTTGGAAAAAAAAATTAAAAGGAGCAAGCATGGTGGCCATGAAAAGCCCATGGTGCCGAAAACACATATTGGTGCAAAGTAAGTTGACAGTAATGTTCACACACACCAAACTGATGGAGATAGAAGCTATCACGGATTGAGTCATTTTAAAAACCCCATGCAGGCAAGGTTGGGAAAAAAACCCGATCGGTTGGCCAAATGAATCAATTTTACCTGTGTGTCATGTGAACAGACATTTATAAAAAGATTTAAATAATGGCAGAATCTATATAACTGCAGTTCTTATGGTGTGCGTGATTACACCCTCAATCCATTTAATTTCTTTCACTGCAACTGAAATAGGAAGGGTCTGGACGCATCAGCAGATAACCATGCATCCAAAAGGCCATCTCCGGCTTCCCCCCCCC
This sequence comes from Intellagama lesueurii, assembly GCA_037013535.1. Classification (NCBI taxonomy): domain Eukaryota; kingdom Metazoa; phylum Chordata; class Lepidosauria; order Squamata; family Agamidae; genus Intellagama; species Intellagama lesueurii. The sequence continues at coordinate 12,577,780 of JBAJHW010000008.1, forward strand.
CCTACTTATTTCCATACACAGACACATTTGCATCTGTTGCATGCACACACACGTGCACACACACACATGCATGCACACACGACCTATGTGAAGTGTTCCTCCCCTTGTAAGTATCCAAGAAACAACTGTTTGCAACATCCTAAAAAGAATGTGCAATTGCACCGGCCAGCCATATGAAAGCAGCAGTGAACTGTATTAATACAAGCAACTTGCTGTTTTGCACAAACAAAGGGAGTGGCACATAAGTCAGCTTGCACCGATACATCCTGTTTTGCAACAAGCTAAGGAGTAGAAAGCAGGGGACAGTGCAAAAGAAAAGGCAAATCCACATAGCACAAAAGAATGATCAGATAGTGAAAGGGCATGAAACATCCATCGTCGCCCCTTTTTTGCTTCATATAATGCTGGGTTGGGCCATACCACCTAAATAAATGAAGATCATTGTATATATGTTTAAGCAAGCTTCATCTGCCCTTATCTCCAGTCAGTGATAGATAGATAGATAGATAGATAGATAGATAGATAGATAGATAGATAGATAGATAGATAGATAGATAGATAGATAGATAGATAGATAGATAGATAGATAGATAGATAGATAGACAGACAGATAGATAGATAGAGGAAATGCATTCAAAAATTCTTAATTTACATGCAGAAATCTTTTAAAAAATGCATACTATCTAGAAAGGGGGCAGAGTGGACACAGAAAGAGATTGATTGGTTAATCCTTAAATCTGACATTTCCTGGACAACATTTAGCACTTATAGAGGACTGAACATTGGAGTCAAATTTATACAGAATTGAACACTGAGGTCAAATATTACCATTCTCAAACTCAACAGTAGAAACATTATGGTGATTAAGGCTGCACATCTGGATTTGAAATGCTTAATGTATTTCTGTCTGTTGAGCTTTGCTTTGCACCCAAGAATGTTCAGTCCTCCTGGACATCGGTAGCGTGATCTCAGTTATCTGCTATCTACTTCTGTCTCTGCCATATGTCTTTTTGCCTGTATCTCAGAGAATGATATCCTGTCACTGGTACACCCTTCATCTTTATCCTGTTGCAAATGTCCAGTCCATATTTTCAAAGCCCTAATCCTGCCCAGTTTGGTCCCTTGCCTAATCTTGGTTTTACAAGAAGAAAAGAAGAAAGTAAAAAAATTAAAACAAAACAAACAACAGGAACCAAAATAATCTTTAAAGAAGATTGCTCATGAAGTTCAGTCTTAAAGTTTCCTGGACCTGGAGTTGGTTATGATAAGGAAAGTACAGTCTGCCCAGGTAGAGAGAGGCAAAAATTTCACCTGACTTTGTTTTGGGTGAAAATTTACCTCACTGTACAAATTTCTTCACATTCAGGGGAAAAACAAATTTCGACTAATTAAAAAAAAATCAGGAGATACCAAATCAGTCCGTTTCATCCTGCCAAGTTCAGAGCATAGCGGGCTTGGAATCCCCATGTCAATGGTGTACTAGTGTTGCCCCCTCGTTTGTTTGTTTTATGTTTTTTTTCCTTGATCAGCTTCTTATCTTTAGCACTTCTACGGCAGGCAGGTACATGATCCTTTCTGAGCTGGGAATAATTGTGCCTACTGAATTTTGTTGCCATGTACCATTAAGTCCAAATTGATCCTAATAGGGCTTTCAAGGTAAGTGAAATATTTGAGGAGTGGTTTTACCAATTCCACACCCCAGTGAACTTCCATGGCTGAGCAGGGATTCAAACTCAGGCTTCCTGAATCCTGTTAGAGCAGTACAGCACTAGAACCAAGGACCTCGGGAGGTGGTGAGTTTTCAAGAGAAAACTGGATAACCATCAATCAGATCTGCTTTGATTTGGATTCCTGTATTGAGCACGGGGTTGGGCTTGATGGCCTTCTAGGCCCTTTCCAACTCCATTATCGTATGATTCTGTCCACTACAATACACCCTCATGAATTTAGCAGGTGCACATGGGGGAGAATTCCCTATTATTTTTGAGACATTTGCTGAAATTTAAAAAATTCTTTATGGGCAGAAAGAAAGAACATAACCTTTTAAAAGGAATCCAAATGTAGAAGGAAATGAAACTGTCAGATTTACTGACTGCCAGTTTATACAATTGTAAAAGAAATGCATGTTGTCTTCCACTCAAAGAAATGCTTCTACAAAAAGTAAACCTTGGTTTCTTCTCGAATCATTTTCTTTCCCACTGGTAAATATGTATACAAAACACTTCTAGTTATTCTAGTTAGGCATCCTTCAGTCTCGAGAGACTATGGTAACGTGCTCTGTATGGAGGTCTTGGAACAGTGTCTAGTGTGGCTGAGAAGGCCAATTCGAGAGTGACAATCCCTTCCCTTCACTAACAACATGTGAAACATTAACGTTCTGTCTCTTGAAGAATATTGAATTGATCAGATAAGGGACTCAGAGAAATACAATCTTTGGGCCATTATTCTGTATTAAATAATGGCTGTCATCCTGTTGTCAAATGGTTGTAAGGCTGATGATGTCATCAGCAATGGAGGTTAATTATTAATTTAAAGCTTCCTATCCCTCCCCCTGTTAAGGTTCCTGAGCTCCCTAGGGACCTGAGAAAGCCTTTGGGAGCTTCAAGACGGGAGAAGGGAAGTTAATATCCAAAAATCACCACTGAAAGTCCCAGTTATAGCAGCAGGACCACCACCAGCTATTTTCAGATATTAAAGCCCAATTCAGAGACCCCCAAAAGCTTCCATTGGTCAAAGGAGACCCCATGGAAGACTCTGAACCTGAGGGGAGGAAAGGAAATGTTAAATTAAAGGTTAATGTCCATGGCCTTTGCAGCCACAGAGTTGCACAACAGGATTTCAGCCAGGGTGTGTGTGTTTATGTGAATGTGAGAGAGAAATGTGATCAAGTCAGTTCTGACTTACGGGATGCTAGTAGGGTTTCTGAAGTAAGTTAGACATTGAAGCAATGGTATCACCATTGTCATCTCCCAGTGAATTTCCATGGCTGAGCCGTGATTTGAACCCAGCCCTCCTCAGCTGAAGGATTATGGGAGCTAAAGTTTAAAAAAAAAGTTTCCAAACTCTGATACACACAGAGAGAAAGAGAAATGAGCAGAGAAAGGGCTAAAGTCACCTTACTGAAGGAAAACAGCAAACTATGTACTATTTCATCTCTTGAGAATTGGGGAATTCTTGCTAACTGCACGATCAAATATACATTTACTGATCCAGTCACTGGATTTATGGTGCCACAGTTCATTGCAAGCAGGAGTTGCTTCCACACACTGTTGAAGCCAGTGGAAGATTAGCAGGGTGCAATGGGGATTAAAGCACGAGGAGATATTAAAATGTTTGCTATTAGTATATAATAATGGTTAGAACCATTAACAGTGCTTGTATGTAAAAACAGCAGCAAATATACAATGCAACAGAGTTGGGCTTTTGAAAGAATCAGAAAGATTAATCTGTGCCTTCAAATGCATTTCAACAAAGATAAAGACAGAATTTATTATTATTATTTGAAATTACAAGACATAGTCTTTGACTAGTATTGTATAACAGATCCAGATTTTAACCAAAAACCTGTCAGTTTAATACCAGTGTAATATGTGTGCTGCTCCTATTATTGCTGTTTTTGCAGCTCTAATTATGTTAATAACAACAAACAACAACAGTGTAATTTCAGAGATGATTATTGTTATTATTATCATTGTTGATATTTACAAAAAGACAGGATGATGGTCATGATTTTAGGGACTAAATCTACATAAGTCTCTAGGGCCCTAAGCTAACAATTTAGAATTTCACAAGTGTAATGCTGTTAACAGAATGTTGCTGTGTAGATGTCGTGTTCAGTCGGATGGACAATTAAAAGCCTGCCAACCCAGGTTTCCTTTTCTAAGGAATTCCATTGTACTCTCCCATCACCTCATTTTCCAAACTGTCCTCCCCACAGTAGATATGATACCATGGTTAGTAAGCAGTCCTTGTTCAGCTATTTTATTTCTTAAAATATTTATCATGTGAGAACTGTTTTAAAAACTTCCCTCCATCATCCTGATAGCTCCTCCTCTTGTCCTCTCAGTAAGCCCATTTTGGCAATAATCCTGTTGGCACACATCGGATGCGTTGCGATGCTATTAGAGATAAAAATGATTACAAGCAGCACTGCAATAGAAGGTTAATTTTTCCACCTAGCATTCTGGCTAGGTTCCAAAGTGCTCCTTTTCGTGGGCAAGGACTTGTTTCTATCTACTTTTTTTTTTTAAAAAAGTTTGCCTGTCAAACGAGCCAGTGGAACTCCCTATCTGGAAAGGCCTATCTGTCCTCATCTCTCATTTTCCAGACATGTAATAAATGAAGCAATCAAATAAGTGCAAACAGTTGTTAACCAAAAGATGAAAAGGAAAGAGGTTTCTGCTTTGATGGCTTGGAATTTCTACCACAAGCCATTAGCAAGACCATCTGTAGTTTCTTCTGCCCTTTTCTGGAGAGAAGAACCAGGACACAGGATGTAGTCCATAAGACAGAAAAGAGTACCACAGACTTCACAGTGTGCTGCATTTTTAGAATGGAGTTTAATTATTATAAGCTGCTTTGGATGCTAAATTTGTTTGAAGAAGAAGGAAGGAAGGAAGGAAGGAAGGAAGGAAGGAAGGAAGGAAGGAAGGAAGGAAGGAAGGAAGGAAGGAAGGAAGGAAGGAAGGAAGGAAGGAAGGAAGGAAGGAAGGAAGGAAGGAAGGAAGGAAGCCATACCCAGTCCACTCTGCACAAATATATGTCAGCAAAACTGCTGAGTCCTGAAAACAGAGGTTTCTATTTTACCTGGAGATACCCAGTGTAGTGTAGTGGATTGAGTGATGAACTAGGATTCTGGAGACGAGGGTTCAAATCCCCGCCCAGCCATGGAAACTCACTTTGGGAGTGGAACTGATAAAACCACTCCTTAAATATCTCACTCGCCTTGAAAACCATATTAGGGTCACCATAAGTTGGTTCTGACTAGATGGCACAAAACAACAACAAATTTTAGCTGGAGTGATCAGGAACCACCGGGTCTGACAGAGATAACCAGAATTTGTAACAGCTTCCAAACAAGAGGGGATCTGAGTCAGGGTAAAATTCTAAAAAAGAACTGGGGCCAGTCTTGCTGAAAAATACCCACTCCATTGGCCTCTCCTCCTCCTCCTCTTCTCTGAATTATCTTCACTTTGGCTAGTCACTGTAATATCTATAGATGCCTACACATCTATCTATCTATCTATCTATCTATCTATCTATCTATCTATCTATCTATCTATCTATCTATCTATCTATCTATCTATCTATCTATCCCATTTTTCTCCCCAAAGGGGACCGAAACAAGTTCCCTTCCCTTCCCTTGTTCCTTTCATGTCATAACATGTTTTGCAAATTGTAAGTCTACCAAAAAGTCCTGTCTTGTTTTCATTGATGGCAACTCTGGGAGCCACCCTAGAATTCTTCAGAACGGAAGCTGGACCCCCCTCAGCAAGGAAGCCGTGCACTGCTAAGCAATCACAGGCCCCAAACCAGCTGGCAGATGTATACTCGTATGCATGGCCTGGCCAACCTGGCAGCCTCTACACCAGGGGTGGGCAATTAATTTCTATAGGGGGCCACATGAAAAATCTGAACTGTGTTCGGGGGCCGAACCAACTTTACTTAAAAATAAAATGAGACAGTGATGTTATGATTGTTTTTATTTTAAACTTGTTAATCTTCACAAATACTAAAGAGGTTTTTTGCGGTATGTTAAAGATAAGCAACTGATCAACTTTAGACAAAAAGCTATAAATGGTTTTGATGTCCGGCGGGCCAGACAGGAGCGGCTCGCGGGCCGTATGTGGCCCTCGGGCCGCACTTTGCCCAGGTCTGCTCTACACCGACGGATCTGTGCCTCCACTATTTGCAGTCTTTGAGATGCATCCGGTAAGAAGTGTTTTTTTTTTGCTTCTTCCAACATTGTGAGACAAGTCCTTAGAAAAGACAGTGTGATACAGCGGATAGAGGGTCAGACTAGGCTTCAGGAGTTGTCGGTTCACATCCTCACTCAAGCATGGAAACTCACACCTCCCATGCCTTGAAATATCAGGGTCATATCAGGGTCACCAGAAGTCAGAAGTGACTTGATAGTACATAACAACAAATTAGTCCTTGTATCTACATTTGCATCTATTTATAAAAATTAGCATCAACAGGACTTCATGCAAATGTCTGTTCTTTATCCTCGTGTATGTGTGTGTGAAAGAGAGAGATCCATTTCTCCTTTTTCTGAGCATCCTGCATTCTCAGTTCTATTTGAACATAATGGCATGGTAAAGTGGACGAGGCATCCCTACAGCACACACCAAATAGTTTCAGTTGGCTTAGCCTTGATGAGCAATTAAAAGCCATTCGCTTTACAAAAGTCCTGGTGCTTGTTAAGGTGAAAACTGCTGAAATCGGTTTGTTCATATCGATCACCACAGTGGCCTGCATTGGGGGGGGGGGCACAGCTCTGCTGATTATGAATCAGCCAATGGCACCGGCCGGCTGCAAAATGGCTCTGCAAATTAGTCAACCCATAAATGCCCATGGAAAAAACTGAAATAACAAGCATCTCATAAAACAGGGTTACTCTGATCTCACTGCCCAAGCACAGGATAATACACTAATGAGACAGAAGGAGGTACAGACGTATCCTGTTGCTAAAGAAAATACAAAGAGATGGAGAATGCAAACCAGAGTGGGGAGTATGTGGCTGTTCAGATGTCCTTGGACTACAATTCCTATCAACCCTCACTATGGCTATGATGGGTAGGCATGATGGGAACTGCAGTGCAGCCACATTTGAAAGAATCCACATTCCCAGCCTTGCTCAAAATTCTATATTTCATAATTTTCCTCCCTTTTCCTCGGTCTTAATTTTCTTCTGTTGTGATTTTGCCAAACCTACAACAAGGAGCTGCTAAATTTATGAGGAAAAGAGAGACGGAAGCAGGGGAGGGGCAAACTGGAACTCTTCCAGAGCTAATGGGCACTGTCAAAATACTCCGATTTCCCTTATAATAAACTAATTGTTTTTCAAATTTGCTACTCGCATTAATAAAAATAGGTGAATTGTTTTGACTGCATTAATTAATGCTGACTAAATTAGACGGTGAATTTTTCAGGGCAAGAAAGCGATTCCTGGTTGTTATACTTTTTTTCGCCCTCCCATGCTTAATCTATCAGGGCCCCGTGCTGAGCATTTGGTCAGCAATACAATTAACTAAAAAGGGGTAAGATCTCAGCTTTTTCCCAGAGTAGAAACACCACCCCTCAAATCGGTGATCTGTACACACCCATACATGTGTACATGCATGTGTACACATACCCACACAAAAACATATACACATTTTTCTTTGTTATGTCATAGGTTTGTTTTAATGCTTGGGAAACTGCTAGGGTCTGTTCTTTGTAATTACCTGCACCACATTTCATCCAGAGTTCTTTCAAAAAGTAACAATTATTTTAAAAATAACAAATTATATATAATTTATTTTTACATTAATAGTTATTATAGTATAATATTTCTTATATTATAATATTAATAGTTGTTATCGTTATTATCATTATCATCATTATTTAGATACACACTTCTTACCAATATCAGTCCCTCCCCTGCCCCCTCCACACATTTTGTTTTCTTCTTCTCAACCAACATTTATCTCATGGACCCCTCTAGATTAGAATCCTGTCTCTTTTGCTAATTTTCTTTCATAAAGTACCACAAGTGTTTCAAAAATGTGCTGCTTTAGGTTTCCTCAGTGTTTGAAGCAGAGGATAGATCCTGGCAGGGTCCTTTCTGTGGTGGCACTGAGGGAGAAAAATGCCCTTGTGGGAAAATTTGTTCCATCTTTGTGTGTGTGTGTGTGTGAGAGAGAGAGAGAGAGACAGACAGACAGACAGACAGACAGAGAGAAGGTTTTTAGTATCAGAATAAGAAAGATCAGGTGATCTATCGAAGAAATATCATTTCAAAGCTTTTGCTCTTGGACTTTCTTTTGCTACTGATTTCAGGGCTGGTTTGTGGCTTACATATCTGTTTCTAAATTGACATGCTTGGTTTGAAACAGCTGATTTGAAATCCTCAGGTACAAAATCTGGATATAAATATCTTTGCAGATGTGTATGTACATATATATATGGGGCCACCTGATTTGGCAATGGCACATATGGAAGGGATATTAGGAAATTAAGTCAACCACAGTGGGGTGCAGTGGCGAGAGATTTCAGGCAGCTTTAACAGAAACACAATGCCCAAGCCATGGAAACCAACATTATAATGTACACAACTAGAAACAGAGGACCACATCTGTAGTAAATAACCTGACCCAGAAAATGGGAATATACATAAATTGCTGGATAGGCCAGAGTGTTTTCCCTTTTGTATTTACTAGTACAATGTGTAGATTTGTATTCTTAAGCTGACTTTTTTCATACTCTTAAGGCTACACCCATTCTTCCTTCTCTGCTCCAAGTAACAAGATACTTAGGAGAAAGCTGTTGAGCAATAGAACCTATTAGCTGGAGTGTACCAGAATTCATTCCACAGAATCCCAAGATTTGTAGTTTCCACCTCTTGATGCTCTAGTATGGTAGTTGTTGGTGGCAGAGCATGCTAATGCTCTATAGGGCAGAATTCTAACGAACTATTAACCCAAACTATAAACCCCAAGATTCTATAAGAGTGAACCATGGTAGTTTAAAGTGATATCAAAATGCTATATCTGAACAGTGTAGATGTATTTGAAAGGGGGCGATATTTAGTCTCTCTTACCAGAGTTTTTCAGGTAGAAGTGGGGCAACCCATAGGGGCTGCTCTAGTTCTCAATTTCCTGCACTGAGTGCAGGGAAGGGGAAATGATGATGCCTTGTCCATAACCCGATAGCGTAAATCCAATTGCTAGTCCCAAGCAGAGTAGACCCATTGTACATGCTGTAGCATAAAGCTATGCCTGAGGACGTTTGAGCAAAGCTGCCCCCACCGCATGCCTAATTATGCAACTAGTTGTGTGGCTGCACCTGAAGAACTGCTTTGACTTCCCCCTTGGTATGAATTTCACAACACAGGCATTGCTACACAATAGAATTTTGACCACTGAAGAACTGACATATTCTCAAATGGTGACTTTATGGTTGCCAGGTATACAGACTGGACGTCAGACTGAGAGTTTGGGTTTCAGTCTCCATGTTCTCTGGCTTTAGCCCTGAAATCTCGGAGAATGGGAACTGTTGTTATGGGTTTATCCTGGCATACGTTAAGATCAATGATCAAAGATCTACCAGTAGATCACTACAGTCAACCCTCGACTTACGAACGGCTCCAGATACGAACATTTCAACTTACGAACCACTCTAATAGGAAAAAACAGACTCGACTTGAGAACTTTTTCCGAGTTACGAACCGGGAAAAAAAACCCACGGGGAAGGCAGGGAACCTCCCTCCCCCCTCCCCCCGCAGCAAGCGCCACTTTCAGAAGCCTCCCGGGGGCAGGGGAGAAGCACCATTTTTTTATTTCCCTGCCTTCCCGGCAGCCATTTTGTGTGCTTCTCCGCTCCCGCCCCCCTCTCCCCGCCTCTCAGCTGATCGGCGCTGGGTCTCAGAGGCTTGCCCAGCAGGTAAAAAAGGCAGCGGCGGGGGATGGGGGGGGCGCCAGTCCGGTGCGCTCCCTGCCCATTCCAGGCGCGGGTCTACTCGCGAGTAAGCGCCGCTGAAGCTGCGCAAGAGGAGGAAGGAGAAGCCGCGGGTGCTGGTGCTTTGCTAGGGAGGCTTCGGACGGTAAGGTGCTGCTGTTTTTTCTTTTTAAAAAGTTGTTCTGGGTGGGTTTTGGAGGGTAGGTTTGGGCTGGGGGGGTATGTTTCTGTGTTGTTGTTTTTTTTGGTGATTTTTTTTTTGCAGTCCCACCGTGGGACTTGCTCAAATGTTTATTTTTGGATGTTTTTGTTTTGTGTGTGTGTGTGTGTTTTGCAGTCCCAGCGTGGGACTGCAAGTGTTTTATTTTTGGGGTATTTTTTTCTTCGGCCGGAACGGATTAATGGGTTTTCAATGCATTCCTATGGGAATGCATAGTTCGACATACGAACTTTTCGACATACGAACGTTAATCCGGAACGGATTAAATTCGTAAGTCGAGGGTTGACTGTATAATCTTCTTATGTCCAGCCTTTGGTTTAGAAAATGGTGTTCCATTTTGTTTTAGTAATGTATTTACAATAGGACCCCCTTATCTATGGGATCAGTATCCACTGATTCACTTATCCACAACCTGAAAAATATTTAAAATATTAAAAGAAAAAAATAATTAAAAAAAACTATTTTCACATGTATTACTGGAACTGCCCACTACAGGGAGCCAGAGACTGTGCTATGAATGCTTGTTAGTGAAAAATACATAGCATGCTCTCTGGCACCCTCTAGTGCCTGGTTCTGGTAATGCATGGGGAAAAAAATTCTGCCCCCCCCCTTTACCATGCTATATATATAGTGTTCACCATTATCCATGATTTTTAATATCCACGGGGGTGTGGAGGAGCTTGGAACCAATCCCCAGGAGATATGGGGGTTCTACTGTAGTTCTACTTGTGCATGATTGCCCCCAGCCTGCAAATCTCTCCCAGCAGACTCTGAGAGACTTACCCTTGATAGCACTATTTCATGGGCCCTTTACATTCATTACTGCATGTTCACATAAATTGTCACGGGGGGGGGGGGGACACACAAAAGGAGCTTCTCTGAAGAATGTAAGAACTGTTGAACACATTTGGGCATCCCCTGGGCAATGCCAGCACCCTGTCCTCTGATCTTCCTGCCCTAGAAACACCACTGGAGTGTTCCGTACATGAATGAAGAAGATCCATCACACACCACTTTGTAATTGTTGCCAACGGATCTGCCCCATGACATCAACAGGGCACAGCCTAGGTCCCAGTTTGTAGTTCTAAAATCTAAAGGAATGGGATGTTGTTAATCTCTCAGTTATTGTTGACTTGCCCTTTGGAAACTGATTCAATGGATTTACCTTAGGTGGGACTAGCAAATGGTTTTAGTCCTCTATATTTTGATCATACTCTGAAAATACTAGCACTAATACTAGTACTGATATGAATACTACTAATGATAATAATCATGTGCCATCAAGTCAAATTCAATGCATGGCAACCCTTTTCAGGGTTTTCTAGGTAGAAAATACTCAGATACAGTTTCCCCTTCCCTTCTTCTGGGAGTATCCTGGGACTGGGCAGCTTGCCGAAAGCTGCACAAGCTGGCTCTCCTCGCAGGAGGCACAGTAGAGAACTGAACTCCCAACCTCTGCCTCTGCAGCCAGAGACCTAACTCCCTGAGCTATCCAATCAGCTACTAAAAGGAATACCTAATAATGCAGTGCATCAAATATCTCAAGGGTGTCACCTATGTAGGTGAAGTAAACGGGAAGAAAAATGAAGTTTGAAAAGCTAAAACTTCAGAATGAACAGATTCCCTTTACACCTCTAGAAAGAGAGGGTGGAGTGGGCAGGGGGAGGCACAAGCACTGAGAATTTGTATGCAGAAAACCTTGATGAATGGATTGATTTTGACATTTTAGAGCATGGCAAAGTGAAGAAATCAGAGTTTGAGCAGGAATATTTCCCTCAGAGGAACAGTTTAGGAAAATGCTGATGAGATGTCCCAATGCATTACTGCAGTATCATCAATTACACGGGAAATGTAATTAACCATTTCTGATCCTTAAACATTATTTACACAAAGCCCCGAAGAATATTTCCAGCTTGTTTCCTCCTGTGCAAAATGCTGCATTAGGGTCTTTTTTTTTTTTTTCACAAGGCAACCTTTGCATCACCAGTACTGTACGTGGCAGTGCAAATACTGCAACAGGGACTGGATTTTTTAGGAAATCACTTCTTTTCGCACCTTTCGTAACCGTAGGTTCATGTACAGGAACCAAAACAAAGCTCTAATTTCCAAAGCAAGATGTTATATTCCATGCAAAGAGAAAAGTACTGCTGTATCAAAAAGCCATACAATGAATGAGCACAGAGAAAGAGAGAGAGGAAGTATTCCATTTTCTATTGTCTTCTTTCACACTCTGAATCTTTCTTACCTAACCAATAACGGGTTTTTACTCATCCTACAGTTACTTGAGCCTTTTAATCAAGTGTTTTCCTTCCTTCTGAACCATTTCTAAATTGTATACCAAGTTAGTATAAATCTCTGGAAATGCCGTTACACTAGCTGTCTTTATTATCTGCTTTTCTCCTATGTTTCTTTCATCAGATACCCTGAAATCTTCTCTGGCCAGTGAGTTACTTCACCTTACAAAAACAGATGAGAGTATTAAGAATGCTTTTGTTGCAAAATAACCCTACTGTATTTTTTACAAAGTTTTGGTCCTTTTTCCCCCCAGAATGTTTATCCCAAGTTTAATTATGCAAGTGTGGTTCTGCCATATATAAAACTTTCAAATATTCAGTAATTCTGCACCTTATATATAAGAAAAAAACATCTACACACAAAAGTGTGTTTTCTCCTAAAACGATGAGCTTGCAATACATAATCAAACATCTGCCTTATTTGATCTAATACTATTAATAAACATGAAAGCAGTAGCACCTGTGAGAGAGTAGAAAATGGAACACAGAAGTATCTTTTAATTAAATATATTAATGGAAAATTATCCAGCAAGGGAATTTTAAGGTGTATGGATAGATTCACCACCCTTCCCAAATTTGTTTCTATGCCAGTAACTTTTAACTATTTAAGTATACAGCTAAATCATATTTTCATTGCATCTAAGCTAACCCCTTCCTTCTCTATTGTTTCACTTTGTCAGGAAGAAATCAGAAAGGGTTTCTCCTAATCCAGGCAAACACACCCTTTCGTGACTGAAATGATCTATGTTTCCAAGGGAAGGAATTAATTACAAGTCATTTTCAAATGGACAGGGATCATCTGTTTCCAGGAGAAATATCAGAATCAACAGGAACGCTTCTTATTACCAAACAGGTAGAAATCTAGGCTATCCACCCTCTTTTCCCTCATCTTACTCTCTTCTTGAATGGTTTAAAACAAAACAAAACAAAGCTGGATCACCTGCTGATTTGTAGATAAAGAGACGTATGCCCTATTTTTTGAAACGTAGCATCGAAAATGAAGATTTTGGAAACAGCTAAGCTTCCTTGCATTTGACAGGGAATTAACTCAACCTTTGCTCTCTGTGATCGGGAACAACAGGCTGGGTTCTGACTTAGTCAAGCTTAGAGTAGGCACACTGAAACCAAATAGACAAGTTAATCATGGCTCATTTGAGTACCACCAGTTTTGAGGGTTCTCTCTCCACATGACGAAGTCTATATCTTTCATAATGTTCCGTACTGTGGTGTGGACTCAGGTTGAGCCAAGCTTGATCAGTCACAGCCCTCCAATTCATAACTCATACATTCACTTACTTTTGTTTGAAACACCAAGGAACTCTGTAAAATGCACATCCCTCATTGAAAAACAATACTCTGAGGATTCAGACCTGGCCTAAGATATTGTGCTGACTGAGGCTGAAAACAAAATGGCACCTCCCCCACCTACCCTCTCTCTTTTAGTAATAACAATAATAATGATGACCATTTAAGTACCTACCATTTCCTGCCATTTGGTTACAGTCAATTTGTGCATCATTATTTCTCACATAGGACTGCCATGTGCATGATCTGCTTAATGCAGCATTTCAGAAGACATCAAAGATGGGCAATGACTGCATATATTGAGCTACAACTCTCAAAATATCCCAGCCACCAGCCATGGTGGTTGAGATATTCTGAGAACTGTAATTTTTTTAAAAAAAGTCTTCCATTTCTGGAGGACACAGACATGTAATATCAGCAGATGATCTTGTGCAAAAAAGCATAAGACACAAAGATGTGCAAGTCGAACAATGAAAGAAGTATTAAATACATCTGTTTTCGGATATAGACACCTGGTTTCAAAACAGATCAGGAATGAAGGAAGGAAACAATGCACCTGCAGCTCTAAGGGAGGAACAATCGCTCAAAGGGAGTGAATATCCTTTGCACACAGAAGAGTGTGGGTTCTTATCTGAAACTGCAAATGAATTCCAGGGAGCAGGAAAGGCTCCTGTCCAAGAACACAGATAGTCATGGCTCAAGAGGGGACAATGCCAGTCTTAAATGTACATGTGATGCACTGTGCAGAGATGGCAGCCCAACCATGCTGGTAACAAGCCACTAATCAGCTACATACACATTAAGACACAAGAAACATTAGTCTGTAGTAGGCTACATCCAAACACACCTTGAAGAAAAAAACATTTCAAATCTGACTTGGTAAACGGCCTACTGAGTCAATATCAAGGACATTAGCTGAACAACTCACAAAACCTTGTCTTGCACATCATAAACATACAGCCGGATATTGCAATCTGGTTCAATTTGACATGCAAACCAATTGGCTCCAGGTGAAGTGTGTAAACCTCATCTGTCTGAAAACTGAATTGCTTCTTGGCCCACTTTAAACTAACCCCAATGGATTACTCACCATTTCTGTGATGCCTATCTTATACTACGCAATTGGAAAATTTCACCTTTGTGTGCATGACAGGTGTCAGTGGCTGAAATCCTATTGCTTATTATTGCAACTAGAATGGTGGAATTTACGGAAGAGTTGACTCACCAAATGACTACTGATTTGATGGGCTTACTCTAGTTGCAACTTGTTACACTAAGCAACAGGATTTCAACCATCAAATCCAAAAGAGAACCGGGGTCCTTTATTTATTTACTGCATGTTGAATGGGAAAGGGAAGAAATGCTTAAAACTGAATAGTTTAGTTTGCAATTTGTGGAACAGAGGGTTAATGTGTGAACCCCAATGAGAATTGTTTCTTTTGTGGTGGTGGTGGTGGTACAGGCCTGCCAAACAATTAGCACTGTCTCAGGAGAAGGGAACAATTGCATAAAGAGTTACTTGATTGTAAAGATATTGGCTAGCAAATTCTGCCCCACATCAAATCTTTCTATCCCAGAGGCCAAGTCTGAAAATCTGCTTTCTCACTACCTGAAAACTGAGGTGGTATTACTCCAAGGGAAGAGCGCGCCATCTGAACAACATCTAAGTTGGTCGACAAATGTACCTTGTTGAGGGTGGTTCTTCCATCCCAGAGAAAACATATATCCCACTCACATAATCTGAAAGGGATGAATTAAACATATACCTGTGTGCTTTTGTTCTAACTTACATTTCACAAAGATGGATAACACACGACTAGCTTCCAGAATGGTTTGTAATCAAAGAAATATTGATTTTATTTCAACCAATCAGAAGATCATAACTCGTGATAAAACAGTAGCTTTCTAAATGTCCTGACCATCATAAAAGTGAACCAGAAGGAAATAAATATTTGTAAAGCTTTATTAAAAATGAGAGGGAGGTGAAGGAAGGAAAGAAAACAGAAAAACAAATTATGTCCACTAAGTGAATGTTGAATATCCATAGAGATGCTTGTTTCACATATTTCGAGGCTCTGCATGTGTGCTCAAGATGGTTTGGCCAAGGTAAGTGATGTATCTGCTGTCTGATCATTATGGAATTTGACAACGTCATTTCAGAACCTTAGTTACGAATATATCAATAATTAAATGTGTTCAGTTCACACTTTGCTCTTGTGGATACAGGGCTATTTATCTCTGTACTGTGAAGACACTAATGGCATAATGGGCAAAACATCAAGAATAATTGAAAATAAGACCTGCACCAAAAAAAAAAAAAATCCTTTGGAAGGTAATACGTCTGTCCACATCTCTTGTTTGAAATATTACAGCCTGCATTTAGTTTTGAAATTTGTGAGTAGATGTTTCTCATTGAATTGGTCTCTGCGGTTAAGATAAAGCTTTTAAAGGATGACCCACTTGATATTCATTTTCTCATTCCTAATTTTCGAGTTGCAGAAACTCTTTAGAAGCCCCATTCAGACATGCCATGAACTGATGGAATGGTGGCATTTGAGTGCACCCATTATACAGGTAGAAAACGCATGCTGAAGGCTCTCTAGGAAACAGGCAGGACAATTCAGTCCATTTTATCCATGAGGTTAACCCATGATATCTGAAACTTTCAAACAAAGGAAACTTTCAAAAGGAGGATTGTTCTCTGGCTGCTCTGCAATCGGAGGATGTCCTCCCTAAAAGAAAACACACATTCACCCTAATGCATGCCAATGCACACATCCATCATAAAGGATCCCACTGCAAGGTCCGGGTGCAAGGGACTGAACACCTGCTAGTCCAACACTTAGACATTTTTGTGCTCAGGACAATATTTGGGATTAAGCCATTGACAGGCAAAGTGAGTATCTCATGGAAGAGCCACGATCCATTCTTCCATGAATTGTTCTTTTCTTAAAAGCTTGTACAGGGAAAAGGCAGGGGCTACCCATGGTCTATGCAGCCACAGCCCCCTACTCGGACTATGAGCGGTCAGTGGGAAAGGGGATTGAACCGACTAGACATAGTACATACAGAAGCAAATTGAATTAGCTGTTGAATTTGATCTCAATACTGACGAAAGGGAAGTGCCCTCCACTATCCAGCAGCAAATGGCTAGGGCACTCAGAAAAAAGGAGAAAAAAAACTTTAGATATCTGGTGCATTCTGCCTAATGGCAGAACGAGCACCGCTCGAAAGGGCAAACAAAAAGGTAAAATTTGGATGCCTGTCCATCATCGCTAAGTACCAACTATCAGCAGAGAGGTAAATTAATAAATGGGACAGCAGACAGATCTGTCCCTCCCTTTCCTGGTTGAGGATATAACTCAATCTCTTCTCTTCTAGGCCAATTTTTACATTCATAAAAAAAATACATTGTGGCTTCTGATCATGGATTACTCTTATCCTATTTTATCTGGCTCTGTTCTTCAACTTGGAAAAGCACTGATGGACAATACAAGGAGAAGGATATATCAATGTGCCAAGGCTTAAATTTAGCATTGGCCAGTTTTATTTATTCATTCACTTTAAAAGGTTGTTCTTTCTTTCCAGAACATTTCTCCTCTTGAAACATAAATGTGACCATGAGTCCCTTTGGCAGCTACATCTAACTCGTCCACGAGCTTTTATGCTCCAATTTACAGTATTTATCTTCTCCAGAACCCATCCGGGGACTCCTAAAGGAAGTGAAGGATTACATGCTAGGGATACGTGCTTTCTGCTGGGCCATGGCTAGAATCCCAAAGTTCCCCTGACCAATAGACTCATGTAGTGATGAAATTAACATTCAGTGAAGTCCAACAATATCTGAATTGCTCTACCGTATCGGCCGATCAAATGCCAACACAGGAAACCTCTGACTAACATGGGCTCCTTTGCAACCACCTATTTTTACAACCGTTCCAATGTTAATCTCCCCAGTACAGAGAATGGAAGTGGGAGGGAGGAGAGACAGCAGAGGAACAGCGCAGAAGCAAACTAGAGAGAGGAAGTGTGAGGAAGAGGTGAGAATAGAGCAGGACTATCATTTGTAAGGCATGAAAATTCTTCAGGAATTAAACCCCTCTTTGAATTGAGCCTAATAAGGCCAACTTATAATGGTTCACTTTAATGCCACTGCCATGGAACTGTGTGGGTCTGCTGTATGATAATTCTAGCCCAGGGAGCACTACTCCTGCCTCCTCACAGGAAGTGCCCGGGCACTCAGTTTCAACAGGTGAAGACTGGGCAAATGCACCTTTAAAAACAAAAAAGTTGACAGAGTAAATTCCTCATACATCCCCAAGCTTAGCCAATCAGCATTCCCCTTGCAGAAAGAGAAGGTGCACATCACATGCATCATTACATGGGCAGAAATGTAAAATATCAGTATTGTGGGCAAACAAATACTGTGTCTAAATCCTTTCTGAAATAATCAAACCTTCCTTTATTTACCCTAAGACAGTGACACTAAAAAAAAAAAAGGCCTGTTACTTTTCAAACTTTACGTGTATTTTCAATGGGAGGATATAACCAAAGAGTGTGACCCTCATCTACAAAATACTCTGGTTTTCATTCACCAACCCACCTGGCAAATGAACATTTCAACTGCCCAACCCAAATGCCAAAATCAAAAATGGAAAGTGGACAAACTGTCCTAAAACTCTACTTGGCCCTTCAGACCAAGCAGACCATCAGGCGGGATAACTCCAGAAAGTCTGATTGTGTGTGCTTCAATGTTCACAAACAATGGCAGTTGTCTTCCTTAACTTTGTTGTATGCATATAGGGAAACTGAAGCATTGAAGCATTCCCAGGCCCATTTCAAAGTGATGGTTATAACATCAAAGCCAAAAAATAGTTTGCCTCCTGCCCCATGTGTGAAACTGAACACTTAGAACAGTTTATCCTACCCAGTGTTCTCTGGATGCACAGGACTACAATTTTGTATTAGATAGGAATAAATACATTATACACTGGCTGAACTCCTACTGGCACGAGTGTGCTCGTGAAAAGCTGATGCCATCCTCAGCACGGGTGATCTTCATAAACTAAACATTTCCTACTTCAGTGCCACAGCTCCCCTGGCTCCCAGGTCATTCCTTTCATTGTGTGGAAGCTGTGGAATCCATGGGACAAGAGGAAGAAGTCTTTAAATACTGAAAATCACTGCTACCAGGATGACATTGACAGCTGTGGTGATTTTCAATAATTAAAGAAATCCTCCTCCTATCCTGTAGCTCCCACACCTTCCACATGATGGAAGAGATTACATTGGAGCTGTGGGAACTGTGGCACAGTAGGAAGTAGGTTCAGTATTTTTTTGTTAAATGCTCCCTGCTGAAATCATTACCCTTCTACGGGTGTAATTGCACCACCAGGATTTCAGCAGCTAAGTCATGAGGGCCATGTCACCAGCTTGGTGGAAGCCATGAGAATACAAATAAACCATAGGTCACATCCTAAAATTACAAACCAATTGTTCAAAGACTAGTTTATCTTATCAAGATACCGTGTTTCCCCGAAAATAAGACAGGATCTTATATTAAGTTTTGCTCCAAAAATGCATCAGGGCTTATTTTCAGGGGATGTTTTGTTTTTTTCATGTACAACAATCTACATTTATTCAAATACAGTCATGTCATCATCTTCTAGTTGCTGCACAAGGGTGGAGGGTGGGGTTTCACTTAACTGGGGCTTATTTTTGGGGTAGGGTTTATATTATGAGCATCCTGAAAAATCATACTAGGGCTTATTTTCAGGTTAGGGCTTATTTTCGGGGAAACAGGGTAATAACATACCAACCTGCTCAGAGAAGAAGTTTGTGCCACTCCGCACACAGCAGCTTCTGTCCTCTACTTGGAGAGGAACTGTCTACCATTCTTCAATGAAGGAAGACAAGACTATAAAGATGCTTTGATTGTCCAGATCAAACTGCAACCTCTCTGTTGGAGGGGAAGAGGCCTGGCGATCTGTAAAAGCAAAATAGAAATAAAAAGTTTAAAAAGACAAAATTGCGGTGGCACTTTAAAGACTAACTTTTTTTTTTTAATGTGAGTTTTCATGGACAAGTCTACTTCATCAAACTTGTCCATGAAAGCTCACATTAAAAAATATAAAAGTTAGTCTTTAAGGTGCCACCACACTTTTGTCTTTTTTTAAAACTTTTTTTTTCTATTTTGCTTTTACCTCTAATGCTTGCACAGACTAACACAAATATCCTTCCTTCCACAACTACAGCTGGTGATCTTTGTGGTTCCATATGATCTGTGTGGACTCATGGGGGCTCCCTAGCATGTGAGAGTGCCCATGTACAGTGGTGCCTTGACTTACGAACTTAATCCGTCCCAGAAGATTTTCGTAAGTCAAAATGTTCGTAAGTCAAATCAGCATTTCCCATAGGAATGCATTGAAAACCGATTAATCCGTTCCGGCTGTTTTTTGTTCTTATGTCGAGGCGCCGTTTGTAAGTCAAAGCATTAGTTCCCATCGGAACTAATGCAAAACCGGTTAATCCGTCCTCTACCACTAGGGGGAGAATTATTTTTTTTTAACCTAAGATGACTTAGGTTAAAAAAAAGGGCAGGAAAGGAGGGAGGGAGGGAACGAACACCTTTAAAACAGAACACCTTTAAAACCAAGCAGCTTTAAACCAAACCAAGCACCTTTTAAACCAATTTTTACATTTTAATTACAGTACCAGGCAGTCCAAAGTCCATTTCCCGCTTTCCCCGCTTTTTTTTTGTTCGTAAGTCAAAGCTCCGTTCGCAAGTCAAAGCAAAATTTTGCAAACGGAGCTGTTCGTAAATTGAAATGTTCGTATGTCGGGGCGTTCATAAGTCAAGGCACCACTGTATTTCCTTTTGCCATACGATATCCCTGCCAACAATGAATGGAATAAACTTTCTATTGTATCAGTGATCATCTGTCTTTATCAGGATGAACACAGAAACTGCTGAATAGTCCAGTGGTTGAGGTATCTGGCTGCGGAGCCAGAGGTTGGAAGTTCAGTTCCCCACTGCGCCTCCTCAACAGTGGCTGCACTCAATGATCCACAGGGTCCCTTCCAGCTCTGAAGCCTATATTATTATTATAAGCTCATGAAGTTCTGATTGGCCTCAAACCTCCAGTTAGCTCAGACTCCCATGGCCCATCACCACTGGTGTTTTATCAAAGTTGATGGGAATTGCATCCCAAAGCATATGCAGGGCACCAAAACAGGGAAGGCTCCATATGACTCACAGTTCACAGTCCTAGATTTCATTTTTGTTGTTACCCGCCCAGAGTAGTCTATATGACTAGATGGGCGGGCTATAAATGTAATAAATAAAATAAATAAATAAATAAATAGATTCACCACAGAAGTGGTACATTCTAAAGCCTATGGCCTATATCCAACTTTAAGTGAAAATTCACACCAGCACCGTTGCACTGGATTACACCACTGCAGAACCAGTCACATAGCCGGACTGTTTTTCTTCCATTTTCTTCAGTCTGTTAAGGAAAATGGGGTATCATGTAAAGAACAGTGCCCCCTAATTCCTGAGGGGCATTGTGAACATCAAACAACTGGCATTCATATTATTCTAGTCTATTTTAATACAATAGACTAGAATAATATGAATGCCAGTTGTTTGATGTTCGCAATGCCCCTCAGGAATTAGGGGGCACTGTTCTTTAAGTTTACATGATACCCCATTTTCCTTAACAGACTGAAGAAAATGGAAGAAGAACAGACCACCCAAAGTACCGGCTGTTCTTATACATCCAATATCACCAAAGAAGTATGAGAGGCCCATTTTAGCACAAAAAAATATACTAGAAACACTTTAAGGAGTTGAGTATTATAGGTCTGGAAGAATAAGAAGCTAACTTTTGACTGACCTCAAGAAAGAAGCTCCCTTTCAGATAAGCAATTGCTCATAACTGTGTATCTCATAGTTCAAACCCTATTAATTCCGCAGTAATTTAAACATATGTCATTTCCAATCCCCATTCGTAAATTGTTTCAACTCTGTGTCCAGGTTGGTGGCAAAGTTCTTACACAGATGCCAAAAAAAAAAAAAAAAAAAAAAGAGCAAACCTCTGCCCCTCCCCATAGTAGCTTTATAACTGTTTATCTTTAATCTACAAAATAGCTGCACTTGGAGAAAATGAGATGCCGACTTTTCATCATTACATTATGCAAGAATTTGCAATTTCCACAAGCAAATTTGTCACAATGAAAACAGACAGTTCCACATGAATTACATGGGAAGAGAAATCGAACGTTGAAATGTTCCCAAAAAGCTATGTGGAAAAATATTACAGGGACTAGTATGCCAGGTCTAATTTTCTCAATTAGCTTTTTTTTTAAAAAATAACAATAATTTGGCCACACAAATTGAAGGGTAATTTCTTCCTGCTGACATTATTGGCTTTGAAATTGGTGTACAATGTTCCAAGAATCCAAGGCAATGGCCTTTATAATAGGTTGAGATTCCTATTTCTGAGGAGTCTAAATATGAAACAAAACCAAACTTCATCGTCCTATCAGCAGACAGAATAAACCTGTCCAGCGATCTAGAATATTGTGTTCAACTGCTACCTTCATGGTCTGAATGGGTCAAAGGCTTTTTTCCCCTCTCACTCCATGTACCAATCAGCTCATCTTTGCTGGAATTTACCAGCCAGCTGTTTAATTCAGCGACGGTTCTGGTGGCCCATTTTCCCCTATGGTCCCCATAGCAGGCTGTACCCCACCATCAAAATTATGACAGCATATGGGAAAAGGCCTTACTCAAAGCAAGCCTTTTGCCTGCTTTAACAGCATTGTAGCTGTAACGGCTTGAAGACATTTAGAAACAAATATTTTCTAAATGTGTTTTCCCTAGATGTGTACAGATTTGTGTTTTCAGACTACAACTCTGATAATTCTCTAAGCAGGAGGACCATGCTGTGTATGGAAATTCTGGGAGTTGTAGTCCCAGAACACACAGATCGGAACCACACAGTTCCTTGTTTGCCATTGAATTTGGATAGCAAAACTGCTTCAGTGCATTTAAAGCAAGCCAAACACTTGTTTTAAATGGAGGCAGTGTTTCTAGTCACCAATATTATTCAAAAGTGTGATCTACCCCCAGCATCATGGTTTCTATAAAACGTTTTGTAGGCTTCAGAGGCTCAAAACATACTTGGGATCCATATGATATCCGTCCATATGATTTAGGCAAATTTCACATACTGTAATTTTAAAATTATTATTTCTATCTCTCCTCTTGAATTAGGCAAAGGTTTTCCACTGTCATACGTAAGCAAATCTGCTTATTTGTGGCACGGCGTCCAGCCCACCTCCCCACTACTGTGTGCTGAACAGCCACTGTTACGGCCATGGCTGGGGTTCTGTTTTCGTGTATAATATCTGCAGAAACTGACAACATGCCACACTCCTAATGAAATGGGCTGCAGTCCACAAAGCCTTGTTTAAAAGATTTTTTAAAGAAATGTTTGTCAGGTAGTTTCTCAACATGCATAGTTCACTACACTTGCCACCATTTTTTAAAGGGCACCAAGAAGACCCTACATAATAAAGGGTGCTTGGAAACTTTCTTATGGGAAAAGAGCAACTAGAATCCAACGATTCCAAAATTCCAGATTCCAAGCTCTACTACAGCACATCTATCAGATATATGAAAAGCTATTTTTTCAAGGATGACATTTTCCACAGTTCCCTAGTTGTGAGATTTCCCTGCCTCTGGTATAAATCAGAACACCTTTGCCAAGGGCCAACTATCTGGAGGTGGAGGAAGTTATTGGACTACGGGTCCCAAAATATCCCAAACAGCATGATTACAAGTCATGCTGGTTGGCAGATTCTATGAGTTGTATTGTAAATGAGTACTTTTCTTCAAAGTGTTGCCACTTGTAATATTAAGCAGGTAATGCCAGCCCTGCTTGGCTGTGGTGGCAGTGCTCCACAACATGCTAGATAGCTGGCATTGAATCAGGACTGCTCTGGGAAACTAAATGGTTGGATACACTCAACTGCATGGTTGTGATGAAATTTTGGATCAGAAAAAAAAAATTAAGTGAACCCAAGAGAGACATCAACTGTGAGTTCTGCCAGGGCACATCCTTATCTAAGCAGCTGCCTAAGGATCCTTGCCATTTGGCTCATAATACATGCATACAAGTTTACCAGCTTTCTCAGAAGGGGCTGAAATACAAGTACAGTTGGTTAAGCCTAAGAGACTAAGGTACAGGACTTTCTCTATGGTGGCCCCTCTTATTTTGTGCAACTCTTCGGTCCTATTTTTCCATGCATTTTGAAACTTATGGTTTTTTTAAGAAAGCTAAACTGGACATTCTATTGAAGTACAGGTTGTGCCACTAAATCTTCTGGATGTATTACTTTGAATTCTTTAACTTACTTTACAATCTTTGCATGCTGTGATGTATCTTGTGGATGTATCTTGTGTAACCATGTGTTTTGAGTGAGACATGCAAGAAATAGTGGAATGAATAAATAAAAGGTTAAACACACATGGTTATTGCTTGCAAATGTCAAGCTCTCTTAAATCTATTTCTTGTGTGTGTTGCTGGTAGAATTTAAGCCTTTAACAGTAGAAATAATACCAACAGTAGCAGTGTTAGGTAGAAAAGAATAAATTAGCTGTATAATTCTTGTTTTACATCATATTTCAAACACACACATACTAAAAATATGTGTAACAGCAATGGATGGAACCTAGTATGCATATTAGTTACCTTTATTCTGATAACGTGTGTCTTCTTTTTTTATCTGGAAATCTTCAAAGAGCATTCCTAGCATCGTTCACATCATCATCAAAAGCAGTGTTCATTAAAATACAGTAATGAGAGCAATTACAAAAAGCAGCACCTCCACTTCAAGAGAAATTCACCAAAAGTCTTATTCCACATGGAAGTGGGATGTAGTACTTGAAAGACAAGGAAACACCGAAGACTGTTGTGAAGGAAGGCAGGTGCTTTACAGACTGGCAATGTTGGGTATTTGCCAGGGACCCAAAAGTAGAGGACGATCCAGCATCTTAACAAAGAAAAACTAGACAACACTCTTGTTATGTATTTTGAAGCAGGTGAAAAAATGTCTATTCATCCTAGCACATAACTTCTCTCACCTATGTATCTTCTATTCCAGTGTGCTTTGCTTTGTGATTGGTCAGTGGAGGTTAAACAAAGACTCACAAATTATCATGTTTTTTTCTCCAGTGATAGGATTTTTTTAACAGAAAAAAACATGATGGTTTGTGAGTCCAATTGTTCAGGCATAGATTTGTAAAGAAATCCTATTACTGGATAAAAACATGATAATTACCGGTAACATGGGAGCCCTTAACATCTGGATTGACTCAATGGTATCATCTCCACATTGATCAGAATATCCAAGAAGATCAGATGAACCCTAAGAAAATTCTTTGTTTTTACAGCCCGCTCTTCTTAAGTCAAAGCAGTCCATTGAAACGTGAGTACTAAATTGTTTGGTGCAAAATGTCTTGCCCATGGCAGAACACAGCTCCTGTTTTCCCCACCCTTACCAAATTCTCTTCTTCACTAATATGAAATTGTAACAGATTCCTGACCTAACACCTCCTTAGATACTATATTTCCTAAAGGAAATTTTATTGAAAAAAGAAAAACTATATCCAAAGTAGGGTTGTGAATCTGGAGCCTTGTCAGCTTTTTATAGGATTTTCTGCCTCCCTTCTTCTTCCCCCTGGGATTTCCCAGCCAGCAAAATATCCTCAGTTCCTTCCTGTGAAACCCTACACATAATTCTCTCGATACTGTGCAGGAATTGACATCATCCTCTGCAGGATTCCTTATCATCTTCTACATAAACGTTATCTACTGCTTCTTCTGCAAGATCAGGTCTGAAAATCCCAGGTTGCTTATGCCTGGAGGAGCATCTTCCACTGGATTTTTGTATGTCTTCGTTGCTCTTGTCATATTCAGACTCTTGTACTGCTCAGTCTTCAAGGATTAAGGGCGAGTCACCAGTGTAAGAACCTGAAATTGGCATGAACTACAAAGAGATGGGTACAAGCAGGGCAGGACTGCCAAACTTTATCTTGAGCAGGAAAAGGGAAAGAAGGGCCATCTCCCTGTAGCTCACTATTTCTCCTTACTGCTGGCCTTGCAAATCTCCTGGCCTCTGCGGAGGTCCCAGAGGAGTTTCCAATGGGGCAAAAGGTTAAAAATGGCCAAGACTGAAAAAACTGCTAAGTACTTGTTACATCCCCAGCCTGGAGCAAAAGCCAAAAGAGAGTGTGTAGCTCTGCTTCTCTAAATGGGGAGAAATATAATGTACTTGTGAAACCTGACTATTCACTGGTGGCAGAGAGAATGTGGAGAAAGTGGCCAGAGGATATGCAATTCAGCGTTCACTGTCCGACCCAGCTTTCTTTCCCACACCACCAAAGCATGTGATAGGCCAAGTTCTCCACCATATTTGTTCCCTCTGACCAAGATGCTACTTCGTGACAAGAAGAATCAAGCAAGACTGCATCCAATTCAACTCCATTCTCCATTCTGGGATTTCCACTGATGGAAACTCCCAGCAAGCACTGGGGGCAGCTTTCTTTTCCAATAGGAAACTGAGGTCTTCCAGCCCAGCCTTCCTCAGGTGAGCAGAATTCAGGATCTCTCTGGCAGCTGGAATTCCATGAATGGAGAATTCTGGGATTTGGAGTGGGGGGGGGGGGACTGAAAGCATGTGCCTAAAAGAGGGTTCTCTTGGCACAAGGACATGTCTGCTAAAATGAGGGGATTTCTGCTCACAGAAGATGCTTGGGACTATTCCAAACTCCCTCCATCTTTAAATCTTTATGTTAGACTTGCACAGTTAATCAGCCGCAACTACATACAGGTTTTATGACTGCCCTGAATCAGTGTTGAAAATAGAAAAACTTGTATGTGTACATGTGTGTGTGTCTGTGTGTGTGTTTGAGAGAGAGAGACAGAGACAGAGACAGAGAGAGTGTGTGTGTGTTTTGCTTGTTTTCATCTAGTTTTTCCCAGGAATACTAAATTACTTCAATACAGCAACGAGAAGCTTACAAACCGCACCTTCTTCCTAACATGTTGGCAGCAAAGTACATAACAGTTATATACCAGTTAGATCTGGAGATCTCAATGTGGTGTTAAAATATATATTTTTTAATACAATAAACACAAAATGCAGTGTATACCTTGCTCCTGAAACAGATGGTAGGTTGAACTACACCCAGAAGGCTTATCAAATGCATATGTTTGCTGCAGGTGTCTAAAACTACAAACTGTTGGAACCTGTTGAATTCCTAAAGGAAAGGCACTCCACATACTGGGTACCAAAAGATTGCAGAACATCTTATTTTCCTTTGCACTTGGCTTTCAGCTCCTAGACTTGATGCTTAAGCCTTGCAGTCAATGTTGGAAGCCCTTCCTGGGCAAAGACAAATCCTCTAAAGAGCCTGCTAGTAAAAAGCTATGTGATTCATATTCAGGATGGTCAAGTTTCATTCTTTAGCACTTCCCACTTAGACTGTGAAAGACAGTGTCTGAAAGATGGAAGAGGGGCTGTTCGTTTTCTAGCCCTCAATGAAAAATGGTGTCTCAATGCACTGAGACACTTTTTAAAAAAATTTAAGGAATAAAAGCACTCAACAGTGACAAAAAGTTTCACTCCTGCACAAGACTGAAAAGACCAGACCTTTCACAGAAAAAAGTATTTTTAAATTTCTCTGCAAAAACTAAAACTTTTTTATACCAAAAGCACTCTCATGATTTTTTATTCTCTCCAAAAAGTGCTTAAATGCTGAAAAGTGCTGATTATTCTCATAATCTCACTCATGGGGAGAAAACTTTTGGAATTTTTCATTCTCACCTACAAGAACACAATAAGAAAAAACTTACCTGCCTAACCAAGAGTCTGTCTTGACAGACAGCAGCTTCCTTTAATTTTTAGGATAGTAGGGGGGGGGGGGAGAACTATCTGCCTCTTAAAATGGATGGAACCCTTTCTAGCCCATGGTCACAAGGAGAACCGAGTTCCTTAGAAGTCACTTAATCGGATATGGACTGGAGTTGGCAGAACCAAAGTAAACCAAAGAAAAAGGGGCTTTTGCACCGACACGGTTTGTTGTGAGTGCAGAGAAGTATAGGTAGCTTCACAACTATGTCAGTGTACCTTATACTCCTTAGCATTACCATGGAAGACTTGATGCTAGCTGCCCTACAATCAAATAGGTCCTTAGCGCAAATTCTGCAAAGTTGCACAAAAACGCTTTAACACAAATAATGTTTTAACGCCAATGGTGCAGAACGATCAAGGCTGCTGCATTGTGACATGGCCTTCCAGGAATTGAAGCATTGAGGGGAGGTTGTTCCCATCTTTCTACAATCTGCCAATTGTTCTGTACTTGCTCTCAGTGTGCATGCTTTCCTTCTCAAAGGGAAATGACACTAGTTTTGCCCAGACGTAGGTTGTAGAAATTATGGACAACACAGTGAGGAAAAAAGTAGCACTCCTTATCTCACCTGGAGGAGACAAGGAATCTTGAATGTGGGTCTTGAAAATGTCTCACTGAGATATCGCACAGAGTCAAAACTGCCTACATGATGATAACGAAGAGTTTGACAACTATTCCTTACAACTTCCATTTATACTTTGCTAATTTGACGCTAACATGCACTGGATTATGGAGAAAGCCAGAGAGTTCCAGAAAAACATCTACTTCTGCTTCATTGACTACGCAAAAGCCTTTCACTGTGTAGACCACAGCAAACTATGGCAAGTTCTTAAAGAAATGGGAGTGCCTGACCACCTTATCTATCTCCTGAGAAATCTATATGTGGGACAGGAAGCAACAGTTAGAACTGGATATGGAACAACTGATTGGTTCAAAATTGGGAAAGGAGTACGACAAGGCTGTATATTGTCTCCCTGCTTATTTAACTTATATGCAGAATACATCATGCGAAAGGCTGGACTGGAGGAATCCCAAGCCGGAATTAAGATTGCCGGAAGAAATATCAACAACCTCAGATATGCAGATGATACCACTCTGATGGCAGAAAGTGAGGAGGAATTAAAGAACCTCTTAATGAGGGTGAAAGAGGAGAGCGCCAAAAATGGTCTGAAGCTCAACATCAAAAAAACTAAGATCATGGCCACTGGCCCCATCACCTCCTGGCAAATAGAAGGGGAAGATATGGAGGCAGTGACAGATTTTACTTTCTTGGGCTCCATGATCACTGCAGATGGTGACAGCAGCCATGAAATTAAAAGACGCCTGCTTCTTGGTAGGAAAGCAATGACAAACCTAGACAGCATCTTAAAAAGCAGAGACATCACCTTGCCGACAAAGGTCCGCATAGTCAAAGCTATGGTTTTTCCAGTAGCGATGTATGGAAGTGAGAGCTGGACCATAAAGAAGGCTGACCACCGAAGAATTGATGCTTTTGAATTGTGGTACTGGAGGAGACTCTTGAGAGTCCCCTGGACTGCAAAGAGAACAAACCTATACATTCTGAAGGAAATCAACCCTGAGTGCTCACTGGAAGGACAGATCCTGAAGCTGAGGCTCCAATACTTTGGCCATCTCATGAGAAGAGAAGACTCCCTGGAAAAGACCCTGATGTTGGGAAAGTGTGAAGGCAAGAGGAGAAGGGGACGACAGAGAACAAGATGGATGGACAGTGTCATCGAAGCTACCAACATTTTGACCAAACTCCGGGAGGCAGTGGAAGACAGGAGGGCCTGGCGTGCTCTGGTCCATGGGGTCACAAAGAGTCGGACACAACTTAACGACTAAACAACAAATTTGACACTCCCAAAAGTCAACTGGTGAGGTCACCTGAAACTCCTGTGAGCCACCTACCCACAACATAAACTCTCAGTGTACCAAGGCGTATTTCAGTGAGAAAATTGTTGCAAAAACTGAACCCTAAATGCTTATTCTTTGTCTCCATCTCCCCCGCCCGCAACTTCTTTTGTAACCTCTAGACTACCCTAGTTTTCCTCCTCCTTCTTCCTGACTATCCAATAGGACAAGTCATTAGCTGTCTTTTTCAAAAGCAGCCCTAAGCAATCTTTATGCCTCCTGCACATCACTGTCACTTTTATTTTATAACTTATTTGTTTTCATTTCTTCAATTTTTCTCTAGTGGGATTGATTCCTTTGGCACAACGTTGACAGACGTGTGTGCACTGAAAGTGCCAACTTCCTCTCCCCTCCATGATAAACATACTGGAATCACAGAAGAAAAGACCACTTCAGAGTAACAGTTCACCAGAAGGTTTTTTTTAAAAAAATATGTATATTCAGTGCCCTATGATCTGGGTTGCCCTCTGACAACAGTCCTGGAAAAAAACCTTCATACCACAGACCACATTTACACACATAGATACTTACACAGTAGAAACAACAGTGAGAAGAAAAAGATAAAGACAAAGAAGAAATCTCATAACTTTTTTCCTTGTAAAGGAGTGTGTATGTCATTTTAAAGAGATACCCTTTCATCAGAAAACCCCCTACAATAAGCTTATAATTCAGATTCACTTTTCCTCCCACTGTAGTTTCAAGGTACAATAGATACTGCATCTTAGCATGGCATAAGTCACCTTTCCACACTCTGATGTTTTCTAGATGGTTGGATTACAATTCTTACCATCCCCCTGCCCGGTCCTGAAGAACACCAGGGTTTTACTCCAACACATATTTTGTTGAGGCGGGGAAATACCTGGTTAGGGAAGTTTCGCACAAGCTTCTACCATTCTTTAAATTACGTGGTGCCCACACAGTTCATCAACTTCATCAGCTACATCAACCAAATGCTGTAACAAATTTATTTACGTTACAACAAAACTCACTGTTAGTTTTCCTTCAAACATTCAAGGAACATTTCCATAACTGCACAAATATTCCACCAAACATCCACTTACAGATGTATACACAAGACCCCTCTCACACACCTGTGCTGTCTGTCTTTCTCCCTCATACACACACAGGCCCTATTCAATTGTACTTTAAAGTCTGTGGATCTCATACACGTTGAGGGCAATGCATCGTTCCTCTCCCCTCCTGTGTCCCTTTCAACATGGAAGCATGTCCCTCTGAACAGAAAGAGGTCACTGTACCCAGTTAGGCTCTCCAAGTAAACAAGAACCCAATGGAGGGGACAAGGCTTGGATGGTCCCATCAAACTGCGTGGGCATCACATAACTTAAAGCATGGCAGAAAAGGGTTATTTACACACACATACATGCACAGAGATAGATGCCTTTTGAAATACTGATTTGTGTTAGATCTTGTTCCTCCTCAAATGAGAGGATGTAGGAAGGGAAGAAAGCATGGATCCATTTTACGCTTTTAGATCACTCTTTGCTCCCTGCTTGGCCCCCTTCTTCTCTGCCTGTGCAGAGAATGCTCAGGCACAGTCGGCCAGAGATTCCAAGGACTGCCTATTCCTGAAAGATATCACCTCTGTCAGCAAAAAACAATCTTGAATGCTTCTCTTTTAACACATGCTGTCTCTAGGGAGCACGTTCTCCGCCCGCCTTTAAATTCAGAATGTCCCCCTTCTATTGTTTTCTCTGTTAGCCACTTTTTCCTCCTTCCTCCATTTTCTGCTCTCTGAAGAGACATGTAGAGATGTAACTCTACACACTATAGAATACAACAAAGATATGAATGGTCTCTAAGTTTTTTATTTCCTTTTTTACTAAGAAGAATAATCTGGATACATATATTCTTTTCCAAAAGAAGGGGTGAGACAGGACAGATCTCTCCACACTAAGGGAACTTCCAAAGTTAAAGCAGCCAATCCGTTTCTGGGCACAATTCGAAGTGCTAGTTTTCACCTACAAAGCCCTAAACAGCTTGGGTCCAAGCTATCTAAAAGACCGCATCTCCCTTTGTGAGCCTGCCTGGACTTTAAGATCATCAGGGGAGGCCTTTCTCTCAGTCCCACCACCCTCACAGGTGCGCTTGATGGGGACACAGGAGAGAACCTTCTCTGTTGCTGCTCCCCAGCTCTGGGACTCCCTCCCACAGGAAGCCAGGCTGGCCCCATCATTGCTGTCCTTCTGTAAGCAAACAAATACCTTTCTCTTCAGGCAGGCTTTTCCTTAATGACTGGTGGTCTGAGACGGGTTTTTGAATGGATTGTTGTGCTCTGTTGTTTTAAATGTGTTTTAACATTGATCTTAGTTACCATTTTTAATATAATACTTGTTTAATTCTTTTTAAAATATTTGTATACTTACTGTTTTAGCTTTTTAATACTGTTTTAATGATGTAAGCCACCTTGGGTCCTTTTGGGGGAAAAGGAGGCAGAGATCTATTTTAAATAAACAATTAAAGCTTGATTCAAAGAAAGAATGTGAAAAACATGTGACTGCTTTGGTTACTATATTTAATAATTTAAAGCTGACCAGACATGATCCAAAAAATCAGCAAAACCCAGGATTCCTTATGGGTACACTACTCTCTGGAGTTGAGAGATAGTTTACTCTCCGGATGGGAGGTAAAGGTAAAGGTTCCCCTTGACATTTAGTCCAGTCGTGTCCAACTCTAGGGCGCGGTGCTCATCCCCGTTTCCAAGCCGTAGAGCCAGTGTTTGTCCGAAGAGTTTCCGTGGTCACGTGGCCAGCGCGACTAGCTCCGGATGGGAAGCGGAGTCCAATTTCAACAATGTATTAAGTGCCTTAAGGGAGGCAGCTATTGTCACTACCAAAACAAA
The DNA here is from genome assembly GCA_037013535.1 of Intellagama lesueurii. Classification (NCBI taxonomy): domain Eukaryota; kingdom Metazoa; phylum Chordata; class Lepidosauria; order Squamata; family Agamidae; genus Intellagama; species Intellagama lesueurii. The sequence goes on from JBAJHW010000008.1 coordinate 12,610,014, forward strand.
GCTGATCCTCAGAGCTGCTATAACTGTGGTGGAAAGGATCATATAGTTAATGTCTGATCCTCCCCCAAAGACTGCTTAATCAACGGTATGGTAGAAGTTTTAGACGCATGATCTGAAAACAAAAAAGGACACTATAGGAAGTGGAAAGGAGGCCAGGCCACAAAGGAAGAGTACAGACAAGTAGCAAGGAATTACAGGGACTGCATTAGGTCCTGGGCCCAGTGCTCTTCAATATTTTTATTAATGACCTAGATCAGGGGATACAGGGAATGCTAATCAAATTTGCAGATGACACAAAATTGGGTGGAATAGCTAATACCTTGGAAGACAGAAACAAAATTCAAAATTATCTAGATAGGCTTGAACACTGGGCTGAAAACAACAGAATGAAATTCAACAGGGAGAAGTGCAAAGTACTGCACCTGGGAAAAAGAAACCAAACACACAGCTACAAGATGGGGAACACCTGGCTCAGAGGGATCTTGGAGTTGTTGTAGATCACAAGCTGGATATGACCCAACAGTGTGATGTGGCTACAAAAAAGGCAAATGCTATTTCGGGCTGCATTAACAGAAGTACAGCCTCCAAATCCCGCGAGGTACTTAGTTCCCCTCTATTCAGCACTGGTTAGGCCTCACCTTGAGTCCTGTATCCATTTCTGGACACCGCACTTCAAGAAGGATGCTTACAAATTGGAACAAGTTCAGAGTAGGGCGACAAGGATGATCAGGGGTCTGGAAACCAAGCCCTATGAGGAAAGACTGAAAGAACTCAGATATGACAGCACTTTTCAAATACTTGAAAGGCTGTCATAGAGAGGAGGGTCAGGATCTGTTCTCAATCATCCCAGAGTGCAGGACACGCAACCATGGGCTCAAGTTACAGGAAGCCAGACTTAGGCTGAATATCAGGGGAAAAAACTTTCTAACTGTTAGAACAGTACGGCAATGGAATTGATTACCTCAAGAGGTGGTGAGTGCTACAAGACTGGAGGCATTCAAGAGAAATTTAAATGACACCCTGGCAGATATCCTTTGATTTGTATTCCTGCACTGAGCAGGGGGTTGGACTTAATGGCCTTATAGGACCCTTCCAACTTCATTATTCTGTGATTCTATGACCCAGAGAATCAAGGCAGCGCCTAGCTGATTCTAAGCACAGGGACAAAAACCAGTAAGATTCCAAAGCATAATGTTTGCATAGCTAATGATTACAAATATAAGTCAAATGACTAGATTTTTTATAGTGGTTGCACCAGTCACAATACTCAAGTTAAAAAATTATTTAATCGCAGAGACATAAACGGTGATGGAGAAATTCATATAGTTTAAGCACCAGGGTGACTCCATGAACAGAAGGACCAAGAAGTGGCATTTTAAAATTTGAATTGCCCCATGGAATTACTGTCACCACAGCATATATGATGTTCTATAGATCTGAAATGCCATTCTGATCAGCACCGCAGCTCTAAAAAAGAAAGGTGCTTTTTAGAGAACACACACTTTCAGAATGGAAAGTGCATGATAAACAAAAGCAATGAATTATATTTCCAAGCCTGTGAATTTGATGGTGTTTATAAACCAGCTCTCACAGCTGATCACGCAAGTGCAATGTGAGTGCAGGAATAGAAAAAACAGGTTTGAAATATGGTACAGGAATTATGGGCAGCACAATCCAAAAGCGATTCTTGGGTTACAGAACCAGAACCTTGCTGCAGATATCAAGGTAACCTCCAAATGATGCAAGCAGCACAAGGAAATCTAGAAATCTAGAAATCAAAGAAAAAGGTGTTAAACCTTCGTTCTCACTGAGAACCAACAGGAGAAGCACCAGAGTGTTAGATCTAATGTGCAATGACCTATGTGGTCCATTTAATATGCCATCGCTTGATGGATTCCATTTTTTTTCACTCACAGGCAAAAGATCACCCATGATAACAGACTTACTAGAAGTCAAAGAGTATAGAGAACCTCTTCCAGACAATAGCAACTACAGACCAGCTATAGGAAAACCTCTGTTTTTGACTACTACCACTAGACCTGACATAGCTACTGCTGTAGGCATACTGAGCAGCAAATGCAGGTGACTGGACAACTGCTAAAAGGGTAGCCAGATATTTGAAAGGAACTATGAGCTTCAAGCTAAGACAACCTGCTAGGAGCAACCCAAGGCTTGTAGTGTACACTGATGCAAACGGGTCAGAGGATAGCACAGATTACAAGTCTGCTAGTGGTTCCCGTTCATGCATTAAGATGGACCTATCTCATGGGAAAGTTGTAAACAAGATGTTGCTCTGTCGTTCACAGTATCAGAGTACATTGCTGCAGCAGAAGCATGCAGAGGAGTGTTATGGCTGCAGAAACTACTAAAGGACTTTGGAATAGATAAAGAGATGCTAATCCATGTGGTGTAAGATAACCAGAGCTGTATCAAACTATCACAAAGTGCGAAGATTAATGTATGCACCAAACACTGGTGTGAGATGCTGCTGATCGTGACCTGACCAAGAAAGAGGTCATCTAGATAATCTACAGTACTGTCCTACCAGAGAGATGATAGCAGATATCACGTCACAAAAAGAGACAACATAACGTCACACATACAGGCACATACACATAAGTATATAAGAATGAAAGAAAAGCAATACTGGAGCAGTCCAAAAGTACATGTACTACGTTCTGTCCGTATAGTGGCCAACATCCGGCCTATTAGAAGCCCAACAGCAAGATGTGAGTGTAGCCAAGCCTGTATGTATGTATGCACACATACAGACACAGGCAGACAGACAGACACACACACACACACCCCAACGCAAACTAGTTTCCAAATGACTAGGTAAGAAACTGTCATAAGTGAATTCCCATAGGCTTTTGCAAGGATATACATACGCAGAACTACTTCAACCTGATTGATCTGACCAGGAAACAGGAGATGTTTTATTACTTACTTTATTTAAAATACTTTTACCCTGACTTTCTCCTTAAAAAGGACCTAAGGTGGCCATCACAGAACCCTAAACAGTTTTGCCTAGTAACAACAGAAATAAGGTGACTGGCTGGGAGAATGCAAGAGGTGAGCCAATCCAGGAGAGCCTGAAGGTGATGGAGCCAAGAAGAGCTAAAGAGAAAGGGGAAAGTTATTTTGTAGGGAGGTTGTATGTTTGAGAGCTGGCATGTAATTCAGTATAAACGTAAGTTGAACTCTGTTTATGTTACCAGTTGTTACATTATAATAAAGCACATCTCATATGTTTCATTCTAAAACTGCTTGGTGTTTCATAGGAATGCATTGAAGGCAATTTCAATGCATTCCTATGGGAAACCGCGCTTCGCAAGACAATCGTTTTCGCGATACGAAGGGACTCGCGGAACGAATTGTTTTCGTCTTGCGAGGCACCACTGTACAGTGGTGCCTCGCTAGACGATTGCCTCGCAGGACGAGGAAATCGCTAGACGATGCCTTTTTGCGATCGCTACTGCGCTTCGCAAAACGATGTTTCCCTATGGCGATTTTCGCTAGACGATGAGGTTTCCCCATAGGAGTGTGCCGACTAGTGGTGAAAAGCTGTCAGTGCAGCTGTCAGTGCATTCCTATGGGGACCTGCACTCGCTAGACGAGGTTTCCCTATGGGAAATTTTCGCTAGACGACTGCGTTTTCCCTTGGAACGCATTGAAGCGATTTCAATGCATTCCAATGGGAAAACGTGCTTCGCTAGACGATGTTTTCGCTAGACAGCGATCCTCGTGGAACGGATTAACATCGTCTAGCGAGGCACCACTGTATTTGAAAACCAAACACACCAGTAGAGATGCAAATCCTTATTTGTTTGGTGTGTGTATATACACAAATCCAGTTCTTTGAGATGGACAAATTTACACTATCCCTTTCAGGAGTATTCATGTTTATAAGACTGATTTTTGTGCAAACTGCACAGTTGCTCCGAACTCCAGCAGCTGCTGCATAGCTGCATGAACAAGAAGCAATGGAAGGGTTGTTTGAATCTTTTTGATAAGTGAAGAGACCCTTCAGCACTTGCTGAGCGTGTCCTTAGCCTTCAAAAGGGAAACGATGCTAAGTTTGTACATAGACATGTTTCTGCAAAGTTCAGAAACCTTGATGGGAGAAAAATGTGTGTTGTCTCTTTGTCACAGAGGCAAGAAGTCCTGCAGGGGTTCGCAACTCCTGAAACAGTCTCAGCCAAGGACAAGACGTTCGGCAGCAACCCTTTCCACCCCTCTGGCCCCTTTTACAATAGCAATCTCGCATTTGCCATGTTCTACTGCAATCTTCCATGCTGAAGACAAACACCTGTTACAGGGTTCAGCCTGACATCCAAGAGCAGGGACAGACCAAAAGCAAACGCATGTCTACACATTTTCTCACTGTACTTCTCCAACTGACATGGGGATGTTCCCTTGATAGAGGGAGCTTCCCTCTGCAAAGACACAACAGTTTAACCAAAATGTGTTAGCTTTACTCGTACACCTTGGCATAATTCTACACATACTAAATACACATTTAAGAGTGATAGATAGGATCCCACTGACTAACTGCATTATTTCAAGTTCTAGAACTTGCAAATTAACAAAGAAATTCAAATGTCGGGTATGACCCCTTTTGGTCCCCCTCTGTTGTGAAGCAAAAAGCATACATCAGGCACTCATTACATGCACTCACTCAGAAAATATCTGTACTACGTTTAAAATAAAATTTTAAAAAAAGAAAGGAAATATCTGTACTACAGACATTTAACTGAATTAACAATCACTCCCCTTTCCAAAGACCTCAGGGAAATGCAGATGTGATGAGAGACTAACTAAGAATTCTCAGAACCCTCAGCAGATTAAATCACAAAGGATTACCTGAGGATAGGGTACTGTGAGAAATTTGTGTAAAACTGGCATACATGGTATAGTTATCGGTGTAAGTAACATACTACATTACTGAAGAAGGTACTGCACCAGACTGGAATGGGAGGTGCAATGAACAGACATCCATAGCTGCTCTCACATCTGCGATTATATGAGATTCACCCAACATGTCACAAGCCATAACTGTAGAGCACCACTTCGGTTCCTGCAACAATAAGCTGCATAAGGGAAAGTTCAAGGCTCCAGCTACACCATTCTGGTCCTGCTTCCCAAGGATCCCACCATCACACAGGAAGTCAACGTTTTTTGTCCCAGACTACACTTAATCCTCTTTTAAGCTATTTTGGATTTTTCCCCTCCTGCTGTTCTAGAAATTTCATTTTCTAAGAGTATAAAACTTACAATATAATACTATATACTATTTGTTGTTGTTGTTTAGTCGTTAAGTCGTGTCCGACTCTTCGTGACCCCATGGACCAGAGCACGCCAGGCCCTCCTGTCTTCCACTGCCTCCTGGAGTTGGGTCAAATTCATGTTGGTAGCTTCGATGACACTGTCCAACCATCTCGTCCTCTGTCGTCCCCTTCTCCTCTTGCCTTCACACTTTCTCAACATCAGGGTCTTTTCCAGGAAGTCTTCTCTTCTCATGAGATGGCCAAAGTATTGGAGCCTCAGCTTCAGCATCTGTCCTTCCAGTGAGCACTCAGGGTTGATTTCTTTCAGAATGGATTGGTTTGTTCTCTTTGCAGTCCAGGGGACTCTCAAGAGTCTCCTCCAGTACCACAATTCAAAAGCATCAATTCTTCGGCGGTCAGCCTTCTTTACGGTCCAGCTCTCACTTCCATACATCGCTACTGGAAAAACCATAGCTTTGACTATGCGGACCTTTGTCAGCAAGGTGATGTCTCTGCTTTTTTTTAACTAAATAATATACTATTAAAAGAATTAATGTTTCATACTCTATTGTCTAAATGCACAGCAGAAAAGGAAATACTTAGGAGTCCTCCACCCCCACCCTCAGGCTGAGATGCTTCCTGTCATGTGATAATTTGGGCCCTCAATCTCACAACCAGTGTGAGAATGGGTAGACATCAGAGAGCCATTTGGGCAATAGGACACTGGCTCTTATTTACGAGGTCAGAATTTTACAGTGTTCTGAATCTCAGGCTATTCAAAAATACAATGAATTCAGGGGAAATGTTCATGTTAAAAAGCAAATAAAAAAAGGAGCAGTTTTCATACTAAGTAGCAACAACAAGGAAAGATTCCAGAAGACATCAAAAGCTGCCTTCTGGTATAAGATAGATTTTATAGGTTAAGTGGTAATTGCAAAAGCCTTTACATATGTGTATTAGTGTGTTTCTGACAAAGTCATAGCAAATCAGCAAACACAGAACAACCCACAGAATGCTTTTTATTGGACCATAGCATTAAAAGCAGGTGTTTTCCAGCAGTTCAACTGTTGGTTCCTCTATAAATGGTTAAAAGGAAAGAGCAGGAGACAGGTCAAACAGAATATGTAATTGCTTGAATATAATGATGAGCTAAATACAGTGGTGCCTCGACTTACAAACGTCCCTACTTACGACCATTTCGAGTTACGACCAGCTCCGGCCGCAAAATTTTGCTTCTACTTGCGACCGGAGCTTCCACTTACGAACAGAAAAAGGCAGGGAAAAAGGCCAGAAATTCAAATTTTTAACTGTAGGTGGCAATGAGGCTGCTTCTTTGTAGCTCTTTTGCCCCAGCAGTTAGAGAGTGTGAGATCAGAGGAGGCTTGGGACTGCCTCGCTTCTGCTTCTGAATGAGCATGTGTGTGTGTTTGCAGGGAGGCTTCGGGCTGCCTGGTAAGATAAGGTGCTGTTTTCTGCTTTTAAAAAACTGTTCTGGGTGTTTTTGCAGCGTGGTTTTGGGCTGGGGGGTTATGTTTCTGTGCTGTGATGGGTCTTGGGGGGGTTGTTTTTTGGTGTTTTTTTCCCCCATTTCCGATGGGTCTTGGGGGGTTTTGTTGCTTTTTGGAGTGTTTTTCCCCATTTCCGATGGGTCTTGGGGGGGGGGTTGTTTGTTGGTTGGGTTTTTTTTCCCCATTTCCGGTGGGTCTTGGGGGGTTTGGTTGCTTTTTGGGGGTTTTCCCCCCATTTCCGATGGGTCTTCGGGGGTTTGTTTGTTTTTTGGCTCCCCCCATTTCCGATGGGTCTTGGGGGGGTTGGTTGCTTTTTGGGGGATTTCCCCCCATTTCCGATGGGTCTTGGGAGGTTGTTTGTTTTTTGGCTTTTTTTTCCCATTTCCGATGGGTCTTGGGGGGGGGGTGGTTGCTTTTTTGGGTTTTTTTCCCCATTTCTGATGGGTCTTGGGGGGTTTGTTTGTTTTTTGGCTTCCCGCCATTTCCGATGGGTCTTGGGGAGTTTGGTTGCTTTTTTGGGGGGGTTCCCCATTTCCGATGGGTCCTGCATGCTTCCCTTGCTTTTTCCTTTGTTTTCTTTGCATTTCCGACCTGGCCCATTTGTTCTCTGTGCATTTCTGATCTGCTCCATTTGTTTTCTGTGCATTTCCAATGGGTCTTGCACGCTTGATTGCTTTTCTTCTCCCCCCCCCCCCCCCTTTGGCCGGAAGGGATTAATTGCATTTCACTGCATTCCTATGGGAAATGGTGCTTCGACTTACTACCATTTCAAGTTACGTCCATCTTCTGGAATGGATTATGGTCGTAAGTCGAGGCACCACTGTACTTTGTCACGTGATATAGTTAGTGTGATCACATGCACATATGCTATAGCCATACAGTCCAGAAAAACAGATACCTTGAGACCTCCAAAGATGATGTGAGCATTTCAGAGGAAAAATGCTTCACGGGAATCTGGACTAACTGCAGTAAATCCATTTTGCCCAAACGGTAATCACTGAATAAGACTGCGACAGATTGTTTTCATATTATTATTTCCATAGGTGTGGTAACCCCATCTTTTCCATGATGATTTTCCACCATAGAAATATTTTCACGTATTTAACTCAGAGCTTAATTCAATCTATGGTCCACATAATTCTATAAAATGGGTATATTGTAATGAGGTATCATAAAAATGTGTTATGGATTTGTTAAACAGTGACTTTTTTAATCCAGTAATTTTCTAATCACTGTAAGCACAGCTTTTTCATATTCTGTATATAATTACATATTATTGAACATGGATATTCTTTATATAACTTCATAAATATTTTGTTTGCAGTGCTGTAAATAAGGGCAGTCAATAAAGTTCTTCCTTCAAAAAAAGATTGGGGAAGAGGTTCTTAAAATTGAAGGAACAGACCCAGAGAAATGAACAAAAATGAGCTATAAATGCAGATTTGGCCACAAATCTACCAGCTACTACCTTTTGAGTAATTATAACAACTCCAATAAAAAGCATATTTTTGGCCGTTCTCAGAATCAGCTGTTTAAGAGAATACAACCTGTACAGGCAGGTATTCAGAAACAATTTTTTTCTCTCTAGAATGCTGTTGATATTATTTTCATGATATATGCTTTACTGTTGTTTTACAGTATATTTATCATTTTTGTAGTACTATTTTATAGCTGTATTAGTCACCTTAAGTTTCCTATTTGAATGGAAACACGGGGTATAAATATTTAAAAATACATACAAAATCTGCTGTACCAAATGCAATATTACAAACCTTGATGTACTTCCAGTACTTCTGGGACATTACTACAGTTTTGGTGTTAGATAATGGATTGGTTCACTCAGCCATGGTCTTCAGCACCACAACCTGAAGTTGTGTAAACCTTTTATCACCAAAGATTTGTATTACTGACTGTCACCATGCACATTTCCCTCATGCAATGGAGTCTTTCAGAAACTCAGGTCCCAGAAATTAAAATCTGGGTAACCCAGGAGCCTAAGGCAAAAAGCCTGAAAATAACTGCACCATCTCCAGGTTCCAACAACTGCTATACAGTCCGTGGAAAGTCCCCTTCAGGGCCTTGTGTGTTTGTTCTTGCAGCTCATCCTTTGCTGTAATTTACTTGTTCCTCTGGAAAACCCAGAAGCTGTCAGAGGATGTCAACAGGTTGGTTTCGATGTTACTGAGACCTACCAATGGTTCTCTTTCACTAACCAGAAATGTGTTTGTAGGCTTTGGGCAGATCCCCCACAAGAGCTGACCCACCAAGCCAGAGCCACCCATTCTATGAGACAGACTGAGGGGGCTGCCTCAGGTAGTGAAATTTGAGGGTAGCAAATCATGTACCTCTTGCTACAGTGAACTTTAGTCTCCAGAGTCAGCCGGGTGTAAATGCCTGGGGATGTCAGGTACTTCCTCATAGAGACAGGCACCGTTGACAGGATCTGTTTGGAGAAGATCTGTGTCTTGGAGCTTTGCTCTCCATAGAGCCTGGCCCTCTCTCTTCCTGTCAGACGGACGCAAGGCTGAGTGTGTTCACAATAGTGAAGAGTCCTACTCTCAGTCCTACTTCTCTTCTGCCCTTAGATGGAGAGGCAGCATGGACCACCACTAAATCAATTGGCCACTGATGATAAATCAAGTCAAATGGTCAAGTAGTAATGAATGCACCACCCAATCCAATTGATTCAGTCTGTAAAGCCATGAGCATGGAGACCCATGGTTTCTGTGGTGTAATCTGTGGGTGTAAATAGGATCTATGATCTGACATTGGTTTAGGGAGGATAACATCTAAAAATCATATGAAATCATGTGGATCCGTAAACACACCCCATTTCATCTGACTTTGGAACCTAAGCAGGGTTGGGCTTGGATGGCAGACCTGATCTTCATGAAACTCTCTCTGGGTGAGTCACTGCCTGTCATAACTGATTCGACCCAGCATTAAGGCAGCTTCTAGGTTCCTATGTGCCTGCTTCTGACAAACCTGTGAAAATCAGAAGTTCATTTCATCCCAGTTTTCCTGTTATACACATTATTTTGGCAAGCAGTGTTCAAGAATATCTTTTGAAGATACTTTCTCTAATATGCAATTAAAAAAAATTGAGAAGTGCATTTCAGCATTTACAAAAGTAGAAATTGGAAAGTAAAATGTTGTGGTTTGCATTTCACAAGTTTAAGTTTGCATTAAAGAAACAAGTTCATTTAAGATCTTAAATGAGTATTTAAGACCAAATTAAAACGCAAGCTGAACAAAGCTTCCCCAATCCCTACATTCTAATTTATTTATTTATTATTTGATTTATTTATTTGATTTTTAGTTAGAGACTAAGTTCAAGGGGCACGCATGACTCTCCTTGCTACATTATCCTCACAACTATTCTGTGAGGTAGGCCAAGGTGAGAAAAGCCCAAGGTTACCTAGTGAGCTTCATGAATAAGTGAGGACAAGAACTTGGATCTTTCAGGTTTCATTCCAACACTTTTAGCTCTCCTGACGAATGAATTTGGCTTTCACAATATTTTTTCTGTTCTATTAAAGGGATTGTTTAGCAATAAAATAAAATTATTTAAAAAAATTTAAAAAAATGCATTGGCTTTTAAACACTATTAAGACAACAGGCAGTATCCACCCTGGCTTGAATAGAAGGTTCCTCACCCTACATATTCTCTGATTAATGCCAGAAGACAGGAGGTGAGAGAAATCTGTTAGCATGATATAAATGGGTAGATACAAATATAGGAAAGCAGCTAACGCTCAAAACACATAATGCAGAAATCCAGATCTTCATAATTACCACCTATGTGGTGGTTTAAAGGTTTACATTTAAATGGCAGCTCTCAAAGTAACCCTGTGAAATGAACTAATTAACACCGTTATGTGGATGAGAAACTGAGGCATCAGGAAGGACAGAGAGATGGACACCTTGAACATTGTTTTAATTAACTGCTTACCAAACATTTTTAAATTAATGTTATCATGATTTTTTATTAAAGGACGATGGAGCTTCCCTCCACTGGAGGTGTTCAAGAAACAGAAGGACTATCCAGCATTCCACCAAGGAAATGTCAGCTTTGTATTTCCTGTGTCAAGGTGTGGATTATGCGTAGGTGTCCTACATAAATCATCCTTCAAATCTGGCTTCTTTGATTCAGCTTCAAATAAGGGCTTGAGGAATGTGAGAAACAGAAATAGGGGGGAAATGTAGACTGGAGGAATCTAGAGGAGGAATGGTTGTTAAAGAAGAAACATGTGAGGTTATGGTGCATTTGTGAAGTCGAACAAAAGGATTATGGCACCATGTGTCTCCAATGTGGAAGCCCTTCTAACTTCAATATATTGGCCTATAATATTGCAAGCAATACAGCCAAAAAAGGAACAGGGAAGGAGCAGGACGAAGAAGAGGCTAACATGACCCCGACGCAATCCTCCTCCAGGACAGGGACAGAAGTCACGATGTTGCCAGAGTTAAACCAAATTGAGTAGGGTTTTGACCCAACAGAGCTTCAGCAGGCCTAGCATTGGTTCAGCTGGACCGTGACTAGTTTTGCCCAGTTAGGGTCACATAACCAACATACTCAGTCTTTTATACAGTAACTTCTTTCTCTTTGGGTTCTTAATTAAAAAAAAAAAAGCACAGAACTGAATTATTGCCTTAGCTGTCTCAGAAAACCTCAGGTGGCCTTCCAATTAAATTTCCTTTCCACCATCGTTTGTGGATATACTGGGATATAAATAGCTCGGGTCCGAGTTATCTAAAAGACCATATCTCCCTCTATGAGCCTGCCCGGGCATTAATATAATCAGGGAGGCCTTTCTCTCAGTCCCAACCACCCTCACAGGCATGCCTAGTGGGAACACCAGAGAGGGCCTTCTCTGTTACTGCTTCCAGAGTCTGGGACTCCCTCCCACTGGAGGCCAGGCCGGGCCCCATCTTTGCTGTCCATTCACAGGCAGACAAAGACCTTTCTCTTCAGGCAGGCTTTTCCTTAGCGACTGGCAGTCTGTGAGGGTTTTTTAAAATGGACTGTTGTGCTCTATTGTTTTTAAATGTGTTTTTAGTATTGATTTTATCATTTTTAATATAAAACTTGTTTGATTCTTTTAACCTATTTCTCCATGTACTGTTTTTCGCTTTTAAAGATTGTCTTTTTAATGATGTAAGCCATCTTAGGTCTTTTTAAGGAGAAAAGCAGATAATGAATGAATGAATGAATGAATGAATGCCCCAATAGCAAAGTTCATGATTCACAAGAAAGCACACTGTTGGTTTGTTCCACCATGCCACTCACATCTACTCTTTTTTGTCAGTGGGCATGTCAACAGCTGGTCTCCTGAACCAAATCTTTTGCCATCTCTAAAGCTTTGGCATTTTTACTCCAAGGGAATGTCAATGAATTGCATTCGGGACTTCTTACTTTATAGGTGACAGTGACCTATAACAGTTTAGTCTGGATCTTTTTCTCTACCTTCCAACAGATTGTAGGTGACATTCAGTTGGCTCTACCTTTCAGTTAAAGTGCCTCTCCCATCTTCATGAACCACCATCCACCAGGAGCATGAGGGATGGTTTATACATTCAGCATAGCCCAGTGTAAAATTTCCTGAACTGCAACATTTCAAATATCAGATCACATATTTTAAATATTTTACATGTTGCAGTAAAACATGTTGCTGTGCAGAAAACTAGTACAGTGGTGCCTCGACTTACGACCATAATCCGTTCCAGAAGATGGATGTAACTCAAAATGGTCGTAAGTCGAAGCACCATTTCCCATAGGAATGCATTGGAACACGATTAATCCGTTCCAGTTAAAAAAAAAAAATTAAAATAAAACACTGCAAGCCCCATAGGAACGCGCTGGGGCTGCAAAAAAACAACAAAAAACAACAACAACCCAAAAATAAACATCGGAGCAAGCCCCACACTGGGACTGCAAAAAAAAAAAATCACCAAAAAACAAAACAACACAACACAGAAACATAAACCCCCCAGCCCAAACCCATCCTGCAAAAGCCACCCAGAACAGTTTTTAAAAAGCAAAAAGCAGCACCTTACCTTACCAGGCAGTCCAAAGCCTCCTCCGATCGCACTCACTCCCTGGCTGCAGCCGAGGCGGCGGTGGCGGGGCCGGCCATGGCGGAGGGCGAGGCTGGGGCGAGCGGCCAGAGTGCCCCAGCCAGGCTCAGCCTCCCGGCGCCGGGATGCTGCCACCCCACACCCTATCCTCGGAGGAGCCCGTCGGAGCTGGTGCCGGTGCTGGAGCAGGAGGCGGTGCCGAAGGAAGCCGCGCGGCCGGGCGAGCGCTGCTGCCGCCCAACGGGCTCCTACAGGGACGGGGACGGGGCGTGGGGCGGCGGCGGCATCCCAACGCCAGGAGGCTGAGCCTGGCCGAGGCGCTCCGGTCGCTCGCCCCGGCCTCGCCCTCCGGGCAACTGTCCTTGAAGCAACTGGGCTGCAAAATAGGGCGATGGGTTCACTCCTCTGCACATAGCAGAGGACGAGTGCACCCAAAGCAATGAAGTGCCTCAGCTGCCGCCACTCTGCCCATTGGGATCTGGAAAAGTTACCTTCTAGATTATAATTCCCAGATGCCCCCAGCCTGCAGGGGTCTGGACTGGCTAGGGGACCCCTGCTCTAACCGTTGGGGCGAAAGAGCTACTGTACAAAGAAGCAGCCTCTTCGCCACCAATGGTTAGCAATTTGAATTTCCCGCCCTTTTCCCCTGCCTTTTTTTTAATCGTAAGTGGAAGCTCCGGCCGCAAGTCGAAGCAAGATTTTGCAGCCGGAGCTGGTCGTAAGTCGAAATATAAGTAGGGACGTACATAAGTCGAGGCACCACTGCATATCACAGAGAAAGGTTCACCCTAGACTTCTTTTTTAACATGTATTTCCCCCCACACACACACCTGCAGTGTGTATATAGGCACATTTTATGCAATGCTGTGTCCTTTTTTGCTCCTCCACTCTTTTTTGTGGAAGGGGATGATGTATAAGTCCCCATTTCATACTCCAAAAGTTCTTCGTCATTTTTTAGAAATTTACAATATCTATATATCCCTGTTCCATTTAAAAACAGCCAAGGTGGCTTACAAAACTATACAATATAGTGGCATAACAAAGGCTACAGAAATATATGTTAGTGACAAATAAAACATTTTTAAAAAGTGGCAGGGAAGGTTAGCATTTAATCCAGAAGTAATGTATTGACATGATATGGAAGCTGTAGATTTCCAATATTAAATCCATATCAAACCTGGAGGAGAAACAAGTACAGCTAGGATTTCAACCCCAAAAAATGTAGCGGTATTATCCAGAAAGAGTATTCACATGTGTACTAGTACCTTTAACTAGCCATACAAAATCACACCTTTCTTAATTCTACATTAAGCCAGAGTGGGCTTGTATTCATAAACACAGTGGACGTTAGGAGCACAAGTCGATTCACAACTATACACTGAATATAACGCATAACAATGGAGAGATTTTGTCATCCTAACAAAGAACTCTGACATGTTCAGAACAAAACTTATTTCAAACTAAGGAGAAACAAAGAGCCACACCGCACCATCATTGGAAACTTTTGTTCAGTTTTCTTGCATTTCCTCAATATCATGGAGAGCCAGCATGATGGAATGGGTAGAGTGATAAAGTGTTGGACTAGGAATGGGAAAAGCCAGGTTGAAATCCCCATTCAGCCAAATCCCAGTTTGGCCAGGGGCCATTGCTGGATGACCTGGAGACACTCGCTATTAAGCCCAGAGAAGAGTTATTGGACTCTACAGTCTCAACAAAAATAGTTTTATTGCACATCTCAAGAGTTGTGACACGAAGAAGCACATCTTGGCTCAGAAATTTGCACATTTATGAAGCTTACGAGACATTTCAGAGCCTGAAGGGCTAAAAGCATAAAACCAAGGGGGGGAAAGCACAACAATGTGTGAGGTAACTGGGGAGGTGTCTAAGTTATATAAAATGCATAAATAAATGTGCACATTATGTAAAATGCAAAGATAAATGCACACATCAAGACAAATGAGCAAAAATGTGCACAAATTGTAACGCATGTGAGGACTAAAAGCCTGGAAAACAGATACGAATCAAGGATGGGAAGAACATTTGGGGAGGGGTTCAAGAAATGGGCTAAAATTGAGAGTGAAAGATTGGTAATCACTATCTTTCAGCCTAACCTACATCACAAGGATTGCTCTGAGAATATATAAGAATGGGAAATATGTTCTTGTAAGGCATCTTGAGTTCCATGGATGAAAAGTGAGACATAAATTCAACAAATAACAAACAAACACACACACACCATCCCCACACCAAACCATCCATGAATGCAATTATCGAGAGAGCAGCTGTTTTTGTAGACGTTTCCACAGGTTTTCAGTGGTACCATCAACACCACAATGACAAATGATAGCAAAAATTATAAAATATGAAATATAATAAAAATCCTGCCCTCTAGAGGCCTAAAACAGAAGTGGAAAGTCTACAGTACATGTGTAGACATACCTTAAACTCCACAGTGGGTCAGGTCTTCTGCACATATTAAATACTAAATAATTATGCTATCAAACCAAACACACACAAAAATCCTAGAAGACTTTTACAGTGAAATTGCTGTCAAGCCTTAGATGCTATTTTAAAAGGAGCCTGGATAAAACAAAGCTTAAAGAGGAAAAATAGGTTAAGAATATTCTTGTGTCATATAATATTAGAGTTTGGTACACTGTCAAATTAAAAACAGCCTTTTTTTATCATTCCTAATAGCTTATTCATCTTTTTCTGGTTTTGTCACTAATCTTTCCATGTCTGCCTTTATCTCATTTTTAATCTCATTTACATATATACAAGCGCCAAAACACAATCTCGATAACAATAATACACAGAGTGGTATAGCGGGAGATGTGAGTTGGAACTTCAAGGCTCAACTTGTAATTGACGCCTTGTCTTTCCTTGTTTTCATTTCAGCTAAAACAAAACAAAACAAAAATCATCTTTTTTTAATGAAATCCCACTACAGGCAAAATTTTTCTTCCCAAAATAACATCTACAAATGCAGAGACTGACAAGGTAAATAGTTTGGGGAAAAACCTGATTTTTCTCTCTATTATCTTCTTCGGCATGAATGGATTTAGGGTAGAGAGTATGCAAAATGTAATCAGAAGTCACCATCCCCCTCCAAAGCCGTACATCACCATTTTCTGCCACCAAAACCGAGCAGCAAACTTGAAAGCACTTTAAATCAAGCAGAACTTGCTAGTTCTTAAAAGGCAGCTTTTGGTTTGCTGCTCAATTTTGGTAGCGAACAACTTAAGCAGCATGTGACTTCAGAGTGCCCCCATGAAACTCTGAAATAAGCCCCATCCCATGGCGAGCCGGGGCGGGGGGGGGGTTTAAAACAAGCATGCCCATTTAAAGCAGATTTTCCCTGTTTGAAAAAAACGAACCACCACTGGTTCGCTATAAAATATAAAAGATTTCCAGTCTGATGCTGCTTCTGTTCGAAATAAAAAATAAGTGGCGCAAACTACTTTACACTGTTTGGTTCGCAGGGATGTTGGTACATCTTGGGACCCGAGTCTCAAGTCCAAGCCTGAGTCGCTCGCCCGGCCGCCTGAGACTTGGGACTCAGGACTTGGTACCAACGCTGCCCACCCCGATGGCCACTGGCCTGCCTGCTGCTGCCGCCTTCCCGAGCATGTGCTGGGCACCTGATCGGCCAGCACAGGCAGCACCTCGGAAGCAGGAGGAAGGCAGAGGGCCTTTCATAGAGACCCTCTAGCCAGCTGTACTCCCGAGGGCAGGTCCTCCGACCCGCCTCTTCCTGTAAGTCGCCCTGGTCATGCTCTATGGCAGGCTAGAGCATCACCAGGGCAACTTACAGGAAGAAGCAGACTATGAAAGGCTAGCATCACCATGGAAGGCTGCCTTGGAAGATGGCGATGGTGACAGAAGTTAGGCCAGCCGGAGCAGGGGGCCATAGGGACTTGACAACGTGCCTTGGACAAATGGATCTGAGTTGCAAGTCAAGCTGCAAATTACCCCAGAAACCCCCAAAGTCAAGTTCAAGTCAAGTCACAAGTGTGACTAGTCTGACTCGACAGTGAGTCGCGACTGGTGAGTCCCCATCCCTGTCAGTCAGTCAGTTCTACAAAAACCACCCGACCTGGCAAAATGGCAAAACAGGGAGGGGGAAAGGGGAAATCAAAGGTACCTCTTACCTGGGGCACCAGTTATCCTACCGCTGATCCAGCAAATAAGACCGCTTACAAGTATGACCGATTAGCATGCAATCAGACATGTGACCAGCACTTTGTTAATTAGCAGCAATTTGGCACTCAAGATTTATGATATTTAGTTTCATCTGGAATAAAATCCCAATAGGATCCTAGCCACTGACTGGCAGCTGTTCCACCTGGGAAGGAGACATGGAGTTTACCTCCATCTGCTTGGAGATGCCAAATACTGGACCTGGGATGTCATGGAATCATAAAACAATTGAGTTAGAAGGAGCTTATAAGGACATTGAGTCCAACCCCTGCTCAATGCAGGAATTTCTAGATATGAAGCACACATTCTACGACTGAGTTACAGACACACACACACATCTTATATATAAGATTAGGGATCTGCCAATCTCAGAAGTATCTGCATTTAAATTTCAGGATGGAAAGGTTCAGAAAAAAATCAGTATTTCTCCATGTAAAGGGAAAAGCAACAGTGCTGACTACAAGACAAACTCTAAAATCCATGCTGGAGAAATACCAGCCAAGAGGGCACAATCAATGTTCTTTTGTTGTTTTGCCAGTTCTTAGTGAGCCTAATGAAATTTGATTAGCCAAATTTAAAGTCTGCAATAAGGGTGCAAATCTTCACTTACTTTCTTCTCACAGCAGGGATAAAAAAAAACCTTCAAAAGATTTCTCCCTGCTGGGTGAGATTATGTGAGTTTTTGTGCATTTTTGTCATTTCAAGGCTTGCACAAAAATTTTGCATTCTGTGCAAAAAAAAAAGTTGTATTTTGCATGAAAATGATATTGACATTAAACAAAAGATGCAAAGCTTTTTACTAACAGTGCTGAGAACAAGAAGATGCTGGTAATTTCTTTCTGGTGCAGATGTGAAGAATCTTGCAGCAGTTCAAGTTGTTATTGTTGTTTTGGCTTAATGTCTCAATGTGTCATGTCACACTTTTACAATGAGAATTAAAAAAAACTACAATCATTCACGGTATCCTTTGTTGGCAGACCCTTCTTCATTTTATTTATTTGTTTTCTGTCCAGACTTTCTCCCTGAAAACTGGAACCTGGGGGCAGATTCACAAGAAACCTGTGATCTCGAACATTTGTGACCGTTTTCATGTTGGGAGTTCGATTCCCCACTGTGCCTCCTGGGAGAAGAGCCAGCCTGTGTGGCCTTGGGCAAGCAGCACAGTCCCAGGGCGTCCCCAGAAGAAGGGAATGGGAAACCACTTCTGAGTATCCTCTGTCTGAAAAGGGTCACCATAAGTCAGAATTGACTTGACAGCACATGATTGTTATTACTAATAAAGATATTACTGCAATATAGCCAATGTAAAGCATAAACTTTTTTTTTTTAGCCCAGCTGACTTTTTTCCCCAAACTATATTTCCATTGATCTCAACCGCGTAAGAACTCAGCATAATCCTGTGCATGTCTTCTCAGGTTTAAGTGTGCAATGGGGTTTTCTCTCAGCTAAATGTGTATAGGAATACAGCCTTGGGCAGCTGTTTTCTCTCTCCCTTTGGAAGTAATAGAAATGAAAAGTGCTTACCTTAGGCTAGTTTGTGTCCTTTGTTACCTTAATGTTTCCTTAGAAACCCAAGGAGACATGTTCCTAAAGAAGAATGCATAAAACCACTGTTTTTGTTAAAAATTATCTTCATATGATAAGAACATCTGCTGGATCCTAATCCTGTAGTCTAAACACTGGCCAATGGAACTGCACTTTCAGTTTACAGTGATAAGGTGTGATGTGTGTCTACTGACAATTGAATCATTATAAACTTTTATTATTACATGTAGTGTCTGTGATATGGCTGGCAGCCGATTACTGAGATAGCATGTAGGACAGAGTACCCAAGCAAAGTACATGGAAATTCCCTGAATTCAGTGATGACCTAACCATTTTCATGCCAGCAGAATGTATAAACATAGGTTCCTCACTGCCTGTATCAGCATTTCACAAAGAGTCATTAATTTGGTTTCCAACAGTTAAATAAGATTTTGATTTATTGAATAAAATACTCTTGTGAGACAAAAGCAAAGTATCATATTTTAGGAGATATTTATCACACTTCTCCGTAACAGATTAATTCTGCACTAAATGGGAAGGAAGAAATCCCTCTTTGTGTGTATGTTTGTGTGTATGTGTGTTTTGTTATTCTTGTTTTTTAAATAGTGGGAGAGCCCAGTTGA
The DNA here is from genome assembly GCA_037013535.1 of Intellagama lesueurii. Lineage (NCBI taxonomy): Eukaryota > Metazoa > Chordata > Lepidosauria > Squamata > Agamidae > Intellagama > Intellagama lesueurii. The sequence continues at coordinate 12,629,235 of JBAJHW010000008.1, forward strand.
CATCTGTGGGAATACACTGGTATAAGAAGTTGCCCCTGAAGCTAAGGGATACAGAAGATCTACTTAGGTGTTCAAGAAAGTATCCATGTAAAAGCAACACAAGGGAGAATTCTTGCTCCCTGTCTGTCCCAGTCTTCACTGCCTGTTATAGTCTAAAGACGACAACACCTGCTACATGTCAACCCTCTTTGCATTTTCAGGAACCGATGTTTCAGGATCCCCCCAATACACAGAGAGATTCTATATGTAGCAGAAGGTTTCTTCCTCAACAAGTCCTTCTTACCATGGAGGGATAAGGTAGGGGTAAGAAATCTCATCCTGCTCACACTTTTGAAATTAATCCTTTTGGGATGCCTAAATAGCACTAGTGTCACAGGAGGATCTGAGAGTGGTCAAGTTTGCACAATGCTCCCATTTATACTTCATGCTGGTCATGATAATTCCTTCCTTTTCAACACTATCCAAAATCTCAGATGAATGTTAGGAAAAACTTCCTAACAGAGCAGTATGACAATGGAACCAATTACCTCGGGAGGTGGTGAGCCCTCCAACTCTTGGAGGCATTCAAGAGAAAACTGGATAACTATCTGCCAGATCTGCTCTGATTTGGATTCCTGCACTGAGCAGGGGGTTGGACATGATGGCCTTATAAGGCCCCTTCCAACTCAATTATTCTAGGATTCTAGGATTCTAAGATGTGAAGAAAATGCAAGTGGGATTTGAAGAAACACAGCAAAATCAAGATAGTAATGTTCCCATCTGTATTCAGGAGCAAAGTAACAATTAACGGCATCACTTTAAATACAAGTTAATGACATTAATGACACGTTAAAAATGCCAAAACATTACCTTGGAAAGTAAAAGATACATAAAGCATGCATAAGTATAGTTCTAATGCAGAGAATTCTACTCATTTATTTACTTATTTTTACTTCCAAGGAACAAATACTTTGAAATGCAATGACTGAGGCAGTATTAACAGATAACTGATCTGCAGCTAGCTATAAACAATTCAAATGACAAAATTCACAACCTTCATAAATAACACCAATCTCTCTGCTGCTTTCAGTTTTGGTCTAAAATCATAACCATGTTTAGCTTTGAGCTCGGTGAAATCATTTCACCTTCTCAAATTATGAAACCGCTGGGGCTACCATTATTTAATCTAAAGGAATGATGATTGGAATCCCTCCAGGTTTGGAACTTGGATCCATGTTATGAGGATTTTACATGTTCTCATTGCCCCTATAACTATCCCATGAATCACCAGCAACCCTACACTGTGCAAAACATTACAGCCCTTGTCTTTGGTTATCTTCCAGGCTTCTACACCATCTGAAATTAGGTGGATGATGACCAAAGAAAGGGCTCAGCATCCCCTTTGTGGAAGGCCCTTCCCCAAGACATCTTGCTTGGTGTCAGTTTTCACACCCAGCAAAGAAACTGTACTTGCACAGAACTTTGGAACCAGCCAACAGAACAAAAAGTTTGGTTCATATTAATTGTAAAGTTATACGGTTATTTTCTCTGTTAGGCTCTACACCACCCTGATAAAGTAATGAAGATCAGCCTAGCACCCAAACACAAAAGATATACAGAGGTACTTCAGCAGGGAATCCTACATTTTCTACCTAGAGATACATACGTAGAATTCTATGATTCTACATATTCTACTTATATGCATGGACGGGGTATGTAATTGTGGGCCATTCCAAGTGGGGCAAGACCTTACTACAAAATATGTTGGTAGAACTGCACACAGTCACAGGATGAAGTCAAACTATATGGTACATAGAAAATTATCTTATGATGAGTCAGGCTGTTGGTCCACCTATCCTGCTTTGTCAACTCTGAGTGGCGGTAGCTCTCTGGGGTGTCAAGTCAGATGCTTTCATAGCCCTATTTGGAGACCCCTGGTATGCCCTGGAAGTTATCCCATCCAAATACTAACCAGGGTTGATCCTGCTTAGCTTTCAAAAGCAGAAAGATCACTATGTTCAGGGTGGCAAGATACACATGAGCAAATATATTGAACCACTTGAGTAGTGTGGCAGTTGCAATAAGATGTGAAGCAGAAGGCACCACCCCACCCAAAATAATAGGTAAATATCACCCTGCAAAGGTATCATAAGTTAAACCCTGAACATTCTAAAAGGTAAGTCTCCTAAGATTCTATCATGTCAAAGTCCGCTTGAGGGAAAGAAAAACTGCCACGTGTAGAATGGACATAAAGAGAATGGACATATTCCAGAATCAACTGATTATTGGTTTTTCTAGTTTTATTGCTTAATGTGTTCTGAGTGGCAATTTTGAAGGTTTTATAACTCAGCTTGCTTTTAGTGATATCAAACAACGCTAATGTAATTCAACGTATTGTTAGTTGAGACTAACAATAGAACTTGGTCCATGGTTTAACTGCTTTTAATAAATCTGCATGTATGCACTCCTGCTCACACTCTGTAATTTTTATACTCTAAGAATGCAGGATTAGACCATGTATGTAGAAATAAGTGCCATTTCTCCCTCCAAATCAGACAAGTACTGAGTGACATTTTCCTTGGAACCAAAGGTTTAGGTTCTTTCATTAGAAGCGAGAACGTAAAGTTCTGAAAGGGCAACTTTGATTTTTATTTCATTTCAACATTAGAGACTGCTTAATCATAAGGACCAGATTGAGGATTTGAGTCACACAGGCTAGAGTTGCGTACAACTGCAGAACAGAAATATGCTGCAAAAGTACAAGGGTGTTCTTCACATGGATAACTATTCCCTTCCTCCTGCTTTATGCTACCACAGTATGAAATGCAGGTTTCCATAATTATGGAACAAGGGATTGTTCTGCTGTTGTTTTAAAAAGTGTTTCACTATTGATTTTATTGACCATTTTTAATATAATACGTGTTTAATTCTTTTTTAATATTTGTATACTCACTGTTTTTAGCTTTAAAATATTGTCTTTTAATTCTTGCAAGCTGCCTTGAGTAGAGACGGGCACGAATCGGAAAAATTGTGATTTGTTTTGATTCATGATTCATCAAGGTTGACAAATCATGAATAATGGATTTACGATTTTTTTTCCTGACAAATTGAATTGATGAATCAATGTTTTTTACTTTAAAACCCTTTAAAACAAGCCCCCCCCAGGCACCTAGAGACACCAAATTCACAGAGAAGCTTCCCCTGATTCTCCTCTACAAGCCTTGTACATTTGGTGACATTTGGGTGTCAGATATCTGAGTTATACACCCACAAGGAGCGTCCCCCAGAAACGTTCCCACCAGGCACCTAGAGACACCAAAATCACAGCGATGCTTCGACTGACTGTCCTCTACAATCTCTCCAAGTTTGGTGAAGACTGGGTTTCTGAGTTATACACCCATGAAATGGGTCCCCCAGGAAAGTGCCCTTTAGCAACTGGTTTGGGTGAAACCCAATCTTCATCAAACTTGGAGGGATTGTAGAAGAGAGTCAAATGAATGTTCTCTGGGAATTTGTGACTGTCGTCTGTTGTAAGAGATGGGCCATAAATTCCAAATTGCTAGCTGAAGAAGAGCTTGAAACCAACATGCATGCTGCAGCTCTTTTCATCTAAGGAACTTACCTGGCCTCTACACCATCAGTCATATGAATCTGGGATATTAAAAACAGCACATAAGTTTGGAACTGCCCACAAGAACTTGATGCATAAATTTGAAGATGATTTATCATCAAAAGCTCGCTATTTGTTTTTTGTTTTGTTTTTGTTTTATAGTCTTAATAGTCGATTAAGGGTATCACCTGCTCCTGCATTTGTTCTGTCAATGTGGTATCTCTAGGTGCCTGGAGGAAACTTTCCTGGAAGGGCCCTTTTTGTGGGTCTGTAACTCAGACATCCAAAACCCAATCTACACCAAACTTGGAGGGATTGTAAAGGCGAGTCGGAAGAAGCTTCTCTGCAATTTTGGTGTCTCTAGGTACCTGGGGGGCTATTTTATAGCCCAACGACTTGACAAATCAAAAATCACCATAAAATCATTACGGTGATTCATATGAATATGAAATCACAAATTAGTGATTTTTGACGAATTTTGCAATTCATTTTTAAACTTGCCTATCTCTAGACTTGAGTCCTTTTAAGGAGCAAGACAGGGTTAAAAATATTGTAAATGAGAAAAAAAAACTGGTGTACTTTACGTCTGAATTGTATAAACATGGAAGAATGCTATCCTCCATTCTCTCAAAATGACTGTACTCTATAAAATAAATAATAGCAGGGTATAGATAAAGGATTATTAGAATAGCTACATAAATGAGAGACTTCACTTTTCAGAAGGGTCACTCCTATATTATGGACACGATCCTTTTATATTTGACATGTCCAGAAATGCAGGTAAGACTCACTACAACCCTGTTTCCATCTCCCCAGGTACCTATTTATTTATTTAAAGTATTCATAAGCTGCGGTCCCTCAAAGCCATGCACAGTACAAGAACAACTAAAATCCCAACTGGATAGAAGCCAAAATAACACATCCTTCAAAACAAGGCCCTTCATGGACTCATTGCAAATGCATAAGATAGTTTATTGTGAACGTATATAATACCATACTATTTTGTATTGTATTGACCTTTTGTCTGTCTGTCTGTTTTGTTTTGTTCTCTTGGTTCCATTTTGCTCGTTTTAAATTCTTTTTTTTTCTTTTTAGTGTCATTTAAGTTTATATTGTTATGTTAAGCATGCAAAAAACCATAAATAAAAAAATTTAAAATTTAAAATTTAAAAAAAACACAAGGCAAAACAATATTAAAGTCCAACAAAAGCCAATGAAACCCTAAGCAGGGCAACAAGCATGGTTAGAGGTTGCAAAAGAGTGTGCATATATTGGCAACCCTGTTGCAGTCATAACCATCAGCGGTTCCCTACAAAATCCACAAAAGTGGTCGTCAAATCATGGTCAATGTCACGACAGTATCAACCTGGCACAGAAGGAAAGTGCAGTTGCGTGTTTTGTGTATGGGGTGTGCATGTTTGCAATTATTTAAAATTTTGTTTTTTACTCTTATTTGTTACTGAAGTTGTCCTATAAACTTCAGGGTTACTATTCGCTGGGTGGAAAGTCACAACATGCAGACCTTAATGATATCATCAAACTGTGGAATTACCTAACATAATATTGTTGTGTCGCACCTAATAGGGTTTTATAGGTATGGAAAATGTTCAAGGAATGGTTTGCCATTGCCATCTGCCCTGTACATTTCCACGGCTGAGTGCTGAATTGAACCTAGGTCTCCTGACCCCTGGTCTAACACTCTACCCCTCAAACCAGACTGACCCTCAATATTTATATGACCTAATGTGCTTTACCATATTACTTTCTGAGTAGCATTTATCCCCCAAGAACAAATGAGATTCTCTGCATTCACAGTCAGTATTCAGCTGCAATGAGGACTTCTCTGTTAACTTAGGCCTGACAAAAATGTGACATCTGTTGCTGTGCTTTGTAAACACATGCACAACGTTCTTTAACACTAAAGGGTGTCGCACTTAACACTGTTAACTGTCTGACCAAACCTGTCCTTTGTTTTTCCTTTTGCAAATAATTTCATCCTGTTTATCCCCATTCCCTTAAATACCTCTTCCAATCTGTATTTTTAAAAAATCTTGCTGTTGTCCCCTATGCAGAGCGAAAACCATTTCATGAGCCCAGATGTGTCTATTTTCAAAAGTGAATCTCTCTGAATTTCTAAGCAGCTTTCTTCCCTGATTAGTGCTGGAAATCCAGTACCACATGGGTGAGGAAGCTGGTGATCCTCCAGATGTCATTGTTTACAAACCCTATCATCCCTAGTTCCCTGGCCAAGGAGAATAGGGCTGATTGGAATCTGAAGTCCAACATCCTACACGAGCAATACAGTGAGGCTCTTGTGCATGGCACCACGGCTGTGCCTGTGACACCACAAGTCATGACAGACTTCTCACAAAACTGACACTTCCTTGGTTTTTGCTTTTTTTTAAGCCCAACACTCGAGGACAAACCTCTGATTCATTAAACTAAATCTGAACCAAACCGAGGGAAACTCACCATAACTGCTATGGTTTACTAGAGTTTAATTAGGAGCTCGGACTATGTGAAGGACTGCAATCCTCTATTCACTGTTTCTGGTTGCTCCCAATACTGTAATGGTAGATGTATAAAATGTATTCAGTCCTGAATGATCGGGTGGTCACCAAAGTGTGGCAATATAAAGAAGATAGTCTCTATCTCACAATGCAACCTAGCCCTCTATGTATCTGGGCACTTCTTTAGACATTTTTTTTTAAATTCCTTGCACCTCTGTGAGTAGGCAAAACCACTTCCCAAAAGAAAGCACTATAAATGTAATACTGATATGCATTTCTGACCAGGTATATTTTTCCTCCTTCTGTGTTTAGTGTGCAAAGAGAGAAAAATAGATCACAGGGTCAACCAGAACCAAAAAAAAAAATTTTTTTTTAAATCCACAGGTATCGACAATTATGTCTGAAGCATATGGCCACCCTGTCCAGCTGCCTATCCGCCTCTCTCTCTTTCTCTCTCTTGGTCTCCCTATTTCTAAGCTTGCCATCTTTCACATACTTTTAATTCTGCATTCCAGCAACTCAGATCCACAAAGCATGTCATTCAAAAGTTGGCCCATTAATTTGCTCTATGATACCATAAGAAGAAATATATTATAGAAAGGGAGGAAAACCCAATGGTCTTCTGCTTTCTGTCCTCTTCAGAGACAATTCCTGATTCAGCTCCAGATACCCTCAAAATTGCCAGCCTAGAATATTTTGCTGCCTGAGGCAAAGGTGGCACCTGTGCTATTACATATACAACATAAGATTATTGACCATTATATTTATTGCACTAGCATCCTGACAACTTGGGACATGTAAGGATAAACTGCAAACTGAACAAAATGTCTAGGGGGGGAAAAAGACAACCCATAACTTGCTACCAGCTGAATCTCAAAGCGAATCCCTATAAGAAATCTAGTTCAGTGCTTCTAAAAATGCTCAGACTTGGTTTCAGGCCAAAACAAACATCCCTCGTTGAGGGCAGTCCCCACGGTCCTCATTTGCTGCATCTCTGATTGGTACTGGTAAGAGGGCACTAGGAATCAAACTTCAGGAGTAGTCATAGTTGAGAAGGTATTTCCAAAGGACACATGGATACACACTTACTGTTAATGAGAGTCTCTGTACCTCTGAGTAAAAGACGGCTAGGACAACCGTCTTACATATGTTGAGTTCTGAAGTTCAAACCTTAAGAAAAGTCTCTTTAGAGCCAAGAAGCAGGCAACTTGGGGATGGTTAGGGAGATGGTGGGGCTCAACTTCAATGGGATGGTTCCACCACAATAGATTGATTCTGGATAGGCGTTTGCTCCAGGTATTGGTCTATTCTCAAGGACTTCTAGATTCACAATGATGCTCAGTAGTAGTTTATCGCTGAATATCAGAATGAGTCTCCGTCTTTGGTCCTCCAGATATTTTGGACCTCACCTCTCAGAAGGCCCAGCCAGTACAGCCAATGGTCAGGTATCCTGGAAGTGAGAAGTTCACAATATCTATAGGAGGGCTAAAGACTGAGAAACAACATGGTAGGTACAGATGCTGAGAGGTGATAACATTAGAAAGAAGCAACTGTCATCATTTCTTGTTCTGAATCTTTTCAGCCCAACGTGAAACTAGAAGGACTTGGCGCCAGTCCAGCTAGTAATTCTTAATTTGCTAACATGCAAATGTTAAACTTGGCTTTACAAGCAAAAGCAGTGGTCTTATAGCATGGAAACATAACCTAAAAGTAATCATTGTACCCTGATGAATAAATAATCAGTTTCCAAAAACAAAAATAAAAATAAAAATGGATTACTGAATTCTGAGAGAAAACTAGAAAACCTAAGATTTGTTTCTTTAAAAAGCTAGTTGAAATAAAAGGGGTGGGTGTAGGGGGAGCATTTTAGCAGGGGGGAAAATGCTATAAGAGCAAAGAGTTAAGAAAGCCCTGCTGGTCCTCTATTCTGTGCAGGTCTACTGTTTCAAATTGCATTCTTATTGGCCATGGTACATTTCTTTCCAAGCTAAAAAGAAAAAGAAAAAGAAGAGGGATTATGAAATTCCACATCATGAATAATTCTACTCTGAGGCTCTGCATCATCCACCCCCTATCAATCCAGAACATGCCGCCATGTGCTTTGCATAAGGTTGGCAACACATTCACTTCCTGAGCCTTTCCCTAGCACGGTATTCTATTGCATCCGGCTCTGTTGCACATACGTATGCTTCTGAGTAATGCTTCCAAATTTCCACCAAATGATCTCATGTTCGCCTTTGTTTTAATGAATGCTTCCCTTTGAAAGAAAGAAAGAAGGAAAGAAAGAAAGAAAGAAAGAAAGGTGTGTTTGTTCTAGATGTTCTAGAACATCACAATCCTGAACATCACCCACTTGTGAGTGTAATGACAAATAAATTTCTTATGTCTTATGTCTAAATGTATGACTGTTGAAGTAACTTCTCCGTGCATCATGGAATGAGATACAGTACTGTGGCTGTCTTCATTTTTGAAATACTGATCCTTCTCAGCCAAAACAATAACTATAAACTTTACTTCTGCTGTCAACAACACATGGCATCTGCCAACTTTAGGAAACTGATGTTCAAGAGCCAATATGGTGGGACTGCGAAGTTAGATCAGGAGTTGGAAGATCCAGGTTTGTAGTCCCTACTGAGCCCTGAAACTCACTAGGTGCCCTTTGGAGAAGGTGCTCCCTCCTTCACTTTGATCTACCTCACAGGTTTGTTGTAAGCTTAAAGTGGGGAGAAATGTATCACTTTAAATTAGTTAAATAAAAGCACAAAACCTACAAATTGACAAAAATAGTACCGATTCAATCATCACTGGGCTGTTAACTCCATGCCATAGCTGTAGGAAATGATGTCTCACAGCCTCAGTTACCTTATCTGCAGTAAGGATATAATAATACAGACTACCTAGTATATATATGGGGGAGGATTTCTATGACATGTCATATTTTTTTCTGCAACCTATGTTTGAACTTATAGGTGGGTTTGAACATGTTTATGAGTACTCTGACGAGAAAGACCAGATTACTCATAAACATGTTTGAACTTCCTTATAAGTTCAAATGTAGGCTGGAGAGAAAATGGGAAATGTCATAGAAATCCTCCCCCTAGGAAAGTTAGGGACAGTATTACGAACATGTGAGACGCAGAGCATAAATGTAGATACTAAAAAATGTTGGGCAGTTTGGGGAAATAGTGGCCAACCAAGAGGACGCCACCAGAGTTTGGACACCACATGGTGCCCAAACCAAGGAAGATCACATATGAAATTGTACACCTGTTGTGAAATCACAACTGTGTTATGGACTTGCATCACCTGGGAACAACGAAAGCAGAGTCAGGGAATGTCACGGGTTGGAATGATGGCTCCTCAAGTCTACCAACCAGCATGGCTACCTTCCACTGTTAGCTGGTTGATTCTGGGAGTCAGAAGTCCAAAATGGCAGCTTTTTCAAGCTCTTGATTAAAGCCCCAGTGGCTTCAGATCAGGTATGATCCCTGTGACACATCTGGGTCTATAACAGGCTAGTTGGAAGCAGAGATTCTGATAAGCACAACCATCACAGTTAGTTGCACAGAAATACACACATGCACGTACCACTGTATTAATAAGATCCAAATGCAAAAATAGGTGATACTTTTAAAAAATAAAGGTAAAGGTTCCCCTTGACATTTAGTCCAGTCGTGTCCGACTCTAGGGGGCGGTGCTCATCCCTGTTTCCAAGCCGTAGAGCCAGCGTTTGTCCGAAGACAGTTTCCGTGGTCACATGGCCAGTGCAACTAGACACGGAACGCCATTACCTTCCCACCGTGGTGGTACCTATTTATCTACTCGCATTTTTTACATGCTTTCGAACTGCTAGGTTGGCAGGAGCCGGGACAAGCGACGGGAGCTCACTCCGTCGCGTGGATTCGATCTTACGACTGCTGGTCTTCTGACCTTGCAGCACAGAGGCTTCTGCGATTTAACCCCCAGCGCAACTACGTCCATAAGTGATACTTTTACAGACCACTAAAAATGATGATTTTTTTTAATGGTCTATAAAGGTATTGCCTATTTTTGCATTTGTATTTTATTTTATTTCGACAACACTGCTATCCTTTATTTTAATGTATTAAATAAGGTAATTAAAAAGACCCATTAAGTCCCAATGAGCAAATGTCACAAGTTAATCCTGGCAGATATTTATCTATCGGGTCCCTCTAAGAAAAAGAAAATCTAATGGCACTCAATTATTATTTTTATTCTCCACGGTTTGCAAAGGTCGGTACAAATGGTACATTGCTAGCACTATCGCATAAGGCAGAACTGCTGGGTAGCTCAATGGTTTAGGTATCAGGCTGTAGAAACTGAAGCTGGGAGTTCGATTCCCCACTGTGCCTCCTTGACAAAGTCTGGACTCAATGATCCATAGGGTCACTTCCAGCTCTGCAGTTCTAAGATGATGATGACTAATAACTTTTATTTTCTGTTAAGCCATTCCAGCACATTGCTTAGACACCAATAGCAATGTTTAGGGGCTGTTGCACAGTTATACGAGAACTGCTGTTTGTTACCTGTCCAAGCTGAAAAATTTGCAAGTTGGTGGAAACAATAACTCTAAAGCACAAGGCATGCCCCAGAGCAGGGTTACACAGGAAGGGACATAAGCAGGGCATATCCTATGTGTGAAGGAAGAGAAAATGTTTTAAACAGTTCATGCAATCCAACATCTTGGTAAGTATTTATACTAAAAACAATTCTTTAAAAAATCCTGCAGGCTGTATAACAATTAGAATGCTCTATATATTTAAAACATTTTGAGCCTCCCTTTTAAGCTACAACAAGATCTTCTAGTCTACTGTACAAATCTCTTTTCATATATGGGTTCTGGTTAATCCAGGGTACATTTTTAGTCCATCAAAGGGTTTTTCATAAATTCATTTAACAAATTAAAAATTGTGGGCAACACAAATTCGAAAAAAGGTGTTTTCCTGAAGAATTTCTAAGTCTGTCACCCGGAAAAAGAGTTCTGGAAGAAATGTGGAGGATTAAAAGGTGACTGGGAAGCGAAGGAGGAAGGAGGGAGAAGAACAGGCGGAAGAAACCAACGATTTTACACAGCCTTGATTCCACCACATGTGACGAAGAATCCCATGGGACTCAACTGGCTGGGGGATTCTGGGAACTATAATCCAAAAGGGCAAATTTTCCAAATTTTCCCCTTAACTTATGGCAGAATTCTTTAGACACTGATTTGTCCTACTTTACAAACCATTGGTAAGAGGCATTGGGTGCCTGCCGTTCAAAGGCTCAGCATGGCTCAAACAAATTACCCAAGACACATTCCCCTCATGCTCTGCATACTTTCACAGAACCCAGTAACACCACTTCTTGAGTTTTCTAACAGTCGTATCCTATACAATATAATTGGTATGTCATTAGAAATGGAAATTCACTACAGCTTTAGAGAGATGAGTCCGGTTGACCTTTGTGATTCATCAACCATACAATCCTACCAGCAAATGAATGCCATCTTAATGGCCATAAGACCAATCTCAACACAAAGCTAGTTTTCCAACTGCAAGAGGTGTGAAAAGCTTCTCCTGTATGAATCACACATCTTTTTTTCCCTTTGATGAATTCCCTCTCCTAATAACTAGTTATCTTTAATGTATAGCACAGCCCTAAACTTTGCCAATATATATGCGCTGGCTAATATCTCCTCACTCCTACAGTTTGGCTTCAATTTTTCACCAGTCTCTTAGGCTCAGATTTACCTCTTCACCTCCGCTGTCATGTTCCAGAAACCATTCTCCATTCAACAGCTCAATTAGCCTTTCTGTTTTAAAGCCGAGATGCCAATGCCTGCTAGGAATATTTATATCAGACCAGATCCGAGCTCAACTGCTCTTGAAGTCCAGTATAGAAAATGTGCCTTCAGGATTGAGAACACAGAGGCTTTCCCCCCCCCCCCCCTGTTCTTCTCCCTTTTAACTGGACTAGACAAGGGGGGGGGGGGGAATCACAGAACCCAGAACATTATCCAAAGACAATATATTATTGGGGAAGATATTATTAGTAATAGAAATGCTACTAATATATAGCATCCATCTAGGACCTGCATCAGATTTTACAAGGCTCAGGCAGCAAGGTGAGGTTACCTCCAATCTATTCCTTAATTTGTTGCAGCAGCAGACAAAACACCAGTCTCACCAGTAAGCAATGCTACAGTGTCCATCACAGGAATACCACTTCCATATATTTGGGGCCACAATGGGCCTTGGCTTGAGAAGAGTGGGAAACCTCAGGTTCTGGAGCCTACCCAGGCTTGAGATCCCAATCCACTCTCCAGATGGCCACTCCCACTTCCCCATGACACCCAAATTGGATAATTTCCCAGCATTGTCCCACCCCTTGTCCTAAAATGTTGAAATATCTCTCCTAGAGTTAAATTGATGGCAGGAAGATCTTTTGATTTGCTGGATTTAGGGTCCCATTCTTTCACCTCTGACACTACTGACCACTGGAATGGAGCCCCCATGAACTTTGTTGAAATTAAATTCACCCCTCAAGTTGTCAGGTATCCTCCCCCCGCCGACTGGTTTTAGAGCAAGGGGTGGGCCACTCTGGCATTCAGTTTTCTTTCCGCTAAGACCCTTCAGGGTGGCCACACACAGACAACCAAAAAGGTGGGAAATCAAAGAAAACTTTGCTCACCCAGGTCTAAAGTGACAATATGATGGGACTCTTGAGACACTGTGGGAGAATTAAAAGGGGAGGCACAGCATCTACAAGAAAGACCAGATATTTTTCTACTCCTGGCAGACACTTCAGCAACACAACACGGAGAAGTGAAGGCAAGATGGGTGTGTTATCTTATGTACCTTTTTGAGGGCTCAGACCCTGAAAAAATACCTGCCAGTACTGACAGAAGGTGGTCCAGGTGCTGGACAATGCCAACAAATACCTGTTCTCCATGGCTCAGTGACCTCCATGTCTAAAATCTCTGCATGGACCCTGTCAATGTTGTGCAAAAATTTTGAGGTCCGTTGTCCTCTGGCAGGCCCCAGTGAGTAAATGTCCTACAAGAGGGAGAGAAAAGAGGCATGCACAACGTAGGAGAGTTTTAAAGTCCGGTTTATTAGAACAATCTACAGATTAGGAGACAGACAAGCGCATAGGCACTCAAATCAACCTGACTCTCTGTGTCTAGTTTTTGGGGAGCTTATAAAGGCTGTTAATCACATTGTGTTAAGTAAGTAAATTATTGTAAGCAAAATGTCAATCACAATGGACAAACTGTTTATTCCTAGGTTATCTTTGTGAAGATGTCCCTGATTTGTTCGAAACCCCTCCTTTGTGTTTGTTCTGTCTATCACCAAGGCTAAGTAAGTCATCTTAACATTGTCTCAACGTTTACATTACATGGTGTTCCTTTTCCCTCTATATGTTCGACTTGTGCCTTGCCTTCGGAATGCCTGCTGTCTGTCTTATCTCTGTGTTCTCCTGACTTCCTGGACACTGCATGGTAATGGGAACCCATTGCCAGCATGTCCTTGTACCTTATTTACTGACTAATTTACTCAGGGTTTCAAGGGTTGAAATCAAACAGGGGTCAGGGAATACTTAACTCTAGAATATAGCATGCTTTTTGGCACATGCAGGCATTTAACTTAAGAAACGTGCAAAGAAGTAAGACATGTAAGACTATAAAATTCTGCAACAGTGTCAAGGTGCTAGCGAAGTGCATCTATGTAGTGCTAGTCTCCCATCTATGCTGTGAGTACAATGCCCTGACAAACCCAACTTGGGACAAGTTCTTACACACCCGATGGCTGATGCGCTGGCTGAGAAACACAGCTGAGCTCTGATACACACACCTAAACCTGCCCATCTTCTGCAAGGTTACTATTGTCAGTACACATCTCAATAAAAGCCTTGAACTGCAAGAAGGAGAAGGAGAAGAAATAGTTTTATATAAATAAATGTTTTTTTAAAAAATGGAAGGCCATACTATCGTGTTCATTTTGCAGACAAGAGGGGAGTGAATAATGCCAGCTTGCTTCAAGCCGATGAGTGTGCCACAGATGAGAGATAAATTGGGGAAGAATGGGTGGGTGAGAATTTCAATTCACTTTGATTTGAATCAGCATTCACATAGTGCATTTTTTTAACGTTAAGAATATTATTGTCACTTTGAAATTTCATTTCCAGTGCCTATGTCCATCTTTACTGAGCCCTCAACCCCCTAAAATACACTTGTACATAATATCTCACTCCATGCTTTTGAGGAAATGGAATACAATCCACAAAAGCCCTCATGGAAAGAAACCAGTCAGTCTTTAAAGATGCCTCAATAGTTTTGCTTTCATTTTGCTTTGTTTATGTTCTACATGCTGATCTCCAGCCAGAGGCCACTCAAACGGTCATGGCAACACAGGGTGGGAAGCCAGAGCTTGGCAACCAGCCCCCAGTGACAGCCACTTGCTCATAAGCCTTGGGGAATCACCTGCTGACTCAGAGCCAAGACTTTGGAACAGATCTAACTGCTGCCTCCTCCTTCCCCAGTGAAAACTCAGCCTTTCCTCCAGAAGGCCTGCTTTCAAAGAAAAGCCCTACACTGCCACGACTGAAGGCCAAATTATACATAATAGCCCATGATTAAAAGAGGGAATTCCTCAAGTGAAGGAAGAGGGCTGATTGTCACAAGAGGAGATTTACAGATTGCCAATTATCTGGCTTTCTTTTCTGGTTGATCATCTGGAAATACACACAGGTTACATTTGCAAGTATGACAGTTCTACCACAAAGGCCTGCCTTAATCACATCTCTGAAACACAGACATCAGCTTGAAATGGGCTACCACTAATCTCTAGTTTAAACCTGAGAAACCCGGGTAGAAGAACAGGAGACCAGTGCAATAAATAAATAAATAAATCATAAATCAACCCAGTTAAGAGCAGAAACTTCCAGTGCCCAACAAGATTTAACAAACCCTAACTGTTTTCACCACCTCATGGAGAGGACATTTTGGCTGACTTCTAGAAGCGGGACACATGAAATTTTTCCCCAAGAATAATTTTTCATGGCACAAAATCCTCACGATAAGGTGCCATTTTCTCCAGAAGCCATCATACAAGCATGGTGTTGTTATCAACAAGTGCCTTGCTCCCAGCATGTGTGGGGAAAGAGAAATGACTCCAAGATGAGGGAGCAAATGGCGTCCACCAAAGAAACGGAGGCCATCATGTTTTGTCACACTCTGATACCCAACCTTCTTGCACTGGAAAGTTTTTAAGGTGACTGTGAGATGCCACCATACTTCCATTTTTATTTCTGTTTTCTTTTTGTTATATATACTGGAACAGACTAACACACAACTCCCTGTTTGAAAATTTCTGAAAATTGATCACACAAAAAATTGATACTTCTTCATACAGAAAGATCTTAAGACTTAAACAAACAAAAAGCAGGGGGGCGGGGGAGCCTGGCAAAAATGTCCATCCAAGCATGTTTACTTAACTCCAGGCCCTGTTTTGCATCCCTCTGTATTCAATACTACTAGTGCTGAACATCTCATTTACTGATAGACTTCTCAACTTCAACGCCTTTGTGCTGAATAGGTACAATATACTCCCCTAACCAGGGTACACAGTGGAGAATTTAGCGTCAACTTGTTTTCAAAGAATTTGCCAAACATCACAGATGTTTTCATATCTAACATAGAAAGCACTTGAAATTGAGTCTGAAATAGAGATATGCAGAGTCTCTGGATGAATGTAAATTGAATCAAGGGTACTTATATATTTCTGGCTCAACCACAGAGCAAAGTAAATTGCCCAAAGACATCAATGGGGAGAGTGGCATTCCCCCGACCCCTGATTTGGCATTCACATGTTACTATTAGAAGTGGGAAAGGGAAAAAAACAACTTAGGAAGACACTGACTTGATAGCAAAGGAAAAGGAGTGCATGCTGTTTACCTAAGGAAGGAACCTTCCTTGCCTTTCTTGCTGCACAGTCATTAATTAAATCATCCAAGTCTACACTGTGGCTGTAACACCACTAATTTGAGATCCAGGAAAGAGGAAGGGCAAGGGGGAAAAGAAAGGAGAGGCATAAAGTCTAAGCAGAAAGCACTCTTTATTGCCCTTTTAAGAAAGACTCGAAGGGACCAGGCCCTTTACCGTTTTAAAGTCCCTCACTCACTCTCTTCCCTGTGACTCCCTTGGGAACTGTTCCGATCTCTGGTGAGATCAGGGGTTTCTTCTGGCAGCTGGCAAAAAAAGCAAAGGGGGAAGTAAACATAAAAACAAAACAGAGTGTCCAGCTCTGCAGGTTGCTGAAACTCTTCTGCCTGAACTCACTGCTCCTCAAAATTTCATGGGCTGATGGAGTTACACCATGCATTCTATGACCTGGCCTTGCCACTGGTGTTTCCCCATTCACAGAAATAATGCTTTTCACAGAGTATGAGAAATGTATAAATACTATTACAGATTGAGACAAGAATCAGGATAGATGTCTCTAAAAGAGCACCAGTCAGGTCAGTTACCAATCCCTGTGTCCCTATCTGGGCACAGACCGGGTCACTGAGCTAATGCATATCCCGAATCTTAACCATATCAAAGATTATAAGGGAAGTACAATTGCCAGATTTGCTGTTCCTTACTGGAGGTCTTTGGCTACTGCACTGTAACATCCCCACAGCTTGGAAAAGTTACTTTTTGCAGACAACTCTCAGAATTTTCCAGCCAGCAAAATTGGGGGGGGGGGGGGGGGCAGACAGCAGCAACTGTAGTCATGAGAAATAACTTTTCCGAGGTCTGAGCATACCTCCTTCCCCCTCTTTATATTTCATTTCCTCACTCAAGTACTATAGGAGCACAACAGACCTGTTTTCTTTTGCCTTTTTTATTTTTTGGACAGCAAAACTAACAGTCAAGATAGCTACTAGGGGGAAAGGGAAGAGAAACAGGGAGGGCCGGCAGCGAGATGTGACAATGCATGGAGGTGGCGGGGGGGGTAGGAGGGGGGGAGAGAGCCAGAACTTCAGAGTTTCATGAAAGCTCCAGGAGACCCCCTTCATGGGCTGGCTCTCCCAACATCTTCCACTTGCTGCTCGTGAAGATAGTAAGGCTGAAAGCAGCTCCACGCAAGTCAGCAAAGAAGATATGTGACAAAAAGTTAGAACTCCATGTCAAGCCTTTCAGGCAAACAATAAATATTACTTCTGCTCATAATCAGACTTTTTCTCTGGGATCGTCTTTGAATGTTGAACCTTTTTCAATTAATTAAAAACTATGTGCGGCAGAGTGCATATTTTATCAGCCCTCCACCGCCTAAGTGTCGAGAAAAGACCAGGCAGTTTTTCTTTCTTTCTTTTTCTCTCTCTCACCCTTTTTTTCCAGGCAACCCAGAGCAAGTACTTGCAAGGGTCATATCTTTTTAATTATCTTTTCTCTCTTTGATTAATTA
The DNA here is from genome assembly GCA_037013535.1 of Intellagama lesueurii. Lineage (NCBI taxonomy): Eukaryota > Metazoa > Chordata > Lepidosauria > Squamata > Agamidae > Intellagama > Intellagama lesueurii. The sequence continues at coordinate 12,646,784 of JBAJHW010000008.1, forward strand.
TTCCGTCTGACAATAGCGTGTTTCTAATGCTATTCACCTGCCTTTGATGATTGACAACTTTTCTGTCTGATTCAAAGCAAACAGCTGCTGCCATGATTGCCTAGCAACCAGGATGTGATGGATGAGTTCCAAAGATGGATGGCTGCAATAAATCATGTCTCCAGCTATAAAACTGGAAAAAAAAAGAGGGGGGGATAAGAATAAAAGCGAACAACACACACACACATACAAAACAAAACAAGGTTTCTTCCCATGAGTGCACTCAGCTCCTTACCAATTATACCTGAAATGGACTTGGTGTCTATTAATAGCAAAGTTTTCTAACCAGGAAGAAAGCAATGATGCCATTTGTATCAAGGTGTATTTACAATTGTTCCAGCAAATTGGTGCTTGTTCCTTCAATTAACTACTATAGAAGGGGGGGGGGGAGGACATTTAAAGTTTTTAACCCTCTTCTCCACAAAGATTCACCGACATGGCAATATTCTTCTATGGCTGGGCATTGAGAGATAGATTGATAGACAGAAAGACAGATGGATCAGAGATGAAAACAAGCTATTTTTCTGAAAGATGATTCCTGGAATACCCTAGCCAGCATAGCTACAAGCAGCACTGGCTGCAATACTTCAGGAGTTCTAGTCCAAACTTTTTCTCTCTTTGAAAGAGAAAGGCAGTGAAAGAGAGAGAGAAAAACAAGACTGAGTCTTTTTTCCTTGGGAATGGTAGACTAGAACTTTCAGTCTGTAGTCAAACACACACATGTCCCATTTAAAGTGTTCCAAATCTACCTTCAGGACATTTTACCCCGTGATCAGTTCACACATAATGCTTTTCCTGGCTTACATGCCTGGCGGATAATCTTGGATACTACCCTCCTAATAGCATGACTGGGAAACCTTGGATTCTCCAGATGTTTCTAGCTCCTGCCAATTCCTGACCATTAGCCATACAGGCTGAGGCTGATGGAACCTGAAATCCGTCTTGTATGCCATACGCTCTTGGCCCTGTCATAATGCAATGTACAAGCCCGGCTTCCTGCATTACCTGTCCCGTTACCTGTGAACACAGAGATTATCCCCTAGAGGTAAAACAAGATTTCACATCAGGGCAACCTATTTTAATTTCTGTTTCTAAATTACATTATTGAGATAAGCTACTAAATCTTAAAATAATGTGTGCGGGGGGTCATGGACATATAGTTATGTGGGTGAAGGACACGGATTTCCAACTACATAATGGAAGAAAGTAAAGCGCTGAAATCTATTCGCTGCCAAATAGACAGACATTAACACATATACATAAATAAAGGTGGATATACAGATATTATTTTCTTCTTTCTAATTAACACTGAGTAAGTGCATGAGAATATCCTTGGGAAGACAACGCTAGTGCTGAAGACCTTAGTGGGTTCTCCTGTCAGTGTCGTATTGCCATTTGCACTCCTGAAATTCAGGTAATTTCATCCCTTTCACCATCCTCAAGAATAAAACAGATATTTTTTTTACCATAGAATCATTGCTTAGGGAGGTAACATCAATGGCAGATTTTTTAAAAAAAATTTAAAATGTGCCTCCTCATAATAGTGACTACAAAGATACTTCTATATAGGAACCGAAAGGTTAAATCAAAGCATAACAGTTTATGCACACTTGTGAGGAACCATTTGACCAAAGGAAGGGAGAAGACTAACAATGTATTTTGAATGGACTTGCCCTTCAGGTGGGCTGAAACATGGATTCCACCGGTCAATGTAAATAACCCAACAGAAGCACCTTAAAACTGTTGTCTGTCACACACACATGCCAAGAGGGAAAGATAAGGACCAAAGCAACTAAGGGTGCAATCCTACTAGCCAAGACGGCTGTGGGGTGGCTGAGCTGACACTGAACCAACTAAAGCTGTGCTAAGTCCAAATTCCTTCTGGGTTTGGGATGATGGAAATGGTTTAGGACTACCCTAGCCCTGGCCTATCTTTGTGAGATCTGGGATGAGCCAACGTAAGGGCAGCTGTGTCAGTACAAGGCACATCTGGCCATTCCAAAACCACAACAGCCAATGTATCTTTGAATGTGAGGTGCATCACTTGTGGCGTGTATGAAACAAGTCTAATCAACTAAGCCATTGGAGAACATGCAGACTACGAATTAAACTGGTAAATAAACAAGAAATAAGAACATAGAGAAAATGTCAGCATGATCCAAGTTTTAAAAAGACAGGTCAGCGTGGAAGAAAAGCCTGTTAGAAAAGAGTGGGAGGAAAAGCAATTTGGAGAAGCTATTTCAGAGAGGAAAGTATCGGTCAAAGACAGAGAGAGAGAGAGAGAGAGAGAGAGAGAGAGAGAGGGTTCCTCTTCCAGCCAATCCTCCCCTGCTGTACTTTATACCCGATTATGACCTTCTCACCCAGAGATGGTGCCATCATCATAGACTCTAAAACTGAAGAAATGTACAGAACAAATCAAATCTTGTAACAACTTTGGAGGGCTAGTTAAACAAACACTGTAATTTTCAACATGTTCTAGCTAAAATGCCAAATGTATCTGATTTTGACCATTCCAGGAGAATTTTGCCAAAGTCTAAAAACACAAAGATATACAGTAAATGGCAATGGCTACTTCTATAGGCCTGTAAAATGTGATTCTAAACCATCCATATGCCATTCAGACACTTAAAATATTCATTGGGGATTAACACATTTCCATGTCAGTGTTGAGAGTCATCAAACTTCAGACATTCCCTATAAACTGTATAATAAATTTAAAAGCTTGTTTGTCCTAACATAGGTTCCTGGATTCCAGTTTCATCAAATGCATTAAAATGTTTCCATTCTGTTGTACAGGCAATGTCCTTTTTTCAGGTTTAACACTTGTGAATGCTATATATACATATAAATATGTATGTATGTACGTACGTACGTACGTACGTACGTACGTATGTATGTATATGTATATGTGGCATTCACGAGCGTTAAACCTGAAAAAAGACATTGCTTGTACAGCACAATAAAAACATTTTAATATATATTATAATATATATACATAATATCTCCTTGGCTCTACCAGAGAATGGATGAAACAGACAACAGGTTGAGCTTTCAGCATACCAAAAGTACATGGGTTGAACACTTTAAGCTACTATTAGGAGGGACAAATGATGTCCTGCATTTAGGGTCAGAGATGTTTAAAGGCAAGATGGGTAAAAATCAATGATTTTTTAAAAATCAAATTGATTTAAATCACAATTTAAATTTAAATTTTGATTTTTAAAATTTAAATTGTCAAACAAATCCAGTTTTTTAGAATTTAAATCATGATTTAAATTAGTTTGATTTAAATCAAATCCACCCTGTTTAAAAGTATCTCAGTTTCTGTCTTATTGTTTAGGGCTCTGTGCAGATCAAATTTCTATGGTCTCCCTGTTGTTCAAGTATCTTGGCGATGTTGATACTCCCATGAGTCAACAACACCCGAGCGTTTTTCTCTAAATAAAACTAGTAAATATAGCTCTCCATTCCATCTCTGTCTTTTTTTCTGGTATGATAAATAGCTGGCTGGAGTTACAGATATGTTGAGATTTGAGGAATATAGGTTTGAAAAAAATTCTATCCTAATTTCAGACTTCCCTGGTAATTGGATGTATTGGATTAAATATGAAACACATGCCAACTTTCTGTCTGTGGTGGAAGTACTTTCATTTTTAAGCCCTCAATTTAAGACTGCTCGGTCAATACCAGTCATAAGCATTGAAATCATACATCCACCCAAACAAATAGGGCTGTGAAACAAATGTTGTGGTACACAATACTCTCTGTTCATTATTGCAACCATTCTATTCCACCACCCCTCATTTTTCTGGTTCCTTTTCCTTTTCAACAGTCAGCCAACATCCCATGGGCACTAAGCATCTTTAGTCCTTACTGGGAGGTTGGCAGAGCAGTATTTTTTTTTTACACCTTTCTTGTACTTCTGCAAACCTCGAGATTAGCTTCGGTCTGCTGATAACTTTCCTGATTGCACAGATGTTTCCTTTTTGGCTGCTTCAGCATGAATATGCCTAGCTGAAGATGAGTATTAGTACAACAGTATCATAATAATAAGGGACGTGGTGGCGCTGTGGGTTAAACCGCAGAAGCCTCTGTGCTGCAGGGTCAGAAGACCAGCAGTCGTAAGATCGAATCCACGCGACGGAGTGAGTTCCCGTCGCTTGTCCCAGCTCCTGCCAACCTAGCAGTTCGAAAGCATGCAAATGCAAGTAGATAAATAGGGACGACCTCGGTGGGAAGGTAACGGCGTTCCGTGTCTATTCGCGCTGGCCACGTGACCACGGAAACTGTCTTTGGGCAAACGCTGGCTCTATGGCTTGGAAACGGGGATGAGCACCGCGCCCTAGAGTCGGACACGACTAGACTAAATGTCAAGGGGAACCTTTGCCTTTATCATAATAATAGGAGTAACAAAAACAATTAGTAATTTGCTGTGTGACTCTGTCCCTGACATACTTTTTTGGGTCACTTGGAGCTTTTCGACCTGCAGGAATCCTGCCACAGCATTGGTTGTTTACAGGTAGCCTCTTCTATTGGCACATTGGGGCATGGACTGGGCACATAGATCTGCAAAGAACAGACCTATGGCTCAAAAGATGCTGCCTCAGGACAAAGAACTGGGTAGGTTGATTACTGAGTCATGGGGAGTTTCCTCAGCAATAATTTTTACTCTACACAAAGCTGTGATTTCCTCCCTTTAAACTTCATATACCCAAAGTCTTAATTTTGTTCATTTTTTTCCCATCCACCCTACAAAGCAAAGTGAGGGAAAGGATCTAATCTGGATCTGTAAACCCAAAACTGAAAAATGTATTTTTCACTTAAGATAGCAGTGCCTCTGTGTCCATTATCAATGGAGCCTGTGCACCGAAAGAAAATGTAATAAAATTACGAATCGCTGTGACCTGCCTTGGAATGCATGCAGAACATTCAAAGTAGCCATTCATAAATATAAGCACTCACATGGGATAATCCTCTCATAGAACTGCAAAATGCAGGGAAAGGATATCTTATGTTGGGTGCCCACACACACGTCAAAACTTCTCTTGACTGAAAAAAAACAATATATCATGGGTGGGTGGGGGAAGTTTCCTGAGGTAGAAAGCCTCACAGAACCAATTTCAACATAATTATTATGTGGCATCTGTGAAGGCCTGACACAAATGCACGTGAGTAAATCTACTGTAGGAGAGCATTCATTTTAAAATTAGGAAACTTTTCACAGGTATTTTTTTCCTATAAAGTTCCAGGAAACTCAAAACATAGTACCTAGCAACAGTTGCTCGGTAGTAGAGCCTGTATATTGAAAGTAAGGGGTTCTAGGTTCAATTCTTGGCATCTCCCACTATGTGAGACTCTAAAGAGCCCCAGGCAGTCAAAACAGACAGTACTGCTAGATAGATGAAGCCGTCTTAATTCTTCTAGTTGGTGGGATGCACTGACTGAATTGTTTCCAATTTTTTAAAAATTGTCTATGGTGGTCCAGAAGAAGCATAACTGCAGCTAATGTGCAAGATCCTGGCAACCCCCATTTTAAGCGTATCTGAAGAATTTTCCTGATTTTTAAAGACACACTAATTCAGCAGCCAATGCTGGGTTGCACAGGAAAAAGGCTACAAACTCCCATGACTGATGCCAAAATTGTAACATCCAAGTGCTCCAGGAGGGAAAGCTAGACAATATGATCAAGTGACATTTTTAACACTCGATCTGACAACGTGAAATTATGTTTTCCTTTGGCATTCCACTTCAGCTCTGTTTTGAATGTTGTACTACAGAGAACATTGGGGGCTATGTGTAAATAATGTACCTTTTCCCACTAAGGCTCATTTCCACTGAGAAAATTCTGCTTATTTTACTCAAATTCATTTGGCTTGCTTTGAAATTCCTCAGTTTGTTCCCTGTGTAGGAACCCTTAAACTGATTTCAAATATCACTTAATTTGGCATTTCACTGACAACGGTCCATGTACCCTTTACTGACATTTAAAAAATTATTTTCATCTCTTCTGACCCCCTTTATCTTGAACCCTTCTTTTTCTCTTTTCTACATACAACTCCCCAAGCTCCTAAAAACAATAGTAAGGCACTCCTACAATGACTCTGGAGGGTATCTGGTAACAAACAATGAGGGGGAAAAGTGTAGGATGGGAGAAAAGAAGAGAGAGACAGCAAAGCCCATCAATCAAAAAATGTGCACATATCCAAGCCTCCCTCCTGCCCCAGCTCATCCAACTCTCAAGTTACAGCTTTACACGGTAAGTCTAAATAATATTCAAAATGATAAATGGCGCCACAAGCCCGATATCCATCATCAATCTTTTTTTAAAGAACATCCATCTTCAATAATGCACGTTTGAATCATGTGAAACTGAGTGCTTCTGGATTCATTTACACAACCCCCAGCTAGCAAGCTGCAGTACTCTGAACGATACCTGTCAAACCAGTCCCTCCTCCTTCCCCCCCTCACATACAAATGCACACATATATGTACACACACACACACACACACAAAACTGGGGAGAAAAGAGATGGGGCAAACAGCATCCTACCTGAACAACAGTATTTAACAGACAGAGAGGGAAGCAGATCTGTCTCTTTCCAAAAGCAAACCTACTTACTGTTAAGACCGTCCCCCCAAAATAGTCCATACTAAAGAGAAATAGTCTCAAATACCCCCAAAAACAGGAGGGGGGATTCCCTATGCTTCTGTATCCTGCCCTCCCCCAAAACCAACACCCCTTCCCTGCTGTTTGGCAGGCCCCATTTGATAAATGACACCTGTCATTCTGTCACGAGAAAAGGGTGGGTCAGTGATATATGGCTCTGCTGAAAAGGAAATCGACTGTTTGGCACGGCGCAGCTATTCTCCACCAGGATTTCGTTTCTGAACTCTAAAATGAAATCTACGATGTTTCAAGTTGTTCAGTTACGGCAAACTGACAGGCGGCCCAAGGAGTTGCTTGCATTCCCCTCCCTACTCCCTCCCTCCCTCTCTCTCTTTTTTTTTTTTATCCTCTCTATGCCCTTTGGAGCCATAAAAAAGGCAAACAAAAAAAAAAAAAACCCCACAAAAAGAAAATACACCTCCTGGTCTACTGACTGGAAACTGCCAAAAAACAGAGAGAGAGAGAGAGAGAAAGAGAGAGAGAGGAGAAGATCCATCTATCAAAGTCCTTCACAGTTATGATCCATGCTAAAAAATGTTAAATGTGGATTTTATTTATTACTGGAGACTGAGGAGGGGGAATAAAAGGTGAAGAGAGAAGGAGGAACAGAGAAACAGAAGCAGGGACCACAAGCTAACCAGATGCACACACAGACACACACACACCCCAAGATAGAGATTAGCATGTTTGAAGAAAGTGTCCCACAGCTTGACACCGCCATAGTAAATTTAAAAAAAAAAAAGGGGGGGGGGAGAGATGTGTCAAGCAGACGTGGGTTTCTCCCCCTGCCCACACTCCTGCGCGCCTCCTCGCCACCCTGTCCCTTCCTCCCCCTTCTTTCCTCCCTCCCTCCCCCCCTTTCATTAGCTCACTGGCAGGGTGGCACTTCTGTACCTCATTACTGCAAGAGGATTTATGAAGCTGAACCCAATGGCAAAGAAAAGGCATCTGTCAATAATTGTAGGGAGCTGCACTCACAGCTTTGAAATCTCATTAAGTATGCAGTTATCAGGCATAAAGATCAAAAACATTACTCAACTCCGACAGAATCTTATGGAGGAACATTAATTAGCAACAGGCCCACAGTCCTCACATATATATATACATATACATATACATATATATATATATTTTAAAAAAATTTAAATGACTTCCCCCTCACACCTGCCCAACCCCACGAACCGAAAAGAAACACTCGCCCGCCCCTCCAAAAATAATAATAATTCTCAGCATCTGAGACTGATCAAGTCCATGAAACGAGAGAGAGAGAGAAAGAGAGAGAGAGAGAGGCAGGAAAAAGAAGGAAGGGAAAGGGTGGGGGAAGCAGTTGAGACTGTCTTGGCGGTGAAAAGAGAAAAGGAAGAAGCTGTCAAAGTTGAGAAGGATGTCAGAGCTGGCCCTGATTACAAGGGCCTGCACCGTTCCCAGGCCTTTTTATCATCCCTGCCATCAAAAACAGACTCTGTGTCACTGAGGAATGACTGATGGCTGCCAGTCTTCCCGGCTCACCCCCCTCTCCTTTCCCCCCAAACACTCGGGAGACCCCCGCTGAGATCTGGCCCTCCGGCAACCGGGCTGACCTAGCAGGAAAGGGGACTGGAGGCACGGAGCCCAGTCCCACAGATACTTCAAGCACCCTGTTCCGTTTCTGCTCTTTACTGAGAACAATGGGCGAAGAGGGTGGTTTGGGGTTTTGTTTGTTCAGCTTAGAGAAGTTAAACCCTCCGCGTTACTCTCTCCGCAACAAAGGGCTCCGTGCAATGTGGAGGGACTGAAATGGAAAGTGTGTGCGAAGGAAGAGGTCTTTTTAATCTCTTCACAAACACACGTACATGCGCGCGCACACACACACACAAAATATGTGGGGATCTAATTTCCCCTAAGGTTCCAAACGGAGGCATACTTTGCAAACTTAACCTCTCAAAAAAACAGGAGACAGTAAAATATAAATTGAGGAGAAACCCACAAAGTCGCAGTTGTGGGTAGATCGTAAAGTCAAGTGACCTTTGCAGCATTAAGCAAGGAGCGCAGCTAATTATGAACAATGGTCTTATTAAACATCTTTCTTTCAGAACTAGGATCTTTCTGTACGTCTTGTCTTACTACCCATATTTGTTTCTACTTCCTGCTCATGGACAACAGTATTTCTAACAAATAATTCACCATTGCTATTTTAAAAGAAGCAGTCAAAAAGAAGTGTTTCATAAATATATTCCACGTATTTTTGGCCTACAGTGCAATCATCTCTCTAATTACATCTCTCTTATTTCCCAGAATTCCTCATTAGAGGGAAAGATACATATGACATCCACTGCCATATTGTTTACATTTATATTACACTACGATGTGCAATGACTGCTCTTAATGAAGAAGTGATATGTTGATATTATTCCCATGCCAACAATGATTGCACCATAGGCCGAACCAAAAAAAGAGAACTAACTGAGATTTTGTTGTGGTGGAGGGCAGGATTTGAACTTCTCTGTGTTTTTCATCTGCACTTGTTGGAATGAAGGGTTTTTTTTTAAGTTGTTGCACATGCTAAATAAATAAATATCAAATTGAAATTGAATTAAAGTAGCAATTATTTGAGAAGGATATGCATGTGTGTGTGTGTGTGTGTGTTTTAGGGCCTTGACTTGGAAGTGTTACAATAAGGTGTTTATATTTTTTTCATATGCTTACCGTATTACTTTTATCATGTGTAGCATCAAAGTGATTATAGCAATTACATCTAACAGAATTAATTATACAACATCCCATCATTCCTGGATACATAATGCATTAGAGATAAGAAGAAAACATGTAGACTCTGCTAACTAATGTTCAAATCAATTTCCCCAAGCATCAATGCACGACTAAAGTCTAAATTGTAAGAACAGAGAACGAGGAGAGTTACTAATAATGGAAGCTGCAAGCAAGGATAGAAGTATTTATTTAGATATATCTTAAGAAGTAGATATATTATTAGATGCTTTTCTAAGGGTAGGGCAAAAGTGGTAAAACGTACCAAAGATTTTCTATCAAACACAAAAGATGTTACAGAATTAAAAACTAGCCAGCCTTCCTATCAAATGTGTTCATAGAGACCGACAAGAATGTATGGGTGAAAGTATTACAACTCTTTGCATATGCAAAATAAATTCACTCAAAGCTTCATTAATATTAATTTAAATTCAGAGCCCATTTACATTAAATTGTTCATTAAAAATGCCCTGTTTTGTGCAACCTGCATTCGACAAAGAACACAGAAGACCCTAAGACACAGCTCAGTTTAATGATGAAAATGAAATACTGGAGGTAAATGAATACCAGTCGTCTCAAATGTAGAATAAAACCATTATTATCTTTTTCTTCCAACAGAAACATGTTCCGCTGGACCACAGTTTGGTCCAGTGCCCACATCGTACATTATACTGCATCGCTTCAGTCAAGGTTTATGCAGCTGCCCTTTTGACCTCTTCATTGGTGCTATACATTGGTTAAAAAAGAAGCTTGCATTGAAAGGCCAGCCTGTACCAGAAATGTAAGAGTTGTCTAAACTCAGAGCTATAAAGTCAGCTTGGCTTTTTAGTAGGTAATCCAAAAATGAAGAAATGGGTGGATGATGTTTGAACTGCAGGCTGAAATAGGAAGAGGGTGTTCCCTCGTACGGCAGAATCTGCCAGCACCACTAACATGGAGAATAACTTACCTGTATTCTGAATTTGGGGGGGGGGGGGGGGGGGGGAGAATAGGTGAAGCAAAAATGAAAACTTGCAATTAATTAGGATGTGACCTGATGAAAGAAGAAATTATTCTTTAGGTTCATTATTTGAATGAAGCTATCCTCTTGTAAAGGAAATAACGAGATGGTATGTAGCTGGTTAGGATAGTACCTCTTTGGTAAAGCATCAGAACCACCCTCACCACCCCAGAACAAGATATGTTACTCCTTGCAGCAAACGGGTTCCTGTGTTTGCTGGACTTCATATTTGCTAAACTTGAAATATATTTCATAAACAAAAATCTGAGTAAAAAATCCAACCCCCTCTTCTTCTTTTTAAAGAGGAATTGTTATAGCAAGTTTCTAAGGAATACAATCTATACATAGGTTTACATACAGAGAAAAAGAGAAAGAATAATTTGTGGAGATTGGTCCTTTTATTTATAAAAAACAAACTTTGTTTTACTGTAAAAATGTTAGAACAAAAAAATGTAAGACTTAACCAAACAATTCTGGCTTGCCTGCTATATGATATCAAAATACACACAAAAGCAACTTCACTGTTTAGTAGAATTTTGAAAATTAATTTCATGAATGCTGGAAACTAGAATTAATCTGTCTGGAGAAAAAAGGGGGCTTACAGTCATTTAAATGCATGTATCAGGACACTTTATCAACCTAACATAAAATTGTCATCTTATCTTATTATATGACTATTTTATGCATGTGTCAAAGAATTTAAAAATGAATGCCTGTCTATTCAGTCTAATTACAACTGCATACTATCTTTCTGGATGTACCAGTCCATATCATTGTTATTAAATACAATATATTGTATTCACCTTTCAGGATTTTTTTTTAATTCAGTGGATATACCACAATTCAGGGGCACAAATGAATAAAGAATAGAACTCAAAGGTTCTAGATCCCTGAAGTGGGGTGTTTGTGTACATGACACTTAATGGTTCTGAAAATAATGAAAGATTATTCTGTTGCCTTATGCTCCACTGTTTCTGATACACACGCCTCTACTTTGCAATATTAAACCACATCATTTGAGACTTGAGAGTTTGTAGTTTGCTTTTTGTTAAAAGGATACTTTCTCTCATATTAAGAACTGGTCAAATCTGTGTGAATTATAAATGGAGGCACTGGAGCTAGGATGTCTACAAAATGGTCAGGACACTGAATACAAACAGGGAGAACTGCAAAGCTTTGAAATGAGACTTACAAGGTTTATATAAAAGGCTCTTCCCCCACCCCCGTCTCTTTTCTGCAATGGCAAATAAATTTATTTTTTATTTGCACTTTCACTGCTCCATATGCAGATGTTAAGGGTGCTAGGTTGCATGCTTCACAATTTTCTTCGCATACGGAAGATTACCTCAGACACTCCTCTCTCTCTCTTCCTAGTACATTCACTTTGGACCTGAGGAGGGGAAAAAAACCTTCCTTCCCCCAAAAAAGAAAAAAGAACCAAAAATAACCCTTCCCTCACACCCCAGCCTAGACTGCATTTCCCATATCCCTGCAGCAGTCACAATTCATTCTAATCACTTTACAAAACAATCTTTACTATAAAAAAGGGGGGAAATGCAGACTTGTGAGCCAATTTAAGAAATAACTGCTGATACATCAGTTATTGACTATTTCACTCTGGCTCATCATAGTGCTCAAGGCGAAACAGAGAACAAAATGACAACATCAACCGCACACAATAAACTGTGGCCCAAGAGAGCACTGAAGGGCTAATTGACAGCTGTCAAGCTAATGGGAACGGTGGCAGCTGATTCTAGAAAATTCTCTATTTCCAATGAGCTATTCAGTGGAATCGGACTTGAGGGGAACAATGCATTTATGCTTCTCTCTTTTCCTTTCCCTCTTCCCTTCCTTCTTTTCTCATTTGTGCCTCGTACTTTTGGGGGGGGGAGGCTAAAAGACAACCATAACTAATCATTTTGTCAACTTTTTACTGAGAAGAATGTCTGTCTAACAAGAATGGGGGGGGGAAAGGCATGTGGTAAGTTTGGAGGCAAAGAAAAGTAAGAGGCTCAGGCTCCAGGTAACTTTGAAGATGGTCAACCTTACTGCTGCATTTAATTGTCAATATACAATTTACTGTGAGTATAAACTCATATGCAATCCAAGGTTTTCAGGGAACAAAATTAACTTCCAGAATTAACATTCCCAAATCTTGGATTTCATCTGAAGAGCTGCTAAGTCAACTAGTTTCCTATACAACATCTCCCCTCTATTCAACACACACACACACACACACACACACACTGAGATTATAAGAATGTGCAAATTTCACTGTGACTTTATGAGGTTATCAAAGGAGGTTCAACTTCCCAGGAAAAAAACAAATCAACCCAAATCCATTCATATTTCTATCAGATCTTTTCTTGCTGACTAGATCCTATTTGGGATCAAAAGTCACTATAGAGGATTTTAGAAAAACTATGGGTACAGTCACATAGAAAAAGCCATAATTCTGCAAAGCAAAGTGAAGAATCTACACCTCATCAAAGTGAATGAGAAAATGCCCATTGTTGGTCATGCTTTTGAACCACTCTCAACATCTCTGCAAAAGCTTCAAACTTGTTCTGATTTTCTAGGCCTCAAAATCAAAAATGCTTTGCTTGAAGAATGGTGACTTCGAAGGATGACAATACCCACGTGGTACACATCTAAAATCTTTGAATTCTCACGCATATGCACCAAAGTCACGTTAGTGAGTTATATCTTTTAAGTGGATTCCAAGGGACTTTACTGTTTTCAACCTTTCCTCTATGCTCAGGAAAATACAGTTTGACTATTCAAACTACAATCACATTTTCTCAATCAGTGAACAGATAAATAAAAAAAATTAAAACAGTATATGAAAGCTTGTAATTTCAAGCAAAATCATTATGGCTTGTATGAACAGCCTGGCCTCTATTCAAGCTGAATATGATCTCTCTCTCTCTTTTTTTCCTAAACAGGAATGAAGTGCCATCAGCCTCCCCAACACACATAATCTTCTATCGGAAATGACAAATCCTAAAACATATTCTTAAAAAACCCTTTGCTGTCCAAATAAACTTGCAGATGTTTGTTAAAAAGCAAAGGGACACCCCCCCCAACCCTTCCTCGTCCACAACTCTTGTCTACACTATTCAACCCAAGTACGAAAGTAAACAAACAGACACCATCATTTTTACAGATTCTTGATTCTTCCAGACAGATTTAGTCTTCTCCCTTGTGGTGCTAACACTTGGGTTAGACATGAGGAATTTGCGCACCTGTCTGTAACGCCGGCTGCAAGCTCTCTATGTGCTGGGACTTCTTTGTTGTTGTTATTCTACTCCAGACCATTACAAGGGCCTTAATTCCTATGACATGATTATCCAGGTACCAAAGCCCATTTGTCACCTGCAGCAGAAAATTGAGTTAATGCACAACTAAAGGCAACCAGGACTGTGTAATATCAACTTGATTACATCAAACTAGCTCTAAACCTAATTCCGCTGGATGACACTGCGTGGAGCTTGTCATCTCCAATCATTAAAGCTGTCAGGAATCCATCAGGTTTACAGCTAATTAGGTGAACACTAATGAAGCTGGCAAAACAACTTTTCTTTTTTTATGGCTGAGCGGACCTTTCAGTTTGGAGGGGGATTTTTTTTTCTTTTTCTTTTTTTTTTCTTTTTTTGCTAGAGTATTCTCAAGGTTGCTGGAGACTGGATTTCCTGAGTGACGAATCAACGGATGTGTGTGTGTGTCTGTCTGTCTTCTCTCTCCCACACACATACTTCCCCCCCCTCTTTTACTCTATCAGTACAAAGCAATAAATTTGTCATCGCTCTGAGCATACCACAAAAGCAGACATGAATCGTGTAACTCACAGCTGGAAAATAAAAAACATTTTAACATGTCTGGAATATCAACATTTTTAAAAATCAAAAATAAACTCATCAGACATTTGTCCCTATTAATGGCAGGGTTTGCCTCGTTCAACTCAAATAAGCAAATCTCCTTCATTCGATGCCCCCACCCCCTCATATCCATTAACCAAAGGCATTTTGATAAAGTAAAGGCAAAGCGAGTATATGAGAAAGGATGAAAGCACTCACTCTGCCAACTTCTGATTGACCATTAAGCTATTGATAAATGTGCCTGTCAAGAGAGAGACAATTAAATCAAATATGAAACAAAGTCGTTTTGACGGGTCATTTTGATAGCGTAAACCCATTCTTCCATCTCCTATTAGTCCTGCAGTTGGGGGGGAGGCATGATAATGAATATTTCTTAACAAACCTACTCCGTTATACTTCTTAGCTCTTTTCCCTTCCCTTTTTCCGGCACCCATAACCATCCTGGTCTGTGGGTTTCCTATTGCTTTAAAGCAGTTTCTAAGCATTTGCAAAACATGCTCAGAGTCATGTTAAGCTCACACCGGAGCCATCTCAGAAGCCAGCAGAAATGTCCATTTTACTCAGAGCAGGCAATGTTCAAAGCGGTTGATACAAACTGCCCATAAAGAAGAAATCATCTGTCTAAAATAAATAGCCAAAAGGTTAAGCAGAAGACACCGCTATAAACTTTCCACTCCAGCTCATATGGGTCTGGAAACTTTTCTTTACCTGCATGCTGGAAGTTCAAAACAGAGTTCGGGTCCAAACAATAAGCTCATGAAGGGTGCTGCTATTCACAGAAATTAAATAGTGTTTGATATGTAACATTTCCCATTTTGATCCACACAACTTGTGAAAGCGCATCACAAATAGTCATTCCCACTCATGCATGCAAAAATATGTTGATGGCAAAGCATGTATGGACATGAAGACATTACACGGAGAAACTTTTCCTAAACTTTCTATTTACAGTCATTGGGGAAAACAAGGAGTTTCCCCTCTCAAAGTTTTAAAAAGAAAGACAATAAGCCAAAGCACGCATGGCGGGAAAGAAATCATGGGAAGAGAGTCAAGACACGTGTGTATCACATGGGGGATTAATTTCTAGAAAGTGGCAAGCATGCTGCTTGGAAGAGCATGCCTGCAAACCAAGCCATTTGCTAGGAGAGATTGTGGGTGAGCTACTCCTTCCTTCACAGGACATGGAGCAGGAACTGATATATTCATTGATGAAACATAGCCTGACAGTCACATGGAAATCAAAAGGCACTCCAGTATGTGCTACCTATGGCTTCCTCCTGAAGATTACAGAAAGGGGACTTCGTTCTGCACTTAGTGATCCACACAGAATATTCTTCCTCTGGCCCCAGCAGAGCAGAAGAAAGCCACTGCTCTGTCTTGGGAAAGGATTGCCCCTGTTGAATTTTTTCTGTCCATGCCAGCTTCGCTTTCCAAAAGCAGACACCTGAACCCCTCAGTGACAGGGACAAAGCTGACATGCCACGTGGGTGACGTCACCCTGGCAAGTGATTCATTGAGGTTTATTGGGGATGAATAGATCAAAGGCAACCGAATGGCAGGCCATCAATCAGCCATCAAACCAAGGATGGCAACAGGCCAATGAAACTCCCAACTCCCTTCCAGGCCATATCCTCACCCAGCCCAGCTAAAGAGGACTGCAAAATAAAATGTCCAAGTTGTTGTTGTTGCTGCTGCTGCTGTTTTCTTTTAAAGCAGGAACATGAGGTTAGGAGCGGAAAGTATTTGCTTCCCAAAGCTGGTCATTCCACAAAACTGTTCACATGTTGCCTCCCAAAAGCTAACCTTTATGACAAGAGATAAAATGACCCAGATCTTTAAAATAATAAGAATGATCCTAACATTAATTTTAAAAGCAGAAAAGGAAATTAGAAACAAAGTCTGTGAAGTGTGAAAATGAAATGTAAAGAAATATTTGTGACTGTCATCTGACAATATCCAGAGTCTAGTTTTTCCCAGGTTTCCTGTGCAGCTTTCATCTGATATACTGTATATACTATTTTTAAAAAAATCACTTTTCAAGGGAAGTAACCATTCAGACTGAAGGTAATGTTTCTAAGCCTAGCTCAGCAGCATCACCCCAAAGGAAGAGGAGATGGGAAGAAAGTTGGGTGAAGGAGTTTTTATCTATACCTCAAGTAGGATTGTAAGTGGAGTGCACTTAGTGATTCATTGCACAGACACACAGGTAGACACACACCTGGGCTAGCACAAGGACTACAATGATCACAAGCATAATTTTGGCTGACAGGAGGGAATGGGTCCCCCAGAAAAATTAGTGGGGAACAAATCCACCAACCAACCAACGGTGGTCTCTTTGTCGAAGTCGCTCAGTTCACGTCCAGTTTTCCAAGTGACCCAAAGCAACAGAAGGAAAGGAGCCCAACTCAGATCAGAGAAGAAGTCAGGCAAAGGATTGGAGCGGAACCAGGACCACCAGCCTTCCCGCCACTCCCTCCAAACCCCACCCGACTTCCTAATTCTTTGGCATGAGTAAAGAGAGGAGCTGCTGGATCAGGAAAAAGGAATTTGGGAGTGAGAGAGCGATCTGCCAAAAGGAGAGGGATACAGATAGAGCTGTGTCTATCCAAGCAGGACCCGGTAGTTTATGGGGAAGAAAGAAGTGGGGTGGAAGGAGAAAAGCGCCCTCCCCAGGTAGCCGTCCCTCCCTCGCCTCCTCCGCCGCCCGCCCGCCCCCCCCCCGCCCCCCGCGCGCGCGCTTCTCGGCCAGGGCAGCTTCCCTCGTACCTGCTGCGCGCCGGGGCGCCTGCTGCTTCCTCCTGGGCATGTTGGCTGGCCGCGTCCGCGGGCAGCGCCGGGAGGCAGGGTGGGCGAAGAAGCGGAGGAGGAGGAGGAGGAGGAGGTGGTGGTGGTGCCGGAGGTGGGGAGGAAGGAGACCGAGGCGAAGGAGGCTGCCCGCTCGGGGCCGGGCAGAGTTGCTTCAGCCCCCGCCTGGGCTCCGGCTTGCAGGAGCCGCCGCTGCTCCAGGCTGGAGCTGCAGGGCGAGCTTTTTGTTGTTGTTGCTGCTGCGGCTGCGGCTGCGGCTGCTGCTCCTCCTGCCGCCGCGCCGCCGCCGCTGCTGGGCATGCACGATGTGGAGAAGGAGAGGAGGAGGCGAGGAGGAGGCGGAGGCAAGGAGGAGGCGGAGGCAGGGCAAGCCAGGGAGAGAGCGAGCGAGCGAGCGAGGGACCGGGAGCGCAAAGGACAGCCCCGCCGCTCTCGCGCCTCGCGCCTGCTGCTCTTGGCACAAGCGGCGACGGCGATCCGGCGAGGGGGGGGGGGGGGATAACGGCCGTCGTTTGACAGATCGCCCCGCAGGAAGAAGCCGGCGGAAGAGGCTGGAGCCCCGGAGGATCCCGGCCACGAGGAGGAGGGCTGAGGCCGGCCACCAGGGCTTGGGAGAAGCGCTCACGCTCCGGCCCGCGCCCGGGGGCCGCCTCCTGGTCGGGGAGCAGCGCCCGGCATCGAGCGCGCCCGAGGTGGCGATGGTGGGGCGGCTGGAAAGGCGTCGCGCTTCCTCTCCTTCGGCGGCGGCTTCTCCCTCCCGGGGGCTGCGCTCCGCCGGCGGCGGCTTCTTCTCGCGGCCAAGCCCGCCACGATCCGGAGCTGCTTCGGGTTCTCTTGGAGGAGGCGACAGAAGAGACCGAGCTTGGAGAAAACGGGGTGGGGGGGGGGGGGAGAGAGAGAGAGGGAGAGAGAGAGAAACGAGGGCAGCGTGACTCTCACTCACTAGTCGCCGGAGAAAGGCAGCCAGAGGCGCGGAAAGAGCGACCCGGGCACCCGCCGCCCCGCCTGCCCTGGCTCCTCGTGGGGGGGGGCAGCGGAAGCGATGGGGGGGGGGAGGCAGCGGAGAGGGATTCCCCCCCCCCTCCGATCTAAGCCCAGGAGGGGGAGATTCGGAAGAGGGGGGGGGCTCCCTTCTCTCCTCCCCCTCCGCCCCCCCTCCTCTTCCAGCCCGTCCCCGCTCAATTCAGGTTGGACCCATTTCTCTCCGCCAGCCCCGTCCAGACGATGTTGGAGGGCCTCCTGCAACTAAACTCCGGAGCAAGAGTCTCCCTCTCTCCGCCAACTCGGGGGGGGGGGGGGATGATCCCCACCCTGGTCCCTAACCCCCACCACCACCCCACCCTGACGGACCTTTCCGGGCTTTTAGAAGCCACCCAAGTAGCCAGAGAGAGGGTGGAAACGGAACACCTTGCTCTCCACCCCTTCTTCGCGCAGCCTAGGCTTTCCACTCCAGCTGTGCTCTAGACACACACACACACACACACACACCGGAATTTCTAAGGATACCTGGGACCCTAAATCTGAGATCAGGGACAGGGTGTGAACCTTTTTTTATTTTTTGAAAAAAGTTTGGTTTTGCTTGATTTTTCTCTTCCAAATCCAAAAGTTAGTTTCCCTATTCCTCCATGCGGTTACATCTGAAAAAGTCCTTAGTGTAAGTCTCTCTCTCTCTCTCTTGCTGCACAATCGAGTTGTGGTGAAGAGGGGGGAAAAAATCTAACCTCTCGAGTCCTGAAGAGCATCATAAAAGAAATGGACACGCACGTGCTAACTCCAGATGCACCCCGCGACAGGTCTCTCCCGAATGCGCCCCCGCTCTGCACAGAGAGGGGAATTCCTCGAAGGCTCCCCCGCCCGGATCGCCTTCCCCCTGCAGTCCTGGGGGGTTCTCATCGCTTCTCCCCCAAGCGGCCCCCGCGGGGTCCTCGTTCACCTCCCCGGAAAAGAAATCCATTTCCTTTCCTAACTAAGAGGAGGACGCGCGCACCGCGAAGTCTCGCAAAGTCGAGCCTGGGACGTGCGCAGAAGGCATGGGGAGGGAAGGGGTCCGCCAGAGTTCTGCTGCCGCCTCCCCGCCGGAAGCCTGCGAGCCGCCCCCCCCCCCCGCGGGCTCCCCGAGGCCCTCGACGGCGGACCTGTCAACGAGACTCGCCGAGTTCGGTGGCTCCTTAAAGGCCAGCGCGTTTTCTTTGGCGCCCCGCTTTCGTGGACTACAGCCCCCTTTTATCACCTGCCTCCACCAAAGCTGATGGCAAACGGGGCTTGCTCGCCTGAAAAGTGCCACCAGGCCCTTTGCTGTGTTGCAGGACTAATCAAAAAGGCTGTGGCTACCACCAGTCGCCCCAAATCTGTGAAGAGAACGTCTGGAAGGAAAGGCAGCGTCTACCTGTCCTTTCTCCGTCCCCTCAGCCATCTCCATTCAGACTGGGGCATTTCCACCCAAGCCCTTTCACGTCTCAAAAAATCCCCCAACTTTCCCACCCAAAAAAAGATGGATTGGGATGTTTAGCTACCGTTTGAAGTGCGATGCCGCGGCTTTGATCTTAAGGCATCCTTGGGAGTAAAAGTTGGAACACTCTTACATGGATCGGGGCAGCCCTTTCGGGGCCATGAATAAGTTTTCATCGGAGTTGTGGGGGGACTTAAATCCGAGGAAATATCCCGAGGGTCGGGGAGGCACGTGCAGCACGCCTCTCTCTACCCCCTCTCCTCCTCCTCTCCCCGACCCCGATTCCCGGGCATTCAAACAACTCCACCCACGCTTTCCCTTGCTCGCAATATTTTCTTTTTCCGACATGCACCTTCGCGGAGCTCACCGCGGTCCACCCGCCTGCCCCCGCCAGCCGAAAAGGGCACCTCCCGGTCTCCCGCCCCACCCTTCGCCCCACTGACCTACCAGCGGGGCCGGGTGCTGAAAGTTGGCTTCAGGCAGCGGCTGCAAGCATAAATCCCAGATTTCCGGCTCGAGGGGGGGGGCGGTTTGGTACCGAGCAGGAGCTCCCCTTCGCAACCGGCCGATCTCCTCCTCTTGCACGCCCCCTCGCCCTTGGCTTCACGGGGCCGCGGTCCTCATCTTTCCAAAGGTGCCCCCCAATCTTTGATGGGGGGAGGGGAAGAAGGAAGAGGGGGGGGGAGAGACTTCGCTAAACGTAGTCCATGGCAAAAGAAGGAAAGCCGACTTGGTCGTCCTCTTCTTCCCATGGACAGATGCACGCACTTTCCCTTCTTTTTTTTTCTTTTTTCTTTAAGCCGCTCAGTTCCCGCCCTTCGCCCCCCCTCCTCCCGCAGCCCCCTCTTCCTCGTCCAAGTTCATTGGCGGGCAAGCGATCGGCGGGGCGCGTGGAAGAGGAAAGGGGGGGCACCCAGACGTTTTTTTGCAAAACACGCGCGCACACATGCACGCACAGCACCCCCGGCTTCGCCAAAGCGCGCTTGGCCGAATCGATGCGCTGCGCGTTTGATTGGGTAGTCCTGGCTGGCAATGAGAAGGTACGGACGAGGGAAAGGGGGAGGAGAGGGAGCGAGGGGGGAAAAAATAGGAAGAAGAGGGAGTAGACTCTTAACTGTGTTTCAAGTGCTTTATGAACGTGGATCAGAAGGTAGAGCCAAGCACCTACTCGACTGCCAGTGCCCCCTCCTTCCCCCGCCTCTCTCGCGCGCTTTTTCCTCTCTTTTTTTACCTCCCCCTCGCCTTTTTTTTTTCTTTGTGTGGCTGAGAGAGAGATTTAATAACCGCGCCAGCAAATCACAAGGAAGCGCCTTTTAAGACCCAGATGCTTTACTTAAGTGCAGCAAACATCAGTAGTAAATAATTTTCCTCTCTCTTGCTCTCCTTTTTCTAAAAACATTTTTTTAAATAAAAAACAACCCAGAGAGGCAAAGTGTGCGGGGATAGGAAAAACCACGATTTCACTTTTTTATTATTATTATTATTTTTCTTTCCTTACGATGAGATTTTTTTTTCTCCCCCAGAGAACGGGGGGTCTGCATTTTCTCTCGTTTATTTTGGGGATTTGGGACCACTCCAAAGCCTGACTCAAATCGGTGCAGATGTGGGCTTGCCTTTTTAGAAAGCCGAGTGGGTTTGGTTTGAGCGGGGGGGGGGGAGGGAGAAGATTAAACGTCTCCTTCCCCCCCCCCCGCCCACTTTATCGACGAGGAAGTTAGGGTTGTTGTTGGTTTTTAACTAACCTTTTATTATTTGGACGGCGTTTTCTGGGGAGGGGGGAGAGAAAGGGGATCGAGACACAGAGAGAAAGCGAGAGCGCGCGCGCATCGGTCCTTAGGATGCAACGCACCCATCACACCCGGGCAAAACTATTTTCGCAGTCCTCGGGAAATCGCAGCAGAGGACGGGGATAAAAATGCTAATTCTCTTGCCTAGGAGCAAAACCAGAGAGGGTGAGTTCTCTCGTCCACGACCTCTTCGGCGGCCGGGTTTGGTCGGTTGCATTTCACGGGTGTTGTGGCGGGCTGTCTTCGTGCTGATGCAGGATCTGGTCCTTGAGAGGCGAGATCGGGGCTGATTCAGCCTCTCCCCCATCCCCAAAAGAGAGAGAGAGAGAGAAATCCTCTCTCTGTGAACGTATGTGGGCGTGCGAATGTGCGTTGTCTGGATTGTTTGCTCCGGGAATCAGTGACTTTCATACCATCGGGATGTTTTGACTTCTCTCTCCCTCCCTCTCTCCCCCCCCCTCTCCCCCCCCCCCATCTCTCTCCCTGCCTCTCCTATCCTGGTTTTGCATGCCGTTAGATCCCTCCCTAACATCTGTCTATCCTTCCATTGGCGCATCCATCAGTGTCACAGGGAAGGCGCGCGGCAGCAGCAGCGACGGCAGAGCCGACGGGACCGAGCCTGGGATTCCACGCAGATAACTCACGTACGAAACAACTTCGCTAGGCAGGAGGAGGGGATCGGTGGCGGCAGAAGCCTTAAACAAATAAAGAAAAATGTTGACACGGCCCTGGGGGGGGGGGCTAGGAAACGCAACATTTTAGGAGGTTTGATTCGAGGGTTTCCCCCACGCACAAAAAACATAACTCTCTCTAGTCCTCCTTCACAGATTTCCCCCTTTCCCAATTCCATTTTTTCCTTTCAAATCCGAAAAGGAGGGAGGGCGAGGAAATTCATTAGCTTGCAAGACTGAAAATGCAACCTTACGGGGAGGATCGGGGGGCAGAATGTGCGGTTTTTCCAAAGCAACCCGGGTTGGGGGGAGGGGGGGAGGCTCCATCCCCGCTGGAGAAATGTTAGGGCCGGATGCACGCTTTTGGCTTGGCGGTAGGGTTTTGGTTTTGGTTTTTTGTTTTTTTCCAAGGGAAACCCGTTACATCCGTCTCAAAACTGGAGGGAGGCTTGCGGAGAAGCTTGGATCGATCCCCTATCGGACAGGGAGGTAGAAAGAAGTCTTTTGAAGCCACAGAAGCTGGCGGGTGGGGGGGCGACGATTGGAGCGGAAGTTTAGAGAGAGGTGAGACGTTCGGGCAGAAAAAGCCCAATTTTCCCCCAGTCTTTTCTCTCAGGTCCTGGACTGTGCAATTAAGGGCGATAACTCAGCAGGTCTCCTTTCGCCAGATTCGAGATCAAGAGTGAAGTCAATTTCAGGCTCGCGTTGTAAATCAAAAGCTTTCTTCTGGAGAGAATGGGGAACAACCTCTAATCTTCCTGCGTTCCCAGATAGCTTAGTTGGCTTCGCCTCAAGCTTAGAAAATCGGGAAACCCTAATTTTCTAAAACTTCATAAATGCCACCCACTCACCTGATTCCCCCCCCCCCAAAAAAATCCGCTCGTCTTTCTTCTCTAATACTTTTTATTATATGTAATCAGCATGACGTCACGTGTAACCTTCCTGTTTCCAGAGGAGGATGGTGTATCCAGGTGGCAGGGAAAGAAGCAGGAAAGTTGATATAAAGGGGATGCTCACCAGGGTTTTTCTTGACGGGTCTCGAGGAGACCGACACCCCCCCCCCCCATTTATTAAATTTGGAAGATCTATATTTTAGCACTACGTTTGGAGGTCACTAATTTATAGGGTCGCCATAAATCGGAGGCGACTTGATGACATATAAGAAAAGTATTTTAGCAAGCTGCAATCGAAGGCAGCCTTCAGTTGTAGCCTCTTCATTTTAAAGCGTTCTTAAATGCCTAGAAGGTGGTACCGAATTTGCAGTAAACGTTTGTGTGAGAGGGAGAGAAATCCATAAGGAATAAGAAAAGCTTAATTTCCCCTTTTCCAATCAGTAATGACTCTTTCTTTCTTTCTTTCTTTCTTTCTTTCTTTCTTTCTTTCTATTAAATAGCTGCAATTTAAGACCATGAAGAGGGAGGAAAAGCACATCCTTTACAAGATCGGTGAAGTACGATAGGAAGTGAGTCTTATAGAAGGCAAGGAAGAATTGGGCTTGAAAACTTTAGATTGTTGTTTTAGGAGGGAGATTTGGGGGGGGGGGTTAAAAAAAAGGGTTTCATCTGTTCTCATAAAATCTTAAATCCAGTTCTTTTAATTAAATTGCTGCACATTTGGGTTGGGGGGATGAACACAGTTTTTAAGAACTTTGGTAGCTCTTTCACCAACATCAATTATTATTATTCTTTTATTAATTATTATTATTATTAGCAAACTTTGCAAAGGGAAGGGTCTAAATCCGAGGACTTCAGACTGTGCTGTGAGACCGTTTTCAGATAAAAATGAGAAATTGCTTTGCAGAGGTTGCCCCGTTAATGAATGACAACTTCTGGGCTTAACATGCCTTTCCCCACAACTGTTTAGATTTATTTATTTATTTAACCTTTTATTTTAGCTGGTCCTTTGGCCTTCTCTGCCATTAAATAGTCATTTTAAAGACAGCAAGAGAGAGAGAGGGAGAGAGTAAAAATCTTACTGGTTTGTAACTTCATTAAAGAAAGTGAGCTTCTGAAAGGTTTGACGATAAAGTGAAATCAAAAGAGAACATTTACCCCTACAATGAAAGCTTCCTTATGGATTTTCCTGAAAGGAGAACAACAGCCAGGGGAAAGGCAATATTTAATGTAATTAGAAGAACTCTGCTTCTGAAAAATGACAGGGTTTTTAAAGTTGTTCCTTTTTCAGTTTGAGACAATAGACTCTGCTACCAGCTTTTCCAAAACTAGAATTTGAAGCATTGCATACATAGTTTGTGCAGACAGATGTGTTACTACTGGTTAGTTGCAGCCTATTAGGTGAACTTTCCTACTCAGATATTTGTCAGATCTTTTTCTTTAGACTCCAGGAAACCTTCATTTTCCTAAAACAGCAAAACAAATGTTGAAATCTTGTGATTTATTATTATTTTAAATAATACCCAGTCCCATTCCTGTTGCGTACCATCAGCAACCCCAAATCCAAAGTTTGCCTAAAGAGTTTGCAGGGGGTTTGTTTTAGGTTGTTTAGGCCTCTTGTAAAACTGGAAGTTAGATCCTAATAAACATCCACAGCCTGGCAATCAACCCAAAGGGACCCGCTGATCAGATCCTGCCAACCGGGCTCTAGTCCTGGGAGTGTCCAGGGAGAGATGATGTAGGCAAGAATTCTGTCAAAATATCTGGTGTAACTACAATAGTAGTAGATTTGTTTTGAAGAAGGTGAGAGGGGGAAATCTACCCTTTTAGGCCTGCCACTAATTGTTGCCTTCTCCCCAAGAAAGTTTAGGAAACTTTGGGAAACAAACATTTATTCTCAAGAGTATAACAATCACCTTGCTGCAGGAAAAGAACAACTGAGTTACTGCACAATCCAAGCCCCGTTTATTCCCAAAGAGTTGCCACTGTGCCCAGCAGAGTTTATTCCCAGGTAAGTGTGTACAGTCTGCCTATATGCATGTGTGTAAGAAAAAGAGAGAGAATAATTGCCAATTTAACTCCCGGCCAGACTGGATTTTTAAACATGTTAACACATTATTTCCTCCGTCTCTTCCGCAACACTTTTGCTCTTTCTTTTCTTTTTCTTTTCTTTGGTGAAACAACAGTTAGTTCTCCCACCCCTCCACCCCTGCCTCCTCTGAATTCATTGCAAGATTTTAATAATTTTAATTTTCTCCAAAGGGAGGCAAAAGAAAAACCTGGATTTTTCTTGAATAGTAGCAAAGAAGGGAGAAGTGGATGTATGTATATAAAGAGAATTATTATTTTTCTTTCGGGCTGCTGGCCCAGTAACATCTTTGAGTTCCATTAAAAGCAACCGTAATGATGGGAGGGGTGGAAAAGTAATTATTATCCGGGGAGGGGTGAGAATTCTCAGGACCCTGTTATTGGGGAGTGGGTGGGAATTTTAAGCCGCCTTGAATCCATGTGGGCTGAGGAGGTGCGGGGTGGGGGGGTGGGGAAGTGTTTTCCTTCGGGCTAAGATTCTCTGCTCGGATATAAATTGTTTTGCTAAGCAAATTTAAACGGCAGCAAAGTTTGCTTTTCTGATTCCAACAGCTTTGCCCTAACGAACCAGATGTTTGGCTTGCCAATTCCCCGAAGAATGCTTAGGGGTTTCGCCAAGGGCGGGGGGACCCAGTCCAGAAATCCAGACCTTGGAAGTGGGAACACTATTTTTAACCAGTATCCGGAAATTGGGAAAAGGGGGAGCCGAAGTGGACTCTCGCCCAGAAAAACGACTTATGTGCTGTTCTTTTTAGGACTTGCTGGGATTTTATTAAACATGCCCCACATCGCAATGTACGGAACTTTTTATGGGTGTCCGCGGTGGGGGGGGGAGAGCAGGCGCTTCCTCCCCTCCCCTTCGAAATTTGGTATTTCTTGAAATGTAGATAGGTAAAATATACAGTCGAATCAACCAACCAGAGAAATCATTAACCAATAATTTTTGCAGGCGTCCTTTTATGATCCTTGACAAATAATTACTTGTTTATTTTAACCCTCTCCCAAATTTAGGTTTTGCAAACGGGGGGCTGAAGATCCTCCAGCAGTTGACATGCATAGGTATACGTGCAGAATATATGCACACACCGAGACAGACATCCTTTGTCTACAGATGGAGGTAGGTGTACACAAAACACACACACACACAATACGAGTTTTCTGTTGACTCTATTTCTGTCCTTTTTTTTTTTCCAACCTCTGGCCAGGAGACAGCGCTCAAATGAATCCCGATCTCTTTCCTTGCACGCCATCCTAAGGAAGCTCTCCAGATTCTCTTCACATCCCAGGCAGTGGAGTGAGCCACGCAGATGGTTGGGACACCCAGAGGCTAAGCACTGGCGGGGCACCTGCATCGGTTGGGTGGAAGTGGCCACCCGCAGGCGTGGGCCGGGCCCACGGAAACCCGCCCCGAGGGGCGAGCAAACGAGGGGAGCGCTAGAGTGCCCGGGGGGGGGGGGGCGGGCGGGGAAAGGCAACGTGTCGCGGGAAGCGCCGGCAGAGAGCAGGCGAGGTCTCGCCCCCTTGCCTGCGGGAGCCCGTGGCTTGGCTTTGCCCAAGGCCCTCAGGCCGCGCCTCGCCAGCCCAGGCCCCCCGGGCCCCGTCGGTCTCGACGCCTCTTTGCCCCGACGACCTGGGTTGCGGCGGGGCCGCCTCGACCTTTGGTCTCCTCGCGGGTGGTTCGCGGGAGAAGGCGCTCCGGCGACCGCCTCCCTTGGCCACGGCCGTCGCCACGAGCGGACCCGGGCGCCCAGCGAGCGTAAGGCTCGGCAAACCTTCCCTCGAAAGGGAGAAAAGTTTTCTCTCGCCCTTTTTCTCCTACATCCTTCGGCGAAGGGGGCCGGGGGGGGGGGGAAATGGGGGATGACCAGAGACCGCGTGGAGCCGGCCTCTCCTCCAGGACTGGGATGAGCTGCGCGCAGAAGAAAGGCCGGTGGTGTTTGTTTTGTGTTTTTCCCCAAGGGCCAAAGTCTCGTGGGCTCCTCCGGGATAGCTTTGTTTGGGTCCAAACCAAACTTGTTGCCGCGCGGGCTGCGTTTATTTTAGCCCCTGCGGCGGATCGACGCCCAGAAGTCGCTTCGGATCGAATCCGAAGCGGGCCCCATCCGCGAGGAGGCGGCTTCCGTTAAGATCCCGTTCCCAGCGGTTGAACCCAGGCCACCTTTTGCCTCTCCGGCCCCGCTCCGTCTTAACCGGGGAAGTCTCGCTTTGCTTCCCAATCGCGGGGACGGAGGGGGGGGGGAAAGCTGGCAAAAGTTGCAAGCGCTCCGACGCTCCGTCGATCGAGGACGGGGCGAACCCGGGAACGAAAGAGAGAGAGAGAGAGATCCCTTTTTTGGAAACCTTCGGCCCTGGCTCGGAAAGGGAGCGGCGGCCAGGCAGGCGGGAGCGGGGGGGGGGGGGGGAGCGCCGGCACACGCCGTCCTGCGCCGCCACCGGAGGCGACAGCGGAGGCTGTCCAGGCGAAGCCATGAGAGATGAGTCAATCTCACGCGCCCTTAGGACGGTTGCAGCTCGCCGCCGCCTTTGCGCACGGGAGGTGGCGCTTTCCGTGGTGGTTTTGGGGGGGGGGGGCGCGTGTGTGTGTGTGCGTGTGTGTCTGTGTGCGCCAAGGAACCGAGCCCGCCCGCCCCCCCTCTCAACTTGCGGGGGCCCTACCCTGAGTAAAGCCAGACGCAATTAAAAAAGGAAACACCTTTCCTCCGGTTCGCGTAAGAACAAGGCGGCCGGAGGAGGGAGAGGGGAAAGACTCTTCTCCTCAGTCCACACACCTTTGGTGATCACCCGATTTCCTCCACCGACCCACCCAAGAGGTCGTTTGTAAGGGTTTTTTTTATTTATTTTTTGCGAGTTTTTCCTTCTGAAAAAAATAGGCTCCGATCCAGCATCAGGAATAGGAGCGAAATCCTGTGCCTGTCCGTTCGAGGTCAATCCCATGAAGTCCAAGGGGGACCGCGTGTAGTGGATGCCAGGTGGGCACGAAGGGATGCAGATGATCCTACCTGTCAGGCAAAGCGGCAGGGTGGAGATGGGTTCTTTTCTCTGTTTGAACCGCTACCTGTCCCTTTATGCTTGCTCAGGTATGTTTCTGCTGGAGAAAAGTGTATGGCTTTCCTCTCTTAAGATTAAGACACCGTGGCTGGGTTGGGGTGGTGGAAGAGCTGCTTCTGATTATATATCCATTCACTACAACAAAGGAGAAAAATATTTAAAGAAGACCATTCTAGCAAAAGGGGTGGGTGGGAATTTCTCCTTCTCAAAGTTCCCCTCTCCTTTCAAGAAGGTATCCAGGCTCCAGATCTCCGGCAAGAAGAGGTGTTAAGGCCGAACGCAATGGCCTGACCGATAATACCTATGTTTTAAGAACAGCGGGCAAAGGAAGGGTGAGCAGAGATGAAAAGGGGGAGAGGGTGGCTGTCTAGTGGATGGGGAGGGGGATTTGTCCTGCAGGGGCCAGAAAGCTGATCCCTGCTCCAGTGCTTGTCTTCCTCCTTCACAGTGATTAAATGTTAGGGAAGCTCCATTCTCTTCTGCAACTCATGGTCACCCTAACTAAAGGTTGAAGGGGTGTTTTCAGGATGTCACGGAGGTGGCATCGTTTAGTCTTTCAAAAAGTCATCACATCTGCATCGTGAGATAGGCGTGAATCGATTGTCCAAATCACTCCTGCAGTTCTTTTTCCTATAACCTGCTGCCTGAGAATCTACAAAATGGAGACACCCGGGACCAAACCTGGAAAACTTTTGCATGAAATTTCATGAATGACTAGATGAGTAGCTATCCTTCTGTTTGTGCCATGTTTTTCACCATGCCTTCTTCATCATCTCCACTACATGACTGCTAATCACAGGTCGATCTGATCCTTTTGCATGCATATGTCTTTGTCCAGTCATCAGGGCTTGTGTTTTTATGCAGTTTCTACTCACATTGTTTTGCCATACTTTTGGCTGGTGTGATTACCTATATTGGTCCTTTAGACTGAGGCATTGTTGAAAGGCCTGAATAATATCACTGAGGATTCACAGAGTGGGGGTGAGCATGACCTCTCTAATCCTTTTGCTTGCCTTCTGCTTGCACCGGTAAGGATTTCAACTTGCAACACAGTTTGTAAATTGTATTTTTTAAAAAAAAAATTCTCCCAATTTAGTGCTATAGTTGGTTACACGTGGACAGGGGAACTAATGATACAGCGCTAAACTGATGCAGCACTACTGCTTCTTGTATCTTGTCAGTTCAGTGCTCTTTCACTTGCTATACTTTTTTTTTTTAAAGAAGGGATTTGCCTGCCAGCAAAAGGAGTGGGCAAGGTGATATACCAGAGAACGACGGTGGAGAAGGGGGCCTGGGTAATGATAATTAAATACTTCTGTGTGAAATGTAGCAATAATTTAGGCTCCAAGGAGTGGTACGTACATCAATCCAGGAAAAACCTCTTGTGTGGTCATGATCTCTGACAAACTACCAGCTCTTCTAGTGTGCCAGTGAGAGGCATCTGGAACTACACAATGTTTTGATCTGTAACACTCTAAATGACTCAAGACCAATATATCCGCCTGAAATCTGAGCTCTTCAACAGAGGCCTAACTGCACATTTCACCACTACCCTCACCACTGCAATATGTTAAACTGGTGAATACACAGGACAGAGCTTTTCCAGTTGTATTATTCCTGCTGTGAAGCTTCCCCGCAAGAGAAGTCATGGAGGTAGCTCCATGCTGGTTGAGCTTGTGACAGGAAGTCAAATGTTTGTTAACTAATCACATCTTTGTCTTTTAATTTCATGGAAATCTGTTTTAAAATCCCATGTAGATTCTTTTCTGCATATATATTGTGATTTTGTTGTACATGGCTTTGGGGGAGGTCCTGGTGAGTCATTCAGAAGTTCTGTCAAATAAATAATTAGTACTTAAATCTTGTAGACTAATTTCTTTTAGTTCCCTACTATCTTTGGCCATATAGTTTTTCTTGGGTTTTTTTTCCCTAAAGCTTTACATCAACAACCTACAAAACCTTGCCTACAAAACCTAAAAGACAAATGTGTGTGCTGTGGATGGACCTACTTGAGCAGCCTGTCTCTAGGCTCACTGGTGATGAAAAGATACTCACATGGTGGTCAGAGACCTCCAGAAGTATGCCACCCATTTGAAGGTCCTTCTCCTTGGTCCTTCAAAACTTGAAATAATTTTATTTTTCTTACTATCAATCTTAGAATCCCCCTGCAGGCATGCTACAGTGTATGTCGTTTCCTGGAAGTTCAAGTCTAAAAAGGAACTTTTCCAAACTCAGTTCCTGGCTTAAAAGATTTGCTAATCCCTTTCCACAATGAATGAGTTCTGACTGTAAACCCAACATTTTAATCTGTAGTTAATGAATGAATCAAATCAATGGCTATTAGGGCTTTCAAACTTTAATTGAAGAAGCATCCCATGTATCTTTTTCCAGAGCATCATTTACAGGCACCGTCATTCATTTCAGCTGATCACCATGCCTTATGAATTAAAAGGGCCCACTTTATTCATAAGAAATTACAAATGTCTCAGTTGGGTTTGAAAGCATTAATTGATTAATCAGAATGATGATTTGATGAGTTAATTAACTGCAAATTAAATCATGCTTTCATAGAAATTCTATATGCTCGTGGGAAGAAAAAAAGTTTCCCAGTTAACGGGAATGAGTGAATGAATCTGAAGGCTTATTCACCATAAAAATCAATCTCCTGTCTTCCAAATGAGTTTTAGACAAACAGGAAATTTGATGGGGGAAAGGGAAAAAAATGATTCATGTCCCCAAATATTCAGAGTACCTGGAAGTAAGACAATTAAAAGTGTATAGATGCCGCAATTAAATCAGTTATATTATTGCCATGTAGCTGACTGAATTAGGTTTCTGGCTGTGGATCCAGAGGCTGGGAGTTTGGTTCCCCACTGTGCATACCAGAAGAAGCAGCCTGCATAACCTTGGGTAAGCTGTACAGTCTCAGGGAACCCCCCAAAGGAGGGAATGGTAGACCATTTCTGAGCACTCTGTTACCAAGAAAACCCTGAAGAGGGCTACCATAAGTCAGAATTGTCTTGGCAGCTCACTATTATGATGATGATGATGATAAGTTGTAGTAATATTGCACAGGCAGCTCCCCATTCCCCACATTTGGGAATGCCCACCTTCCCTGTTTGGCCACAAGCTATCCCTCGTGTTCTATAAGGAATTTTGGGAGGTTTTAATCTTGGCAGTTAGTAAAGAGGTTGATATGAGTGTTTTCTGCATCCTTAATAAAACTACAGCTGGCTGGATAACTCAGGGAGTTAGGTATCTGGCTGTGGAGCTAGAGGCTGGGACTGTGATTTCCCACGGTGCCTCCTGTGAGCAGAGCCAGCCTGTGTGACCTTGGGCAAGCTGCACAGTCCCAGGGCACTCCCGGAAGAAGGGAATGATCAACCACTTCTGAGAATTCTCTACCTGGAAAAACCTGGAAAAGGGTTACCGTAAGTCAGAATTGATTTGGCAGCACACAGTTGTTATTATCATTACAATTGCAGATTTGGATAAAGCCAAACTATGCTAAAGTTGCCAGCCCTTTCCCCCCAGTAGAACTCTTATAATAGCTGAGCGACATTCAGAATATTAGTAGATGAAATCTTTCCCAGTCTGGAAGAGCTGTGATGGATTCTGTATATTACGTAACTGTTAAAAACTGCTAATTGCTCTACTGACATCTTGAGAAGTTTGATCATACCTTCTCCAGACCACATGACCAACACCCCTTAATATCTTGGCATATATTTATGAATCCAGCTCTATTATATTGCTCGGGAAACATTTCTAAGATGGCAATGGGGCTAAGAACTGATTCTGCTCCATACAAACTTCATCATCACCGCCAGCAGCATCTCAGAACACGAGCTGATTTTAGATCCATACAAGCTGGGAAAGAATCTTTGGGCTAACTCCCAATTGTTAATCCCAGATGGAATCAATAGGAGTTAGACAAATGTTGATTTAACTAGCTCCATTCATTCAACAGGCATATTTTGGTTAGGATAACAACTGGTTTTCAGCCTTTATTAAGAGTTTGCAATGGGGTACCACTACAGTGACATCACCTTTAAGGTTACTGGGTAATCAGTAATGTACTAATAATGTACTAATAGAACAACAATCAGCATATAAAGGTAAAGAGGTAAAAGAAGCCCAGTCCTGACTGAAGGAAAGATAAATTAGATCTTAATCATACACATTATGGAAGCTTGAGGCCAGGGGTATGTAGACATTTATTGTTGCTAATACAAGCCATAAAGGGACCCCCTACACTGAAAAACAAATCATGAGTTTGTGAGTTTCATAAGCATCCATATTTTTTTTGGTGTAACTGATTTTTTAAAGAAATGTTAAAAAATGTACTAATAATGCAATGAGGCGTGGGCTAGACCTCTGGGAGAATTAGGTGGTAAAGCCCTATGTACAGATTGCAGGTAAAGAATCACATACTTGAAGTCTTCTGGTGTAAAACAAACAACCCACTACTAATAGAAATTTGTGGGCGGGACCTGAACTTCTCTTCCTGCTGTTATGGGTTCTTTATGTAGTGTTGCTTTTACTCACAGGGAGCATTGTTGTTTTTCAATGTGAGGATCATTTTTAAAAAGTCACACACACGTGTCCCATGCAGCTTGAAGTGCTACACAGTCCACAGCACACTAAGATTCCATGGATCTGGCTTTAGTGGATAGCTACGCATTAGGGTGGCAACATGAAATGAAGTCAACTGGAAGAAGGCGTTTTCTCATGCGTAGCTTGTCATGAGAACTAGACCTGCTGGCATTTCTTCTCCAAACAGGACGAGTTCTCACTTCTATCTCTTGTGGCTACTTTACCATGTCCTCTGCTTTACAAATGAGTTTGCTTTCTTTGGAGGGTTGCCAGCAGGCAATCCTCTTTTTAAAGTAGTCTTTTTTTGGTAGGGCTGTCCAGTTCGATTTAAATGTAAAGGATCAGAAGAAGATCAAGAACTTTGATGTTGTCCATCATTCACACTAAAGACCTGATCACCTGACCAATGACAATTTTCTCTTTTCAGGTAGAAGTTCATGTTCTGTCTGTCGTAATGCCAAACACTTATTTTAAGGTTTAGCTATCTATCTAAGAGAACAAACCTATCCATTCTAAAGGAAATCAACCCTGAGTGCTCACTGGAAGGACAGATCCTGAAGCTGAGGCTTCAATACTTTGGCCATCTCATGAGAAGAGAAGACTCCCTGGAAAAGACCCTGATGTTGGGAAAGTGTGAGGGCAAGAGGAGAAGGGGACGACAGAGGACGAGATGGTTGGAGTCATCAAAGCGACCAACATGAATTTGACCAAACTCCGGGAGGCAGTGGAAGACAGGAGGGCCTGGCGTGCTCTGGTCCATGGGGTCACGAAGAGTCGGACACGACTTAACGACTAAACAACAAATCTATCTAAAGTGATTGATTCCCTTTTTTCATCCTTTGTTGATTTAGTGAATGATTGTCTCAGAAAAAGAGAACTATTGTTTGTTGTCTTTTAACTATTACAACATAATTATGGAAAACCAGCATGTTAACAGTTAACAACAAAACTGGTAGAAAATTAATAAATTCTAGCAGTTAAATCCTAAATGATTTTTTCTTCAATTTCCCTTTCAAATTTATAAAGAAAATCTTTATTTGTTTTCAGATTTTGCAGTTTTCTCCAAGTCTTAAACTAAGCTATTTCCATTACTTTTTAAGGACATCACTTGTATTTGGTGGTCCAAAGGTAATATCACAGCTTCTGGAATATTTTGATAACTATTTAAACAGGGGAACTAAACTTCCTGACTTTAACGTGGATTCCTGCATTGAGCAGGAAGTTGGACTCGATGACCTTATAGGCCCCTGCCAGCTTTAGTATTCTGTTCTCTATAATTCTGTTTGTACCACAGCAAGATGTATTGTATTCCTCTTTAAATTGTAAGCATTTCTAAATATGTATCTGTATGTATGTCAATGTTGGTGTCAATAGTTGTCAATAGTTGGTGCACTATATGAAAATATATGCCCTTTTTAGCAATGTATATGTCACAACAGGTTAAATGCTGGGTAAGAGGAAATTAGACATATGTGCCATTCACAACTATGGGTGGTTGTGGAGAGCATTTTTCTGTTCCCTGTCTGTGAGTTGCTGGGGTTTTCAAACCATCCCAGAACAGAGAAGCTTCATCTTCTCTATGCGGGTGAACTGTGTTAGCAATAAAAAATAATAATAATAACAACAACAATAATAATGTCACTTAATCCTTCTTTATGTAATGCATATGAAATGTGCATCCCAGGTCATTATCCTGGACCACTTTGCATTATTGTCTTCAGTGTAATGATGCTCAGGCAGTTGCTATATTCAGTGGATCAATAAACAGATATGCATTTATTTATCACGTTGTCTCCTACCCTTTCTCCAAAGGGTTCAGTGCACCATACGTAATATCAACCCAATTTTTGCTTCCATTATTATTCTTTTTATTATATTGTATCCTTGCAGCAGCTGTGAGAGAAAACCTCTACTGCTAAAAATAGTTCTCCCCCCCCCCCCAAGCAGGGGTGGACGGGCAAAACTTTAAAGGCAACACAGGTGAGCAAAAGGCAAAATCTGGCTCCCCAGATGTTACTGGGGTCCTAACCATCAGCTCTACTCCAGTTCAATGAAATCCAGAAGGCCACATTTTGCCCTTTGTTCACCTATGGTAGTCATCATCGTCATCGTGTTAGAACTGCAGAAGTGTAAGGAACCCTATGGATTGTCAAGTCCAGCCCCTGTCAAGGAGGCACCGTGGGGAATCAAACTCCCAACCTCTAGTTCTGCAGCCAGATGCCTAAACCACTGAGCTATCCAGCAGTTCTGAGCTTCAGAATGGGTAAGTGAGCTTTGGAAGTCAGGTCTCCTTGTTCCTTTGTCTTTCTGGCTGATGTGGGGAGCACGTTGTTGATGCTGTCCACACTTGTTTTTCAAAACAAACAGATTGTGTTTGAATGGAACACTGAGAGCTGCTTTTGGACCACAGCTCCCAAAATGATGTAAGGAGCTGTTAGATCCTTTTTTAAGGAGAAAGGAGGGGCAAAAATATCTTAAATAAATAAATACCCATCCAGCTGGGGCTGCAAATTCTGAAAATCATTGTCCAAAATGTTAATTTCACAAAGCTATACAGATGCAGGGGACCATGAACATCCTCTCCCTCTCTTTGCCTGTGGGCTCCCAGAATAAGCACAAATGAGTTGGTGGCCCAAATCTTGTTGTGTAAGTTATGGTTGTGTTAGGAACGTGATGAAATTGGCAATGGGAGATGACTGGTAATTAAAGAGTTCTTCCTTCCTTCCCCAAACTCCCATGGTTTACAAGCAATGAAACTGTTTACACATGAATCAGATAAACTGCAAGGCAGACATAGGAACTCTTTACCTCAGGAGATGGTGAGCACGCCAGTGTTGGAAGCATTCAAGGAAAAATTGGACAACTACTTACCAGATCTGCTTTGATTGGAATTCCTGCATTGAGCAGGGGGTTAGACTTAATGGCCTTGTAAACCCTTTCCAACTTAACTGTTCTATGATTCTATGGATCATCATCATCTTAGAATTGCAGAGCTGGAAGGGACTATGGATCATCCAGTGCTTCATTGAAAATGTGCCCTGGAAATGACAGCGGCATCATTACGCAACAAAATTTTGGCCAAGAGACCCATATTAATGTCAGAAGCATTGTTTCAATGGTTCTAGTCTAGTTGGGAGGAGAAGTTCAGTTTAGCCCCATGTGCTTAAATACACAAATACAGCCATCCTTGTGAAGTAAAGGTTGGACTGTTCTACCAGTGCTTTTGAAGTGTGCAGCAACTGATATTTGTCCCTACCTGCACAGGGACAGTTGAAGGAGAGGCTGAAGGACAGGAGCAGAACTTTGACAAAGGCATTTTGTACATATTTTGTTTGTGCTCATTAGGGTGATAAAAGCAGGACAGCTGGCTTCATTTTCTCTGTTAGTTGTGACTACCGTTAGTGCCATCCAGGTCAAATGCAATGTGGAAAGTAAGAAAAATCTGACATTATCATTGATTTGCACTCTTGGTACTCATGTCATCCTCGTACACTAGAGACAAAGAAATGTGACTTAAAATTGCAATTAACCAGCTTTGGGGCAGGTGCCTCTTGTTGGCTATTTATTCTTTTCAAACTTTATGTCACCCTGAAAGCAACACTCATTCATAATATTCATTCTTTTTTTGAGCAACAAATTAGATGTACAAATTACACAGGCCCATCCATATTCACCTTAAAGAAAAAGAGCTAGGAATTAACACTCTTAAAGGTCTTGCAGGTTTGCACAGTTTTTGGCTGGGTCTGGAAAAGAACGATGTTCAACCTCCCTTTTCACTCCCCCCCCCCCCGCGCTTTTAAAAAGTATTAGCTTCCTTTCAAACATTCTTTAACCTTTAATGTTTTGTAACTTGATGAAAAGAAAAGGTCATTTTGTTCAGAAGGGATGCATCTGCTCCGTAATTGTTCTGATAGCTGCAGAGTTTCAGCCTCACTCTGGACTTTTCATTTTTTCATATATATTTTTTTGGGTAAACTCTCTATATGAGCTACCCCACCCACCACTCCAAACACACATGTGTGCTGAGATTGTCAAAGCAAAGCCAGCTCCAGGTGTTCTCATTTAAGTTTGCTGCTCATTGGGTGGGGATTCTGCACACAGGTCAAGCCACCATATGCTGTTAAGGGTGGTGCTACACTACACAGTTATAGCAGTTTGATTCCACTTTAACTTCCCTGGCTCTATCCAATAGAATCCCTGGGATGGGCATTTTACGGAGGGACTTAGAATACTCTGCCAGAAAACTCCACTATCCTCCCCTGAACTACAGCAGAGAATTCAAACAACGTCATCAAACAAAACAAAAAACAACAACAACAGGATTCTATAGGATGGAGCCATGGCACTTAAGGTGGTATCAAACTGATACAACTGTGTAGTACAGATGCACACATGTCCTGTTTGTGGTAACGATCCCGTGAGTACTAGCCAAACTACTTGTTTTCAATACTTAGACATCTCCAGTGAAGAAGAGCCCACACTCCCCAAGGCCGTCTGTTCCACTGCTGAACATGTCCCAAGGTTCAGAAGTGTCTTCTAAGGTTTTGCTGAAACCAGCATCCTTGTAATTGGGACGCAACCCTATTGCATAGCTATGTTGGTGGAAGGGCACTGGTGTTAACTTGAATTGGCAAACTGCCACTAATTAAAGGAAAGGCAAGTGTGCTGCTTATACTATACTGCCCCATAGCACTTAAATCACTTTCTGGGTGGTTTACAATTTAATTCTGCAGGCTACACATTGCCCCCACCCCCAGCAACTTGGGTATTCAATTTACCAAAGGGTAAAATGCTGGATGGAAGGCTGAGAGCTTGTCCACACTGGCATCTAGTTATGCCGTATGGAACCTTGACGGCACTGTTTAGCATGAGAAAAAAAGACCTTGTCTGTTCCGGTGCCATGACCAGCTTCCAACCTCCACTAATCAGCGGTGGAGTGGAGGTGACTAGCTGAGAGGGG
This sequence comes from Intellagama lesueurii, assembly GCA_037013535.1. NCBI lineage: Eukaryota > Metazoa > Chordata > Lepidosauria > Squamata > Agamidae > Intellagama > Intellagama lesueurii. The sequence continues at coordinate 12,684,413 of JBAJHW010000008.1, forward strand.
GCAAGGGGGGGATTATCTCCCTTCTGTCTTTTTAACCTTCACCCCAATGTTCTCCCCGCATGTCCTCAGCTGCTGTTGCTGCTGTCTTCTTACTCGTGAGTAAACCCGGTCAACTAACTCATGGGTAAATCTTGCTTTGAATTGATCTGTAGCAGAGAAGAAGAGGACCTGCTTTTCCTGTCCCTCTGCAGAGGATCAGGCAAAGCCCGTAATTGATAGCTGATAGGGCTACAAGGTGTCGTTTGCTGTGGGGACGGGAGGAACACACCAAAGGGCACATCACTCTTCCTCCACACTTCAACAGACCCTTTTGTAGCCCAAGCCATCCTGCCCCCAAAATACCCAGTCTGGACAGGCCTTACGCTGGATACCTAAACCTGTTAGAATCAAACTCAGGTCATGAACAGACTCTTGACTGCAGACCTGCAGTTCAATCACTCCTCCAAGAAAATTAACCAGTCTCCTTTGGGATTACTAGCGTAGTGGCTTGGCACATGGCTAGGAATTCAAGCACAGACTCATTAATTGGTGGCAATTTGCCAGTGTGAGTTACACCATTAATCTTCTGCTGGTGTAGTTATGCAGCACGGTTTGCTATGCTGGCTGGGGGATTTTGCATTGGCAAGGGTTGCCATAAATTGAAATAGATTTGATGGTACGTAATTATTAATTAGTCTAAAAAGTGACATTTCCAAGCCCTGGCCTTGCTCTATCTTCTCTATGACACCCTTTCAAATGTTTGATGATCTCCAGCTATGCTCTTAATATTCTCTACTCCAAGCTTCTCCATAGTTTTCTCTTCTCTTGCTAACTTTTCTTTCCCCAGACTAAATATATGTCTCTCAAGCATTCCTCAATACTGGATTTCAGTTCTTCCTCCTCTGCCCTCTTTTTTCCCCAGCTATTCTGCCAGCATAACCTGGCCATCTGAGTAGTTCTACAGGCAGATCAGTGCTCTGGCAGACCTCCCAGATTAGCTACTGTAAGGGCGCATCTAACGGCAAAAGAAACATGTGAGTCGTCTCCCGGGTCTCCTGCCATCCATGCATATTTGAATTAGGATTGCATAAGTAACACAACAGACTAAAAATTCTTACTAGTGCGGAATAGCTGGATTACACTATTGCACAACCACTTCCACCAACAAAACTAGATTATATACCATTCTTGCACTATCTCTTAAATGCACAGTTGCTCATTCAATGGATCTTGTACTTGTACCACAACCTTGTTTTGCAAGTCATGGTTTTGGTTACATTTTTATCCCACTTTTGCTCCCATGAGCCAAAGCCACCATACGAAGCTTCCCTCTTCCCTATTTTCTCTTCACAACATCCCTGGGGGGTAGGTCAGGCTGAGAGAGGGTGACCACAGAGTGAGTTTTATGGTCCACTACAGAAACAACATGATGGAGCCTGTTGCAAGTAGTAAATTTGATTCTGGTTGAAAGTCACGGCTTTAAAGGAAGCTACCCAAGGTTTCGAACTCTATTTGAGGGATGGGGTACAGCCCCTTGCACAGCATGTCTGAAGCTGGGAGGACAGCTTGAATTGTACTCGTTGCCCCATTAAGGTTAGAGCTCTCAACCTCCCCAGCTGGGATAAGAATCTCTCAAGGCCCATTTCAGCACTCTCGCCACTACACTGAACTGCCTGCCTTCATTATGTGAAGGATTTCCTGGGCCAGGAACCGTGGAACCCCACTTCTAATGTTTTGTGGCTCCATTCTGGGTATAGTAAGCATGGATGTCTGTACGGGGGATTCTTACAGGCACAACTTCCAAAATAGGGAACTGGAAACCAAGCTCTATAAGGAAAGATTGAAAGAAGTGGGTATGTTTAGCCTTGAGAAAAGAAGACTGAGGGGAGGTATGATAGCACTCTTCAAATACCTGAAAGGGATACAGAGGAGGGGCAGGATCTATTCTTGATCATCCCAAAGTGCAGGACATGCAACAATGGGCTCAAGGAAGCCAGATTTAGGTTGAATATCAGGAAAAATGTCTTAACTGTTAGAGCAATACGACAGTGGAACTAGTGACCATGGGAGGTGGTGAGTGATCTGATGCTGGAGGCATTCAAGAGAGACTTGGATAACCATGCATCAGATCTGTCCTGATTTGGATTCCTGCACTGAGCAGGGGGTTGGACTCAATGGGCTCTAGGCCCCTTCCAACTCAACTATTCTATGATTCTATGAATCCCAAGGCCTAACCCTTACCCTTATAACATACTACTCAGTTGTATCTTGCATGATCATCTACAAATTCTTGTTTCAATTTTATTGGGGAAATTTCTCCATCAAGCCAATTTACGCCAAATATTTGTAGGTTCCTGCCTCGAATGTCAAGAAACACCTCCAAGATGTATATTTTGTTTCCGGAGAGATGTGCACATATACAGATGCACGCATGCGTGTGCATCTCCGTTATCTTGCGATCACACACAAGGTGCAGTCGATAGTCCTGCAAGAAAAGCTGGGGCGATAGCAGAGATCAGAAAAGGAGACTTAAATTGATACAATTAATCCCTTGGAAATACAGCTAGAGTATCTTTTCTTATTCTTAACACAGTTCAAACATCCAGAGAATATGCTTAATTAAAATTTGGCTATACATTTTTAACAGATAACAAAAAATGAAAGAAATGGGCTAATTATATTGCTCAGCATTCTGCTATTTTTTTTTTTTTTTAATAACACACTTTTCCTGCTTGGACCAATCTCGTGAGATGCAGTTCCTCATTTACAAGAAGGTCCCTGATGGGATTTTAAAAGGGGGGTATCATATAAAAGGAAAATACATTTTGAACGAGGTTCCTTGCAAGGATTACTGGCATCCTAGATATATCACTATCGAGGATGCATGCGATTCCAAACATTCTTCCTTGTGCTAATTCCCTACCTTGTTTCTAGTCATGCAACAAAAAACTCTGCCTTCGTTCATCCTCCTGCTTTCACTAACTATCACAAGTAGACGATTTTGAAAATTTGTTTTATTTAATGAACTGAAAGGTTGAGACTTCTCCTCTGCGCATTAGCTCCTGCTAATATATGATAGTACATATTAATGGCCGTTAATGGGCTAAATGCTCTTTTTCCACAGAAAGCCCACAGGAGAGAAAACGAGGGGGGAAAGATTGCCCTCATTCAAGACCATTTCACTGAATTGTTCCTGCATTTCCCCCCTTGGGGCATGGAGCTGTGAGGACAAGAGGTGTCTTCAGTTGGAAATGAGAGAAGAGGAAAAGGAGGAAGAAGGTGGAAAAAAAAAGAGAGAAAGGAGTGAGATTTGGGAGCTGAAAGGGGGGATCTTTAGCATTATTGGCCAGCAATTTTTTCCAGCCCTTTCTTCTTGTGTCCCTTTGCGAAGTGCACGTTCTTCAGGAAAGGTGGTTTTATCACTATCCAAAAGCTGCTCAGTCGTGAAAAACTCTGGCTATGTAGGGAAGTCAAGCTTTGGGGGTATTGCTGAGGTGTCCCCAGAGAAGTTCTTTCTTGTTGCATCACCTTAATATCTTTCTCTTGCTCCTTGTGATCTCTCAGCAGTGAGAGTCTTCACCATTTCTTGCTGCCTTTAGATCCTACATCAGTAGAGAAAAACAGGAAGGTGGAGAGACAGACTGCTTGGGAACAACCCTGAATTTCAATCATACTTTAACGTAATCTACCATAGAAAAAATCAAGGAACAGAGCAGAGGTCTTCAACCATATGAAGGTCCTTTAACCGCAGCCTGTTACATGGGATACTGTCCTTCATTTCTTTTAATTGTACATCTAAAATATTTCCGTGGCAGGTTTTTCTTTTAAAGAAGATTTTCCAACTGCATGAATCCCATCTCGGATGCGCATGCACACACACACACGGATACAAAAAGCTAAACACAAATTTTCAAGCTTTGGTGTGTGAAAAGAAGAAGTTCTGGCTCAAAAGATTGTGTGTTTTTTTTAAAAAAATTATGGTTTGGGCACTTTTATTTAAGTATGGAAACCAAGCACTTCCTAACCCTGATACAAATTGTGTTATATGATACTGCCAGTTCTTTAAGTTCTTAATAAACTTAGCCTGGGTGATGGAGGAAGAAGTTTAGAATCATAGATTCTATGATTCTAAACTTAGCCTGGGTGATGGAGGAGGAATATCACATGGTTCAAGTGCTGACTCATGCTGTACCTTGTGCTCATGTGGATGCTGAAGTGACAAGGAAGTGGAGGGAAAGAGAGAGTGCATTGCCTGACTCACAAGATCATCCCAGTCGAGGTTACTCCAGGTGGCCACCCTGAGGGAGGCCCATAAATCCTCTACAAGAGGTAGGGCCTTCTTTGCAGTGGCTCCAACTTTATGGAACCAGCTTCTGGAGGCACTCCGCCTAGCCCCCTCCCCATTGACATTTAGGAAGCAATTAAAGATGTTGCTTTTCAGGGAGTTGCTTTTCAGATGTTGCTTTCCACACCAACTGTAGCTGACCACCTTCCCCCCCCCTTTCCCTCCCTCTTCTCCCCTCCCCTCTTACTAGTGTTACTAGTCCGGTTACGCATCTCTCCCTTTCTCTCTCTCTCCTGTAGGTGCGTGAAGGGGCAATGGAAAAGTAATCTGCATTTTCTTTAAAGAGCTTTCCCTTTCCATTATCTTTCCTAAGTGAGGAAATAAATAACCTTCCTTTTATAGAAATAGACATCCTTCCAAAAAGCAGTGTGGTGGTTTGGTCTCGCACAACAAAAAGGCATAATGTTCTCAAGGACAGCTGATAAGAGTAAAAATGTATAAAGCCCGGAGTTTGTTAAGCAGTGGAGTGACTACAGCATTACACTCACAACATGTAAGGGTTAATCACTGGATCAGTCTGCAAGCGGGTGGGGGCTCCCATGGGGAATCTTAGCAATAGACTCTTCCGTGTAGATGAGGTCAGTTTTGCTATCTTCAGGTCAGCAGGTCATGTGATAAAGGGACTCTGGAACTTCCAACCCCTAAGAGACACAGGTGCCAATCCTATTTTGTGGTCTCCTGCTACAGATCTCCTAGTGTGGCTTTTAGCTCCATCAAAATGCATGCACTTGAACCCCGCAATATATAATTGGAAAGAATTTTCAAAGTTAGAAATCAGATTTGAGTTTTCTGTGCCAGCAGTTGCAAACTCTTAAGCACGGAGCAGTTACTGAGAAAGTTATTCCTTAAGCTTACACAGACTTTGGTATGTCTCTTTTGGCAACCCCTTCCTCCTCATTTTCTTGCCCTTTGTTGGGTTTCTGCTAGGGATGTGAATACTTGCTTGTCTTCTTTTTGTGGGGAAGAAAGAGAAACCACCTCCCTTTCCCCCTCCTCACCTGTGAGAGGGCAAAATATAGAGGTTTTGCATTTGAATTTTTTTTTTTAACAAATAGCAAAGCTAAAACAAATTGAGCACAACTAAGTACCTGGGCTTCTAAGAACTGCAAGCACTACATGGGTTATTTGCATCTTTCGGAACCATCATCCGGTCCTTCTGTGCTTGTTGAGTCTGTGTGTGCCTTCTTTCTCAAAGAGAAAAATCATTGGTTTTACACAGACACATCTTGGGGAAAGTTACGATCATGATTGGGGAGGAGGGAAGGGCTCCCACACCGTGTTTATTCTTATCCTACAGGCAAGGATTTTTGTGGAGCTTAAAAATTCCTTGTTGAGACAGTTTGAATGGACAAGACTTAGGAATCAGAAAGGGTTGTTTTGGTTTTTACATCTTTACAGTCTTTGTCTGTTGAGGTAGATCAGATAAATCCAAGTAGGGATGGGTGAGAATTTATTGGATTAATTTTTTCATAATAGCCTTTCCAAATTTGTAGTTTTCTAAATTGTAGCCGTGTTAGTCTGTGCAGGCATATCAGCAAGAAACACAAAGCAAAGCAAAAGCAAACGAAGTCGTTGTGGCACCTTAAAGACTAATTGCTATATTTTAATGTAAGCTTTCATGGAACACACCCACTTCTTCAAACGTAAGAGTGAAAATACAGAGACTACATGGTATACCGAACAGTGCTCTTAACTAGGTGGTCTTAACAGTGGTCTTAACTTTGGTTCCATGTCACACCTAATGACTAGGTGTGACATGGAACCAAATACCACTGTTCCTTTATCCTAAAGCCTTGCATGAATGTCACTGTATCTGAAGAAATGAGCTTATTCCATAAAAGGTTACATTAAAATACAGCAGTTAAGCCCTTATGATGCCACAAGGTATTTTTTTTAACCTTTTGTTTTGTTTTGTGTTTCTTGCTGATATATTTCCAAATTTGGTTTCTTAAGTACAGGGAAAAGAACCTGAGCTGTAAAAGAATGTGAAAGGAAGGAGAAAGGAAAGGAAAACTGACAGATTTCCCCATCCAGGTAGAGGACTTGAGTACTGAGCTGGGTTTGGCTTTTTACATATTCAGTAGGAATGTAAAAAGTGTCTAAACAAAGTGAAACAGAGATCTTTTTATGTTACTGGAGCAGATACAGGATAGTTCAAGATGCCTCTCCCAGTTGCACTCTGGTTGGTTCATGTGACTCTACAAATCACTGAAGTTTGCTCCAGCATTTTTGGGGTTAAAATGCTAGAATTTGAACAAAAAGACTTGGTGACAGTTTCTATAGCAAAAAAGGGATGCACCAAAGCCAAGGGAAATTAACAACTGAAACCATGATCCCAGCGAAAACATCCTCTGGAAACTACCGTTCCTGAGCCCTTGGGAGGGCTGTATCCAACCAAGCCTATCTCACCCAGGCATGAGAAATGCAAGGGTGGCTCACCGTGTACTACACTAGCCACTTTCTAGAATGTTCTTGTTTTTCACTGAGTCTTCATTGCACTTAGGATTGAGTGTGTGGGTGCATGTGGGGTAGATGACTAACTCTCTTGTGCCGACATTGATCAGACAAGTCAAAGACAATCTTTCTCCTCCTCATCCTTTCTACTTTCTTCTATTTTTTAAAGGCCCACCACTTTCTTTGTGCAATTCTTTTTTAAAAAATGAGACTGCCTAGGTATATTGTAGCGTGGATGGGTTCCCAACATGCAGCACTTTGATTTAGACTAGGCAGTGACTTAGCATAGTTGGGCAAGCCAGTCTTCTGATTAGAGACAATTAAGAGGACATCTTTCACACGCTCACCACATACTTTTCCTGAAAACAGCTGCTAGGCAAGGAACAGAGGGAAGAAGGAAAGAATGACGAGACTAACTAAGGAAGCTGGTAGGAGCTTTACCTACAAACTGAAGATCCACCACATTATCAAAGTTGGTGACCTTGCACAGAGCTCCTGTCTGCGGTCGTAACTCTTTATTTTTGACCTTTTAAGGGTTTCCTCACCTCTTGATGTGGAAACATACACATACATAGAAATATTTGAAGAAATCTAATAAATGGGTTCAGGCCAGTTACAAGTCAACTTGGGGAGGTTGGTCGTGACTTGATCACCACATATTTGGAAGCAAATTGTATTCACACCTTCCTAGAATTTAAGCATATTCATGGACCTGAATTCAAGTTACCATTTATTTTCTTTGACAAAGACTCTTCACAGTTATATGGTAAGTACACAGAACATCATCCTTGCTATGTTGAGAAGACCTGTGCCCATCTGCCATGTCAGCTGGTTGAAAAGTTGGTTCAGTTCATCTTGTATAAAAATTTGCTGAAATGTGCAAATTGAAAAGAATGCACTTAAGGTTGACAATATTCAAATGTGGAAGAAGCGAAATTGACAATTTTGCTTACACAAATTTATTCAAGCCCACGTCTTTTGATCTAAAAGTTCCAAGGCATATATTGAGACTACAATATTTCCTGTTACATTATACTTTCCCTTTCTCTGCCTGAGGACACCCAGAGAGATACCAGCAAATCTCGTCTGAAGAGTGGACTTATCCACGAAAGCTCACATTTCAATATAACAGTTAGGCTTTAAGGTGCCACAGCACTTTCATCTTTTTTATTTTTTGTTTTGTTTTTGCCCGACATGCCAGCAAATCTGTGTTTCACTCATCTCTTCCCTAGACCAACTATGTTAGTACCTCACTACAATCTATGAGTAAGGCATTGACCGGCAGACTTTAGTTGAGCATTGGATCAGGGGCGGTTCTACCATTAAGCAAACTGAGGTACTCTCCTCAGGTGGGAGGTGCTGAAGGGTGGCAGCAGTTCCTTGACCAAACCTCCTAAGTCATTCAGCCATTCTTTTGTGTTGGAAGACAGAGTTTTGCGTTAGCTGCTTCACTCCCTTCACATTGTTGAGTTTCCATGTTCCGTGCAATGACAGAGGAAATGGGGCTCCCCTTAATGCACACAGATTCCATATGCTTCCTTAACAATTGAATAGGACCACTGTTCCATCATTAGTGTCAAAGCAAATCTCAACCATCACTTCAATGTACTTTTGCATAATGAATTGGTAGGCTCCGTGTTGTCCTTTATTTCAACAAGAATATATCTTGGGCTGCTCTGTTTTGAGTACAACATTCCCTGTCCTGCCATTGAATTTGTGGGACATTTGCTTAGTGAGAGTGAGGTCAGGCAATCAAATAGGACTTGGTCCTATCAGTGTTTACAAATAACAGGCGCATACTGGCAAAATAAGCATTTTTTAAAAGAGCAGAATCAGATAAGAAGCTCTTTTCATCCTTCAAAATGGCGGGTGCTTTCAGTGGAATGATTTGCTTTTTTCAGAACCAACTTGCCTGATGGATCCACTGAAATTCAAGTCCCCAAAAAGTAATCTGAGTTTATTGGGTAGTCCCCCCCCCCATTTCTTTGTCACCCACACTTTTGTTTTATCTTATGCATGTGTCAAAAATGTCTATGCAATAAAATTTAGCACATATTTTAAAGGATATTTAAAAACATAGAAACAATCAATACAGGACAGTCTGGCAAAAATGTTTTGGTTGGAGACAGCGTTCTTTTATTCAAGGGGCAGGTTGTGTCCATTCCTCTCTTGCAATGCTCCCCCGGCGCAGGAATGGGGCCCTCTTTCCCCCAGCTTCAAATCTCAGGGGAGTGGGTAATTTAAGCTATACTTGATGTAACCTATATATCACTGTCTTCTGGACCAGCTTTAAAATTAAACTCTGATGTACAAAGTTAAACAAAAATGAGATAAAAATTGGCAGGGGTTGAAGAGGGTCAAAGTAGTCAAAACAGAAGGTAGACTATTGCTTCTTTTGATTTATGTTATTCTGCACGCTGGCAAAAAATAAAATAAAATTATAAGTCTCACTGAGACTTTTTTTCACTGAAAATAATGCATTCCTAATTTGCTTTCTATAGACTACCATGCCTTTGATGTGGAAGATGAAGAAATAAAATTATGAAGAAGAAGAAGAAGCATGGGAGAGGGAACATCAATTGTAGCTGGATTGTTAAAATTGCTAAAAAGAGCACGTATGCTTTAAGCATCATTTAAATGCTATTTTTATTGTCCATAAACATTTATGTTGAGAGATTTGTTTGACTTCTTGGATTCACGTTATCAAATATTAACACACATATGTGTACAAGGGAGAATCATTACTTTGTCATGTCTTCCATCTGCATCAATATTACACACCGCTACTTATCTAAACGTCTGATTATCCAAATGTTTCTGACATTTTCCAGCAGGACGGCAGAAGAACTGGAACCGTTCTGTCCTTATATTTGACTGGGGTTTATGGCCAGTGGAGCAGTCCTTCCGTGCCAGCTCCTCACTTAATATTTCCCTTACCCCTGCAGCCCAAAGCTATGCTAGGTCCTTGCAAAGAGGAACCATAGGATTATTTTGTACAGGAAAGGGCCTTTTTTGTTGCTGCTCCCAGACTCTGGAACTCCCTCCAACAGGAGGCCAGGTTGGCCCCCTCTTTGTCACCCTTTTGCAAGCGAAAGACAAAAACCTTCAGATAGGCTTTCCATGAGTGATTGACCGTCTGAGAGTGTTCTGCCTTGGTGCTTTGAATCTGGTTTTGGCGTTGACTTTGTTGACTATTTTTGGTATGGTATTTGTTTGATATATTTTTATTATCTGTATACTTACTGTTTTTAGCTTTTCATGATGTAAGTTGTCTTGGGTCCTTTTTAAGGAGAAAGGCAGGGTAAAAACATGTCAAATAAATAAATAAATAAATAAATAAATAAATAAATAAATAAATAAATAAATAAATAAATGCTGTGAGCCTCCGGCTTGTAAACATGGGAAATGAACAACTGGGCTAACCCAAGATATTTTGCTGATTGAAGAAACTAAGAAGGAGGTAGACCTTTTCGTTCCTTATCTTAAAGCTAACTCATGCGGCAGGTGGCTCTTTCTTCAGGGAAGATTATGTGACAGTATCCTTCACCATACCTGAAAGCGGAAGGTTTGTCCTGGGTCATACCTCTAATACTTTGTCGCTGCCCTTTTCTTCCACCACCTTAAGCTCCCTAATGGTAGGGCAAGGGCTCTGACAAACGGCTTTTGCCGTGCATCCACTTACACGAGGAGGATAGAGCTTAAAAGCCATGAGAAGAAAGGCATGGAATCATATTTATATCCTACAGTTACATTAAGGATGCAGGTTAAGGTATCATAAATGGGAGTGATCCTGTTTTACCCTGATAACAATGCTTGTGGAAGGCTAGGTTGAAAATGTATGTGACCCAAAAGTCATACAGGCCCAGGTTAACAGTTTTCCTTTCTGTACTCTAACTACTACATCAGATCACAACTTATTATAAGAGAAAGCCAATGATAAAAGGAACAATGTCTTAAAATGAAAATTATTTCAGTCCTGGACGGCTTCTTCAGATTCATTGATGAATGCTACCTACAAATAACTTTGAAGGAAATAATAGCACACATAAGCAACAATTAGTTGAACAAAAATTAATTTATTTCGAATACCATCCTGTGTGAAGAAAACTTTGTGGTCTGAGTTGATACATGGTTGAGAACATCAGAGTACACCAGGACAATAATGTGGAAAGAAATAACTACCCACCTCTTAAAGGTGGAGCCCAAGGAAAGCCTAACCCCTGGACACTCAGAGAACTAGGTTATTATGGAGTTAGAAGAACCAAACGGAACCTAAGAAAATGGGGTTTTGACATTGACCCTATCCTTGGTGAGTGTGGAAAAGAACAGGCAACGTCACACCTATATCAGTGTAGTCTATGCCCCTTAGCATGTACCAGAAAATATTTGATGTTAACTGCCCCAAATGCTGTTGATGTTGCCTGATACTGGGCAACAATTATCGGATATATTTATTAATTGTACTGTAGTGCTTCTAACATGAACAAAGACAGACAGACTAGCCAAACTCCGGTTTCTGCATGAAAGTGGTTTCTGCTTCTAGAAAAACACTGGCTACATTCCCTTTTTATCACAACATTCGTATCCCACCCTTCCGAACACACTTCAAAGTGCCATGCATGCTTCTCTGTGCTGTCATTTTATGTTGCTCAGCGGTGCAGGTCCCTGGCTGTGGAGCCAGAGGTTGGGAGTTCAATTCCCCACTGTGCCTCGCTGACAGGGGTTGGACTTGATGATCCATAGGGTCCCCTCTGCAGGGTCCCCTCTGCAGTTCTAAGCTTATATATTATAAATTTCCAACCTGGGAAGATTATTTATTCCTGTATGCAGGAAGAAATAAATATTTAATGCATTGCCTGTAATAAAACATAAGCTTAAATTGAATGCAGAGAGAAAAGCGGTGGGAGGGAGGGATGAGAGAGAGAGAGAGAGAGAGACTGGCATTGAATGGGCTTTACGGAGGAATGTTCTAATTTCTGTCGCTTTGCTTTCATTATGCTGGAAAGCATTACAAGCCAAAGCAGTTTCCTGAAGAAAACCTTCCGATGGCAGGCTGCTTGAACAAGATGACTGTTTCCTAACGATCAACAGCTGCCTCTGTGGTTTTTCCGTAGTCTAGTGATTCATGTCTTTTGCCCAGAAATGATCAGTGGAACAAATGTTTGCTTAGATATATTACAGAGGAACAATCGGGAGGTGGAGCGGATGGGAGAGGGGGGAGGGAAAGAGGGAGGGAGGGATGGGGAGGCAGTTTAATGGAAATATGTCTTTCAGTTATCTGATAGTTTGACAATTAACTTAAACTTGTCCTGGGAAGCAAATTGGAAATCCGTTCAGTTATTTTTTAAAACAAAGTTAAAATAGTGTGGTTAGTGTCCCACAGGGATGTCATGTGCAGGAATTAACTATTAAATGCATACATTTCCTAAAGTTTCCATTTAAATCTTATAGGCATCCACCAATGATTAATTCCCTACTTTTGGATCTCTCTCTCTCTCTCTCTCTGTTTCAGAATTGTCAGCCAGCCTTGCATTTTCCTGCTTTCTAATCAAAGTTACTTTTTTTACATTTTAACTCCCAGAATCCTGCAGATAGCATGGCTCAAAACTGTATTCCAGAAATATCCTAAAAATAACTTTTCCAAACTCTGACTCAGATTGAGCTGTAGTTTATCAAGTAGCTGTTCTATATCTATTGTGGAAGCTGTAACAAAATGTTGTCACATGGAATATTTTTGTTTGAGTTCCATGCCCTCTTGTATGATACTCCATTCCATTTGCCGTCCACCCTCCTTGCCTGCAAAACATGATCAGCATTCCATGGCTCCTGAGCATGCTCAATATTTGTTTGGCTATTCTTCCTTCCTTCCTTCCTTCTGCAATTTTTCTGTGATTTCCCCAGACTTGCTCATATACCCTTCTTGTGTGGGGATGAAACTATTTGGGGTAGCAGTGCAAATGACAGAATGTACTCTTTGGGTATTAGAGACAGAATAAATTGAAGTAAAAAGAATCCCACCCAATGTCTCTGTGAAGGACTTGCATTGAATTCGATTTATATATATCGAATTCGATATATATATATATCGATTTTATATATATATATAAAAATGGGACAAACAGGTGAAAAATGACAAAAGAACAGTAATAATATAAAAAACACATATTGACTAAAATAGATCCAATTCAGGAACCAGCAGTAAAATAATTAGGAAATCAAGTAGCATTAAAAACTAGGGAGAATGCACACAAAACCAAACCATCATCTATACACAGTGAGGGCAGGTCACTGATAAAAATGCATAGCCTTCCAGTCAGGTGACTCCTATTTTCAGTCCTAAGCATCTGATTAGCAGGTAAGCACATGCAGAACCTCATGCTCAGGAAATCCATGCATGTAAGAACATTTATGTATTGAGGATGTGAAAATGTCACGGCTTCAGTTTTGTTATGTTTTTATGATTCCTGCCAGCATTTTCTTCCTGCTTTTGTTTCTTTTCAGGTAACATGGGTATTCATGCATATTTGTATGCCTTGTTGTTACTGTGGGCTTGTTACTATAGGCCTTTTACCTAATGGACATATTTCCTGTACTGCTTAAAACATTATTTCGAACTGTATACATTTTAGCTATTTGCATTTTACATTTTGCACATTATTTTCTGTGCAGTTTATTTTCTTCACATGTGCAAGTGGATCTTCTCCTTGAGTGATGTCACTGAGAAACAAAATGTTGCTTTTGTAGGGACTGTTGAATTCCATGAAGTTCTTTCTTACCTGTAGTTGCATGGGAAGGTCTGTAAACTCAGACAAATTTGGGCTAATTCATTGATAAATTCATTTACTATTGCTTATATGTACAATGCATTTTACTTTTCTTCTGTGGAACTCAGAGTGTCATCAGATACAGATATAGCTTGCATTTTGGACCACTGGTGGCACGCTCTGGTGTGAGATATTTTCTGGTGATCAGAGGATGTGCTGGAGATAGCGAGCCAGCCTGACCTTGCCCTGTGCCCAATCTGGACTTTTTGGTCCAGCAGAAGCATTACATTTTTCTGGAGCTGGGCTAGAACAATTCCTGTATGCATGGAAGGGTTTCTTGAAGCAAAATCACTCCCAGCAATGTATCCTTTTCCAGTATGCTAAGAAACAATGTTTTATCAATGACTGAGTGCACCCTCATCTCAGCATCTTTCCCAGGCACTGACCAGATTCCAAGCAAGCAAGCAAGCAAGCAAAACAAAGCAAAACAAAGCAAAATAAAGCAAAGCAAAGCGAGCAGCAAAAGCTACTAATGAACCATCCAGGTGAACTTCAGCCCTGCATTCTTGTTGGGTCTTTTCAAAATTAACAATATCAAACAGGCTAATGGGAATTGCGGGAGGGAGGTATGGAATCTCGTCTCTTGATCTAGTGCATCGACATCATTGGAGGATCAATGTAATATTCTATACTGGTGTTTATTTGAAGAGTATTCACAGTTCTGTTGCTAATGGCAAATAATCAGGAAAGAGGAACAGGAAAGGTAAAGGCAGTTTGTCACAGAAGGGGTACGGCCTTAATCACTGGATTTTCCCGATGCAAATGTTGCCAGTTTCCTGGGATAAACTCACCCTGTGGCTTGTTCTTGTGGTCTTGCTTGTTGGGTGGGAAAGAGAGAGGATCAAATTGCCCTCACAGCATGGACTGCTGATCAGCATCCAGATGAAGGAAGTCATCAGAAGAATAAGCAGGTGCACAGATCTAATTATACCCTCAGTGTTGCAAGAGAGAAGTGCTCTTTCCTGTTGCTTCCTATGTAAATGGAAAGTGTTTTCAGTCCTCATCAAACAGAAGAAGAGACTAAAGAGAAGGTATCCTGGGGGAAAGGAGGGAGTGGCAGGATATGGGAACCAGATCAGCAGAGAAACACGTTTCTCTGAATGAATGCCTTTAAATGATACTAGACCTTGAGGTCATCTGATTGGCAGCAGATTCCAAATGGTCCAAAAGAAGTGCTTTTCCACTTTTTCCATGCCATTAACTGAGATATTTTGCTGCCTCAAAACACATGGGTGGCCACTTGCTTAAATGGTCAGTAAAGGAGATTCAAAGTGTTCAAAGAGACGAGGCTAATTAAGATGACCACTCAAAATGGTGATATTTGATGTGCAGGCTTGAGACCACATGCCATCACACCACCTTGAACACAACTGAATGGCTGTTGATTTCAGAAGCTGAGCAGGGTCAGGCCAGATTCATATTTGAATGCCAGGCACCCAGCAAATACTGGCTACACAGTTTCAGGTAGTGTCAGGGAAGAACCTTGCTTGGAATGTTGAAGACACCTGCCAGTTGACGATACAAGGCTAAATCGACTAACAGTCTGATTCGCAAATGGACTACTAGTCACTGTAAGATTGTTTCCTATATTCTTATCCCTCTAAATAGCAATTGTTTGTTGAACATGGTGAGAGACAGCTATTGCCCTGCTTCTGGGTTTTCCAAAACTCCTGTTTGATCACCAGAACATCTATTTTTATTTATTTATTTAATTTATATCCCGCCCATTTAGACCAAAGTCTACTCTGGGCGGCTAACAACAATATTAAAATAAAATAAAACAACAGTATTATTCTACTTAACAATTAAGTAATTAAGTAAATTACTTAACAATTAAGTAATTTAAAACATTAAAACCATTGCATTAAAACCTGTGCAAGCCATGATCCTCAAACTGCTCTCAATGGTGGGACATAGAAGATCTTAGTGGTAGGGCAGGTTTACATATGGAGAGGCACTCCTTCAAATATGTAGCTCCCAAGCTGTTTAAGGCTTTGTAAGTCATCAACAACTTGAACTCTGACTAGAAGCGTATTGGCAGCTAGCGCAAATCCTTCAGAACCTGTGTCGTGGGTTCTGAAGGATGTTCCTTTTAGCAGTCTAGCATCTGCATACTGCACTTGCTGCAGCATCTGTGTCATCTTCAAGGGTAGCCCTACAGAGAGTACAGAATTGCAGTTGCAGAATTTGAAAACACAGGTGGTTCCTTCTTACCAAAGTCAAGACTGCTGTGCAGCAGGAAGACTGCAGGACATATGATCCACCAAGCTCAACACAACCCAGCTGCCACATATAATGGAGGGCCTCTTGATTTTACTGCCTTCCTCAGACTGTGAAGCTTTCTGCAGACCAAGCTGGATGCAGGTGGCTTGGCCATAACTCCTATAGGCAAGGAACAGAACTTCTGATTTGTATTAGAGCAGGGCCTCCAGGAGTATTAGATTACAATTCCCATCATCCTTTACCATATTACAGATATTACCCAGCTTATTTCTACAGATGGAGCACATGGCCACTTTTTTCTTTTTTACTATTACTGACACCTTTTTTTGACTCCATCTGCCTTTTTCACAATCCTTTTTGCCTCAGAATGTGAGGCTTTCAGTGTTCATAGAATCATAGAATAACTGAACTGGAAAGGGCTATACGGCCATTGAGTCCAAACCCCTGAAATTAATGATGGTACACAATTAATGTAGGTAGGTGTGTGTGTGTTCTGTGCTGTCAAGTTGAACTGACTTATAGCGACCCTAATAGGACTTTCAAGGTAAGCGAGATATTTAAGGAGTGGTTTTACCAGTTCCAGTCCCCCAGTGTGTTTCCATGGCCAAGTGGGGATTTGAACCCTATTTTCCAGAGTCCTAGTCTATCACTCTACCCACTACACCTTATTGGGTGTTGTTAGTTTTTTTGCACATGGACATTCATGCACATTTTTACACAATTTGTAAAAAATATATATATTATTTATGCACTTTTGCTAAATTTATTCATTTTCCACATTGAATGAAGAGTATTTGCGCATTTTTACTTATGCAAATTTTAGATGTGCACATTTTAAAATTGTTCATTGTTTTGTACACATTTCATTTCTCCAAAATGCTTTGTAAAGCCTTGAAAATATGCACATGTCTGAGGTGAGATTCATTTCTTTTAATAAAAGTTCTTAGGAAGTAAAGAAATGCTACTTTTATCAGGACCATTGGATCCAATTAAATGCTTCCCCCCCACATCTCTAATTTGGAAAAGGTCTAATTTGACCTGAAAGAAATTAGAGATAAAAAGAACAAATGCTTGGGTCTTTCACAACTAGTTAACTAAGAAGAATACATTGAATATAGTTTCACCAGTGATTTGTGCCTCTGATCCCATTAATTAAGAAAATGACAGAAATATCAAAATGTAGGGGATATCAGGAACCCAGAAAGACAAGGAATGGTCCTTGCCAATTTTGGTGGATAGACAGCCAATAGGAGCCACATTCAGGTGTTATCCAACCTTGCACTGTGAGCACACTTCGAAGGAATGCCTCTCATCAATCCTCCATCATTGCATCTGTCACAGTCTCAGGACCAGGCTTTCCATGTAAGCAGGAACTCAGATTTTCCAGGGTTCTTGCTCATGGGTAGAACATGAGCAAGAACCTCTCCTTTGCAGACCTGATGTTGAAACCATGAACAATTCAAAGATGAAAGAAGGCAGGGCTAGGAGTTTTCCTCTCTTCAGGTTCAGTGCTAGGTTGGATAACACTTGAACCTACCTGGTCTCAGGGCACTGGCTTAGATCTCAGGGCATTGTGATGATTTTCAAGTGGGGCTGGAGGATGATAAAGTTTGGTTTTTGTGTGTGAGATGGCACTCATCTCCACCCATTCCTGACTGAGGCAGAAACAGTTCCAGTCTCCCTCCCAAGCATTGCTTGCCTCACCTCTGTGACGTCACAAGGCTCCCTCTCCCCTGCTTTTAGATTTTCCCCCTGAAAATTCAGAGGATGAGATGCTGTTGACTAGGCAGCCCTAACAGTCAGAAGTAACCCTGACATTTCCTTCTAGTTGATCCTCCTACCATTTAGATTGAGTCCACCAAACTTAATCCAAGCAAAAACCTGTCTACTTCAAGCAAACATGTTCACCACTTGGTGAGGCCAACATTGTGATGGCTTGTAGGGTAGTATTATAGGGTAGTAAACCACAGAGTTACAAGTCTTAGGTGGAGAAAAATGATGGGAGAGAAGACTATGCAAGGTTTCTACCTAATATATTGTCAATTTTGCCAAGTTTTCCTCTTCTCCACACCAAAGGCAAAGAGGAAGTCATGAAGTCATTCAAGAGAAACACTGGAGGTATTCAAGAGAAAACTAAACAACCATCTGTCAGATCTGCTTTGATTTGGATTCCTGCATTGAGCAGGGGTTGGACTCGATGGCCTTAAAGGCCCCTTCCAACTCCATGATTCTATGATTCTGTGACTCTATATAGTGGCTTGACTTTTGGAACTACTGTATGGTGGAGTCCCTTATCACCATGAAGCTTATTGGGGGGGCCTTCGGACCTGTGTCCTCCTAGACTACCTAACAAGTTTGTTGTGTTCATAAAAATGGGGTAGTGTGTAGTCAGTCACCTTGAAATCCTTGTGATGGAAATGCAGGATTATAACAAATGTGAAAGTAAATAACATTGGTTGTCTCTTCTCCTATGAGTTAAACCAGCTCAATTCCTTCTGCCTGTTCTAGACAAGTTTCATTTTCCAGACATCTCACTATTTTTGTACCTCTTTGAAGTGGTTTGGCTAAGTTTCTCATTGAATCCTCCCCACATACCCCAATTGTTCTTCCCATTATAGAGTTAGTTTGAAGAAATGGGCATGATGCCCAAGGATTACCTTTGATTCTTTTCCCTGCACAGTTCTATCTTCCCCTATCTCCACTTTCAGAAACTGGCCTCAGAGATCATAGTTTGAAGACTATATAAGCACATAGGTTGGGGAAACAGGCTGAAGGTGATGGTACATTGAAATGCAGTGTTATTAGAAACCTTCAATAATTCAGTTATTATTGAAATTGTTAAAAAAATATCTGCAACAACTATTTATTGTGTTTATATTGCACTTTTCAAGGTGAGAGCCCAATGGTAGAATGTTGGTCTGTAATTTGGAAAAACCAGATTCCAGTCCCCATTCAGTCATGAGGCTCATTAGTTCTGACTGATTTACCTCACAGGGTTGTTATGAAAATAAAGATGGGAAGAAGGAAACTCATGTATATTTCTGTCAGAGGGTCCCAGTGTCGGGCCTTCGCCCATGCCTTCCACCGGAGGGTGATTTCCCCCAGGCCACTTTACCTGCAAAGCCACCAAGCCCACCAGACTCACCAAAGGAGGTGGAAGAGGAGAAGGCAGAGGAGGGGGCTTGCCCAGAAGGTCCAGAGGGTGGCGAACCTTCTAGAACAGATGAGGTCCAATAAGAAGAGTTAGGGTTTGAGGTGTCTAGAAGGGAGGAGGGAGATCTTGAGGTTATGAAAGATGAGGGAGAAGATGGTGAAAAGCAAGATTGGTTGCAGCAAGTCACAGAGGATGGTGAGAGATAGGAAGTAGAGTATGAAGGGGAGATCTGTGTGGTAGCACCAGAGTGGCCCCTACCTGAGCCACCAAAGGCAGTATTGCAAACTTAGAGCTTCAACTGGCCATGAGATACTATCACTCAAAAGAGGAGTCAGCAGCCAACAGAACCTGTCCCCATGACCCCTGTTTCCACACAATCTTGGCCTTGGAGGAGGCAGAGACCATTTAACCGCCTCAGGCAGTTAGAAGAAGAAATATGGACCATCCAATGCATAACGTCATCCTCCCACAGCAGAGGTGAGGACAATGTTAAGCCTCTTCAGATGTGAATGGTGAGAGTGAAAGAAACCCTCCCCATTTTTAGACTAAACGACTGCCCAAGGAGTGGAGTGGCCAGGGCAGACTACATGGGAATTGGTACAGTTAGAACAGTTTGTAGTTATCTTGTGGGTTTGGTTATCAAAGTTGAAAAGGAAAAGAGGTTTTGACTCTGACCTTTATGTTTGGTGCCCTGCTCCCCATGGAGGGCTTGGGGGCACATACAGACCACTTGAGGGGACTGGAGGAGAGGTGGGATGTAAAAGTAACAACTGTTCTTGTAAGGCACCTTGAGTCTCTTTGTGGGAGAAAGGTGGCATAGAAATGAAATTAGACAAACGAATGAACGAACGAACAAATCTGAACAAGGGGCCAACAGTCCAACAACACTTGTGCCAAATAAAATTTGTTAGCCTGCAAGGTGCCACAAGAGTTTGCTGGTTTTGCAGCACCAGTTTACAGACTAAGATGGGTAAGTCTCTGGTGATGATAGATAGATAGATAGATAGATAGATAGATAGATAGATAGATAGATAGATAGATAGATAGATAGATAGATAGATAGATAGATAGATAGATAGATAGATAGATAGATAGATAGATAGATCGATCGATCGATCGATCGATCGATCGATCGATCAAGCCAGCCAGCCAGCCAGCCAGCCAGCCAGCCAGCCAGCCAGCATGCAGTATGCATGGGGATTTGTCCCCTGCCCTATTTTGTCATCAGAGCAATGCTGTGGGATAGGCCTGGTGGCTGCTTCAATCACTTTGTGAGCTTCAAGGCTGAGTGAGGATCTGAAACAGAACTTTCCCTTCTTACTACAGCAGCGACTGGCTACACCATGCTGGATTTCTTAGGAAGTATCTGCCAAAAAGGGCTCAATAAATTTAGTATGGGAATGTTACATTGACTACATCCCACTGTTTACTGCCAGGTTCTAATTTGCCTCAGTGAGCCTGATAGCTCAGTAGAGATCTCAGCTGCTTCAAGGTGAGTGTCAGCTGCTTGTTCTAACTGCTACACAATTTAGTCTCACTGTTTCTGCAAAGACCGAAGGGCAAGCTGCGTGGTTCTTCCTTCCAATCACCAGCTAATTAGGTCTTCAAAACATGTCTGTGAATTAGGTTAGACGAAAAGACAGCATCTCAGTTAAGGTCAGCCAGTGAGCTTAGGGCTGCCATATCTCAGGGCCAGCTGAAGTTTCAGGGAAATCCTGTGCTTCCCCCGTCCCTGGGCAGGAACACAAATCTCAGGCAAAGCAGTCCCAAAGGAGGAGGAGGAGGAAGAGGAGGACAGCTGATCTTGTTGTGTGTGGTGGCTTTAAAACCCACATCCCCACATCCTCCCCACTCCCAACAGGTGCCAGGGCTCACTTGCTCAGTTCAAAGGCTATCTATATGTGTTTTGCACATATAACATTTCTCCATGGTATAAAGTGGGAAATCCACATGATCTTCCTCATTCTCCCATGCAAAGTCAAACATGTATATTGTTTTGCAGTTGTTTCACAAGAGTTTGTCCCTCTGACTTCAGGTTTTAGAGCTGAACAGAGACTGTGAACCCACAAATTGCTGAGTGGGTTTCATAGCTGGGTGGGGGACACAGCCGGTCTGATACTCCAAGCACTACACCCTACTGGTTCCCAATGGTGTGATGTTCTTAAGAAAGTTAAGAATATTTTTTAAAGTAAAACTGACATATGAATAAAAAAGAAGAACGTGTATAATAGTTTGGTTAAAACTAAATATTATTTAGAGTGATCCAACCCAAGATAATAAACTTTCAAAATGTTGTACAATCTTATACAGTGGTGTCTCGACTTACAAACGTCCCGACATACGACCATTTCGAGTTACGACCAGCTCTGGCCGCAAAATTTTGCTTTGACTTGCGACCGGAGCTTTGAGTTGCGTCCGGAAAAAGGCAGGGGGGGAAGGCAGGAAATTCAAATTTGCTAACCGTTGGTAGGCGAAGAGGCTGCTTCTTTGTAGCTCTTTCGCCCCAGCGGTTAGAGTGAGTGCATCGGAGGAGGCTTCGGACTGCCTGGAGCTGCTTTCTGCTCCTGAGTAAGTACATTTACTTTGTTTTGCAGGGTGAGTTTGGGTTTTTTGGGGGGTTATGTTTCTGTGCTGTGATGTTTTTTGTGTTTTGGTGTTTTTTCCCCCCAGCCCCATCGTGGCTGGCTGTGTGTGGGGGGGGGTTGTTTTTGTGTGTTTTTTCCCAGCCCCATCGTGTTCTGATGGGGCTGGCTGTGTGTGTGTGGGGGGGGTTGTTTTTGTGTTGTTTTTCCCAGCCCCATTGCGTTCCGATGCGGCTGGCTGTGTGTGGGGGGGTTGTTTTTGTGTTGTTTTTCCCAGCCCCGTCGCGTTCCGATGGGGCTTGCATTGGGTGTGGGTTTTTTGGTTTTTTGGTAAAAAAAATTTCCTGCCCCGACGCGTTCCTATGGGACTTGCAGTGTTTTTTGTGTGTGTTTTGGTGTGGTTTTTTGTTTGTTTGTTTGTTTTTGGCCCCAGCGCGTTCCTATGGGGCTTGCAGTGTTTTACTTTTATTTTTATTTTTATGGTATTTTTTCTTCTTCTGGAACGGATTAATCGCGTTCCAATGCATTCCTGTGGGAAATGGTGCTTTGACTTACGACCATTTCGAGTTACGGCCATCTTCTGGAACGGATTATGGTCGTAAGTCGAGGCACCACTGTATTATCACTGCACAAGATTGCAATGATGTTATTGTGTCAGCAAAGCAAATCAGCATTCTACAAGGCAATTCTAAAAAGTCCAAACAAAAACTTATAGCTCTGAAACTGGAGAAGTTTGAGCAAGGAGTTTTTGAGTTATGATTTTTTTTTTTAAGTTAAACTGTTTTATTCCCTTGCATGTTTAAGTGACCTTAAACATTCTCAGGTTTAAAATAGATCAAATAAATGGAAAATACCAGTCTGGCTTATCTTGAAAGAGAATTATTGTTCCCATCCACTTTTTTATTTGGAAGGCATCCAGGCTGCAAGGGCTGAAACACTGATAAACAAAAAAGGCCTTTCAAAAGGGTAAAACAGTGACTTTGTTATAAGACTGAACATGTGTGAAACAGGATTACTAGCAAGACTATTCCAAAGTTGATACATTAATGGGCCAGGAAGGGAATGTTTGGAGTCCAATGAAAGGTCACAGAAACAGTAAAAAGACAGACTTCCTTTGAAAAGTTAAAAAAACAAACCGAGGCTTGCATTAAAGAAAGTAATGGAGTGGAAGTGCTCCAGAAAGGGACACTTTTCTATGTATCTTCAGGGAGTGAGCATACAATTTACAAGGCATATGCGAATTACAGTAGTACCCACATATCCATGGGATCAATATCTGCAGTTTCACCTATCCTCTTCTGCTCACTACCATTCACAGTTGTTGAAAAACAACCTTGACAATTGCTTTGTGTTTGGGTGAAAAGTGGTTAACTGATGAAAAAGCAGTCAGCTTCTGGGATTTTCCTTTGTGTGGTGTCACTTTGTGAATGGCAATGAACACAAGAGGGCATCCTGTAGACCTTATTGACTCCTGTAATTAGTGCTATCAAAATTCTGGATGCCCTTTTCTACGTAAAGCTTGGCATGCTATTTCCTGATGGCAACATGGACACAATATTATGCAGCAATATCAGGCAATTTCCTGGTGTTTTGCATCACAGATACAGAACCGCAATATCTCACATTTTTAAACTGGAATATTTTTTTGAACAGTTGAATATTATTTGTGCATGTGTGTGAATACCAAATATGGTAGTAACACATAGCTTTGTTTCTGTTTTTATGGGTATAATAAAAATGTTTTTTTTTTAATGATTGGCAATTGATGAGACTGTTGTACACACAGTCACTGCACATTTGCTACACACAGTGGAACTTCTGGATTGCTCAGTGGTTTAGGTAGATGTTGGGAGTTTGACTCCCCAGTGTACCTCCTTGACAGGGACTTGACTTGATGATCAACAACATCTCTTCCAGCTCTTCAGTTCTAAAATTACAGTGGTGCCTCGACTTACGAACTTAATTGGTTCCGGAACTCCGGTCGTAACTCGAAATGGTTGTAAGTTGAAGCACCATTTCCCATAGGAATGCATTGAAATGCAATTAATCCGTTCCGGCCGAAGAAAAAAATCACCCCCCCCCCCAAAAAAAATCACTGCTAGACCCATCGGAAACGCAATTAATCCCTTCTGGCCAAAGGGGGGGGGGGAGAAAAGCAAGCAAAGCGTGCAAGAACCATCGGAAATGCAAAGAAAGCAAAGCAAAAAGCAAGCAGAGCGTGCAAGACCCATCGGAAATGCAAAGAAAGTAAAGCAAAAAGCAAGCAGATCGTGCAAGACCCATCGGAAATGCAAAGAAAGCAAAGCAAAGAGCAAGCAGAGCATGCAAGACCCATCAGAAATGCAAAGAAAGCAAAGCAAAAAGCAAGCAGATCGTGCAAGACCCATCGGAAATGGGGGGGGGGGACCCAAAAAGCAAGGAAACCCCCCCAAGACCCATCGGAAATGGGGGAAAAAAACCAAAAAACAAACAAACCCCCCAAGACCCATCGGAAATGGGGAAAAAAATACCAAAAAATAAACAAACCCCACCCAAGACCCATCACAGCACAGAAACATAACCCCCCCCCATCCCAAAACCACGCTGCAAAACCCACCCAGAACAGTTTTTAAAAAGCAGAAAGCAGCACCTTACCTTACCAGGCAGTCCGAAGCCTCTTCCGATCTCACTCACTCTAACCATTGGGGCGAAAGAGCTACAAAGAAGCAGCCTCTTCGCCTACCAATGGTTAGCAATTTGAATTTCCCGCCTTTTTCTGTTCGTAACTGGAAGCTCTGGCCACAAGTCGAAGCAAAATTTTGCGGCCAGAGCTGGTCGTAACTCGAAATGGTCGTATGTCGGAACGTTCGTAAGTCGAGGCACCACTGTACTACTACTACTACTTTTTAAATAAACATGCTTAGCTTTGCATTGATTTCTAGAGATCCTGCCAAATATCATTGACATTAAATTTAATGTGAAGGGGCAGGAGGGATCCAAAACAACTTCAAATATTTTGGGGAAATGATGTTACACAATTTCTCATAAGGAAGGCTTGACCCAGTATGACTGTTTTCAAATCAAAGTATCAGCTCTCGGTTCTTAATTATTCAAATTTAAATCTGGAATGATGGGCAGAGGGGGAGGAAAACGGCGCTTCAACAACCCAGTAGATTTCACATAACAAACTGCATTGGGTTTCGTGCAATATCCCAAGATGTAATTAAAGGAGAGAGAGAGAGAGAAATGCATTGCAGTGCTATTAATTGTGCAAACTACTTTATGTAACGTTATGCATGCATAGTTGTACTGTGCCTTTTTTTTTTTTTTTTGACGTTCAAAGCAATTTGAGCTGCTTTTTTCTTACTATTTTTTTAATCTACAAAAATAATGAAAATAAGCACTTGTCAAAAATGATGATCTCTACTGGAAAATAAATGTTTACTAAAGACTTCTTTCTGTGTTCTCTTACAGCATTAATAATATTTTCTTTCTCCAAAGTTTTCTTGCATCCTTCAAAGAGATTGATTTCACTGGAAAGAACAAACATATGCAAATTTAAAGTTGACTGCTGTTAAACTCCCCTCACCCCTCCTTTTCTCACCACAAAGAAAGGCATCAGATAATTCCACATTGTGAGTGTGAAATGTATGTGTGTTTGTGTGGGTTTCTCTTCCCTGCCTTGCAATCAAATACTGTATAGCTTTTCAACTGTGTCTGTCTAAAAAGCAAAGGACTAGAAGATTACTGTTCATTATGATAGGGTAGAGTTGACTCTTGAAGTTTAAAGAAGTGCAAAAAAAATAATATTTTGGAGGCAGCTTTGGATCACCAGGTGTTCTTGGACTAGAACTCCTATCAGAGCCAGGAGGAAGAGATTATGGGAGTTGGAATCCAACGATGCCTGGTGAGCAACGTTCCCTCTAAGAGCTCTGTTGGCGCCATGCAACGGCAGCCGGTGTCAATGCCTATTTACTTCCTAGTTTCAGATGAACACCCCCACCCCTGCGCAGACAGGAGAAGCTCCCACGCAGCTGGGATAGAAATTAAAGAGAACATTGCTGGTGAGTCACTGTTACCTACCAGAGGGGGGGGGGGGACGACACCCTCTGAAGAACCCAATAAGATCTGGGCATGTTCAGAAATGACAGCTTCAAAGGTGGTGGTAGAAGGAGAGAAAACTGAACATAGCAGAAGGACTGAGAGCAAAATCCTTGTTTAGAGGGAATAACTGGCTGAATTCATTCTATGGTAAAGGTAAAGGTTCCCCTTGACATTTAGTCCAGTCGTGTCCGACTCTAGGGGGCGGTGCTCATCCTCGTTTCCAAGCCATAGAGCCAGCGTTTTGTCCATAGACAGTTTCCGTGGTCACGTGGTCAGCGCGACTAGACACGGAACGCCGTTACCTTCCCACCGAGGTGGTACCTATTTATCTACTTGCATTTGCATGTTTTCGAACTGCTAGGTTGGCAGGAGCCGGGACAAGCGACGGGAGCTCACTCCGTCGCGTGGATTCGATCTTACGGCAGCTGGTCTTCTGACCTGGCAGCACAGAGGCTTCTGCGGTTTAACCCACAGTGCCACCACGTCCCTTTAATTCATTCTAGGTGTCTAGATATACTGGAATATTTTGCTGGAATATTTGTTTATACAATGGCTGAACATTGTAAAGTCATACTTCTAAATACAGATGGGCACAAACCAGGAAAATTGCAGTTTGTGATAGTTCATTGCTATTCATGAACGACAAACTTTCACAAACTTTCCAACGAAGCAAACTGTTTTATGGTTTGTGTGATTTGGGACGTCTGGGAGTGGCAGAATAGCAAGAGTTAGAGATGCCAAAAGTGCAGACATGGGATGAGGACTAGCTAGCTAAGCATCTTCTTCTCACACTGGCAGTGCTCACCCTGCTGAGCTGCCCAGGGTGTGGCTCATATAACCAGCTACTCCCAGAGAACAGATTTGGAGCTCTGTGGTTGGTTGCCTACCTGAAAATCAACCTTACAGAAAGTTTTCTCAAGGTCCACCCCTGTGTTGCCTAGGCAGCTGATTGAGTGGCACCAGACTGTCTGGCCAGGGGCAACATGCCCCAAAACAAAGCGTACGAATTGCCAATGCTGACAATAGTTTGGTATTTCATTTCATTCTGGGCAAGTGCATTTCCCTGAACCATGAAATGGCCTGATTCATTTGGGGGGGGGGGGGGAAGGTTGCTTTGTGGTTCATTTTGTGTCCATCTCTACTTCTAAAACATATATAGAAATGATGGTGGTTTTTTTTAAGCTGCAATAATTACCACTAATTTGAATTAACTATTAAGTCTTTTTTGGCCTTTCTTGCTACCTCTTGAAAACTTTGTAAGATGGGAATGGAAATAGAGAAAAGGAACAGAAGTAACTATAGAATGAACAACTGGCAAGGAAACAGATGGGCTAGCTGGAGAGACAAGGATGTGCATTCAGTGCTGTGCACTTTTGTCCAGGGTGACAAACTTTCGGAGGACTTTTATACTTCCTAAATGGGGAAAACACGCAGACAATGTGTCACCACTTCCATTTTCAAAAAACAGAACTTTGCAACATATCTTTTAATACATTCATATTAAGCCTCTACACATCCCACTGAGATAAGTATCATCAAGCAGCTGAAGTTTCAGAAGTTGATTAGAAAAAAACCCAGTTGATTAACTAGATGAACTAGCCAATTAGCACATCAATTAATTAACCAATTAAAAATATTACAGCCATCTCAGCAATAATACAGTTAGGGTATTTAATTAAAATAACAGCTTCCCTTGACTGAATAGCACAGACATATTGTTTGTTTTTGAGAAGGGGCGGAAATCATCCCAAATGAATGAGTAAACATTGATGATTTAAAACTGTATGTCTCTGCAGGTAAGCATTTTAGCCAAACACATTTATTAAGGGGACATCAATGTAAAATTTGAGTTTAATACCTGCATTTTAAGAGCTTGATTAAGATCCTCATGGTGGTCTTGAAACCACCATGAAGTTATCAATATAGGTTTTGTTTTGATCTAGCCATCAATTCTTATTGAGAATGATACAATTGGAAAATGTGTAATTTTCAATGTTTAGGGCATTCCAGGACTATACTGGATAAATCCCCAATGAATCCTGATGACAGTTATCTCTGTGCTATTACTAAATCATATTGACTGTTCAACTGATAGAGATTCATGTACTTAGTGAGTCTCTCTCTTATGTCATATTATTAAAATTGATCATGGTCTTTGTTTTTGTTGGAAAAATCATGCCTGAGGATCAGAAAGGACCAGATCCTGAGGAGCAGCCTACCTCGCCCCATCCACAAAGGGCAAAACTATGCCTTTACAGATCTGATGTGATAATCGCCTGTGTAGTTCATTGGTGTGAAGGCTGATCCGATGGCATGTATTTTATTAACCAAAATAGGGTCACAAGTTAAATACATGTTCAGGGTCAGTGAACAAATACAAAGAAGATTAAGGAGACAAAAGAATGTGTTTGTGGGGGTAACATCCTACTGAGGGTTAATCTAGCAGAAATGTGTTAAAGCATGTAAACTACTCTCTCTTTTGTTTGTTATGTGACATCTACTTTCTACTGCTTGCTTATTTGAGTGGAGCAGTCTTCCACACAACAATGTCTTGTAGTGACCTCTGGACTCCCAGTGGGACCAAAGGGTTTGCATTAACACCAAGACAATAATGATTATGCAAATTATGAACAGAAAGTCCAAGCGATAAGAAAGAGAGAGAGAGAGAGAGAGAGAGAATTTTGCACCATGAGGATGTGATGAAATTAACCAGTGAGACTTTCCTTCCTTCCTTCCTTCCTTCCTTCCTTCCTTCCTTCCTTCCTTCCTTCCTTCCTTCCTTCCTTCCTTCCTTGTGTCTCCCTGTCTTTCTCTAGTATTTCCTTCCTTCCTTCCTTCCTTCCTTCCTTCCTTCCTTCCTTCCTTCCTTCCTTCTGTGACAGAACAAGAAAATAAAAGCAGCATTCAGTGGAGCACATCAGCCTCTGATACAGCCATCACTGTAGCCAAAAGCCACAAAAAGTCCTGTACCACACGGAAGGCTACACCTTTCTTGTAGCACAAGCTTTCATAGACTGCAGCCCTCTTCATCAGCCTCACCAAGTACAAACAGTTGGAGTGCATTTGTCAACAGCAAGGAGAGGGGAAATCTGAATTGGGAAATTGGTGATAACACCACTTATATTTGTAGCATTGGTCATTCACTTAACTGTTGTTGTTGAGAACACGCAGATCCTGGTAAAATTAATACATATGGGCTGAAATCCAGCTTTTAAGTCACAACTCGAATAACTCATCGGATCAGTGAGGATTTGGTGAGTCAACACCTATACAAAGCAAAGTGTGCTGCTTATATACCACCCCATAGTGCTTAAAGCACTCTCTGGGCGGTTTACAAGTTAATTATGCAGGCTACAGATTGCACCCCCATCCAGAAAACTGGGTAGTCAATTTACTGACCACAGAAAAATGGAGGGTTGAGTCAACCCAGAGCCAGCTACCTAAGCCCAAGATCGAACTCAGATCATGACCAGTGTCTTCACTGCACTACTGCAGTTTAACCACTGTGCCACAAGGATCCATTAACTCAATATATAAGTTCCATTAATTCAATTAGCCTACTGTCATTGTGACTTGCTTCTGGATTTTAGCCATGATGCGATGAGAAAGCATTGCCTTCATCTAACCTTCTGATGATAGAGAGGGACTTCCTTTTGTTTCCTTCTGAAGTTTCTCTGCTCTAAATGAACTTGTTTGAAAGGTCAGTGGCAAGCATGAGAAGCTCAAGTGCTCTCTCATGCTCATTTCTGAATGCTGCTGTTTTTGTGTTTGTGTATCCTTTGGTGCCCTCTGCAAAGTCCTACCCTCACCTTCTACCACACCCTCTCAAAGGCCAGCAGAAGGCCAGCTTTATCAGGCTCCGTGAAGCTGGTGAGACGTCAGGTACAGCTCCAGTGAGAGAAGGTGGATCTGTTGTCTGAGGCCCAGCCTAGCTAAGTACAGAGAGGATTGTCAAGAGAAGGCTGTTCACCAGGTGACAAATTGGAAAGCGATATGCATGGAATAGTTGTGATCTGCTTCGTTGGAGGCACGACCCGCATCAATGAATTCACAAATCTTCAAGGTATTCAAGGTGTTCTCTTGCATAGAAATCAACGGTGGTTCTGTAACTGGATGTTTGGAAGCTGAGTTTCTCTACTAAAACTGTTTTGAACTTTCACCAGTGCAGCTAAGAAAAAAAAAAGGGGGGGGGGGAAACAAACACAATGGGTTGTACATACCATAAATATATATTTACATAAGGAAATGAAGTTATTCATTCCATAACTAAATGAATGAAAGAAAACTAAGCAAAATCTCTCCTGAACAAGTCAGTACTGTATTGCAACGAGTGTATATGATGATTTTTTCTCTCTGTTCAGGAATTAGAAGAGCATACAGTCTCTATACACGAGGAAGGAGAATGGACTAGGTGCATTATTTCCACTCCATGCTGTTATGTCTTCATTGTTGGAGTTTTTACAGCCTTGCATGCTGCTTAGGGCTGGGAGGGACTTTTCTGGGCTGGGGCGACTGTCAATCTATCTAGCACTAATTGTTCCTTCCATGCCTCTCAATTCCAAGACAGCCACAGGTTTCTGCTATCCCCCCCCCCCCCCCACTTTCATTTGTCTGTTGGAGTCAGTTAGTCTGTTGAGGCCTGTTGCTGAAAGTCAGTCAGGCATGTTTTGTCAACTTGCTGTTATCTGTTCACTATAAGCAATTAATTTTTTTTGTTCTTTCAGCTTTAATTGTCTCAATGGGTTATTGAGACTGTAAGTGCCAGTGGATGAGAAAAATGTCTGAACTACTCTGGGGAACTTGAAGCTAATTCTGCCCTGTGACTCCCTGCACTTCTACTGCACAGCTTGAGGAATTTAACCAAAATTCAAAACTCTGCAACAGTTTCTCTTTCTGCCAACTTTTATTCAAATATTCTCCACCAGCATTGCCTGCTCCTGTAGTTCTACACATCATTTACATTCAGTGCCATTCTTCCATCATTCCTGTTTTGTCTAGTCCTTCTAAATAAATTACAGTCTTCAATTACTACATTTTGGTTATGAGTCCCATCCTACAATATTTCTGTAATGCCTATTATATATTTCCCATCCTATGTCAGGAATTCAAATTCACCTTGTTTTTCCTCATGCTTTATGCACTGCTATAGAAACATTTACCACTAGAGGTTACTCCGTTTCCCCATCCAGCCTGAGTTACTGGGTAGCCCCTCTACCAATCCATGATCCATAGCCTCAACACACGGTTGCTTAAACAAAGAAGGGTTTATTAAAACTTGGGAGGGCGATACGACAAACTATCTGACCGGTACTTCACTTCAATAATCAACTGAGGGGCTAGCTGGTGTCACTAGCCCTGTCCATTTTGGACCGCTAGTTAAAGGCACTGGGTGGGAAGTATTTTAGCTGTTCTTACTGGCCATGCCATGAGGGGCTAATGCTGGAGGCTTTGAGGAGTGAGGGCTCCTATGCCCACCAGGAAGACAAGGGGCAGTATTCACCTGATTCTTCCTCGGGGGCCAGGTCTGGGACGGCCATTGCTGCTCCTGCTGGAGAAGTCACTTGCACTCGTTCTGCCACGACCTCCTCCAGTTATCGCCATTGTGTTGGGGTGGGTTCCCCAGTATCTGACCCAGGTTGGAGGCGCTTCCCCTGTGGCTACTCCTGTTCTCTCCAGTACCTAGAATGACGAGGAGCCGTGGCATGTTGGAACCGCCCTCCTTCTTTGGGCCCTCTCAGCACCCCTGTCCAAGGATCCTCTTTGTTTATATAGTCTCAATCATCCTCCAACTCAGGCGTCTCCTCCATATTGTAAGCCTCCTCCAGTTCCTCCTGGGCATCATCCCAGCTCCCTTCTTCCTCTCAGTCAGAAGCCCTCTCCTCTCAAACTTCCACTATGCTTGTCACTGTTCCTGGGCAGGAAGGGGTGATAAAAGAAACACAGTATAATATCCTTCACTTTCCTACCCAGAGGTTCACAATCAATATATGGAGGCCTGTATCTAAGAGCATCTTATGTTCCCAAGTGGGTCAGAAGAGAGGGGTGCTGGTCAGTGGGCTTGATGAGCATTGGCAAACTCTTTGTCGTGTCTTGGCACCAGGGAGATACCACACCTTCTGATACATTCTGTCAGATCTGCAAGCTGCTGCGTTGGTGTCCTCAAGATAAAGTCACCCAGCACCATCACATGTCAGCTCCTCCTTTGGGAAGGAATTGGAAGGAATCCTTCCATCCACAGAATCTTTCATGACCATTTCCATGTTCTCTGCTCTTTTGGTCTCTCTGGCCCTGATAGACCTGCTCTTCCGTGTCACATTGCTCCAAGTCCTTGCCTCCTGCAAATGGCATTCTGCTTCCTCCCTAGAGTTATCCTCTCTCGGTTACTCTTCCAGGGCAATCTGCTCAGCTCTCCCCGGAACATTTCGGTCTCTCTGATGAGCTAACAGGTAGCTAGATGGGCCTCAAGCTGCAAGGGAGCCAGCTAGCGCTTGCTGAAGGCATAGGTTTGTACAGAAAGACCAACATGCTGCAGGGGTGCAGGTCACAGCAAAAGTTCCACTGACATCTATCTTTCTTGTCCAATGTCAATGGTGAAACAACACTCCTGGCCTTCTCCTCGGTCTTCCCCAATAAACACCTACACAAAATGCCCCTGCTTACTCGCCTTACTCACAAGCTTGTAGGATTCTGAGGGCAGGTGTAAACTTGGCAGATGCTAGCTTATCTCCCCAACCAGGTCAATGACTTAGTTCTTAGCATCCACATCCTTATTTTCAAAGCAACGGTTGTATGCGCAACACACAGACAGGCACCATCATGCTGAACCAATGAGTCTGGCACCACACAATGAAATGAAACATTTCCCTCTTCCATTACCGGCCACCCTGAGATTGGCTCCTCATCTAGAGAACGAGGGAAGTTTGCAATTGTCCTGGTATTTCAGCCAGAGCCCTGAAGCCTGATTTCTAAAACTGGTGTTGCAGTCTCATCTTGATGTGTCAACGAAAGGAAAGAACAGTTTGCCGACTTAAGAACAAAGTTCAGCTTCACATCACAAAGCTCTTAGAAGCACTGAGAGCCAACACTCATGTCTTAAGACGATGGAGCATGAGACAGACTCAGCCTATAAAGTCATCTAATTTCCCCCCCCCCCCCGTCAGACTCACTTATATAATGTGTGATGTCCTTCTCAGACGAACCTTGAGTTGTGCAGCATACAAGAGCACTAGTTTCTTTTTTCTTTTTTCTTAACACAAAACTCCAAGGTCAACCTCCCAGATTTTCCTGCCGTCAAACCATTCTGTCTCGAAAAATGCATCAATGGGTTTTGCTAAATGGAAGCCTTACTCACATCCCATCTTATCATAATGTCACAAAAGCCATAAAATTACAAATCAGTTTCAAGGCAGAAGACATGACAGCAAACTATAAGTACACAAAAACTACATTAAATATCAGTCTTCATTTGTCCTCACCACTTCAACACACCTCCCCAGTTCAGAACTACTCAACTGCCGTGCACAGCTTGAGAGAGCCTAAGATCCATTTTAGAGCGGACTTGAAATATAAATGACAGTTCGCACTACACATGAACATAGACAACTGTATAAAATATTTAAATAAAGACAGAAAAGAACAGAGGAAACCAACAGAGCCTTTGGCAGACCCAGCCGTGGGGAATATAGCAGCTTGAGAATCATTGCAAATTTCATCTTTAATGTTATTTTTAGTTCAATATTTTGTAGCACTCTGAAGTAAATCTTTGTGTGCTGTCTCCTTTCCTGTATGGTTCTCCCTCTTCCCCCACTGTTTCCTTATAGTTTTTACAAAAACCTAATATATTTTCAATAAAATTGATTTGTGGAGTGTTTTTTGTTATAGGTTAGAGTCTCTTTTATTCCGTACAACTCAATAAAAACCATTGCACATTGTGTCTTTTAAAAACGTGTTTGCCATTGATCTCAATACTTGAATAAATAGAAACAGACTCCCTAGTCTCAGCCACGAGTCCTTGCCAGGTTGCCTCTCAGGTAAAATCTTCCTTACAGTCCATGGCTCCCTATATTTGCTCTTGTATATATGTTCCCCTTTCTAAAATGGACGACTAAATAGCAGAGACCCAACAGAAAGATACGATGTGGGTGCAAGGAGGGGGGGGAAAAGAAGAGATTAATTTTCTGTTAGATCATTGATGATCTTTTGCATTTCTCAAGCAAAAATCAGACTGGGATAATGAGTGGGATCAGGATCAAAAGCAAGAGGCAGTTCATAAGTTCTACTAAGGACGTACTCTGTGCAAAAATGAACCCAATCAATGGTGTTCTGTGCTATTCTGGACCAGCTACAGAACGATATCAGACGGCTTTCACCCCATTAGCTTTCTTCACTTTCCAGCTTTCAAATCCCTACATAATAATAGGGAACACCATAATACACATTATGTTTGCCTTGGCCCCCAATGATGCTTCCTTCCTAGCCATCCTTCTCACCTGGCTGGAAAGAGTCATGTCAACTGGATTCCATCATAAACTGTTGCCATAGAAGCTTCACACATTATGGAAGTTTGGGATTTTTGCCAGAGAGAGAAGCAGGCAATAAAACATAGGAAGTGACACATACAAATAAAATTCACTTTCCTAAAAGCTTCTCCCTCTTTCTTTGCAAAAGCTTTCTTCTACCTCCCTCCATATCCCCCTCTCCCGGTGTGGACATCATCTTCCTTCTTTACTTACTCATGCATTTCTAGTGCCTCATTTCTGTTCTTCCTGAATCTTTTAAACAACTTTAGTACTTTCCACTACAGTATCCCTGTTCTGTTCATCTCACCCACTACAAGTTTCTTGTTCTGATTTTCCTTCCATCAACACAGTTTAATTCTGCATTGTTTGAACATCCATTACACATGCAACCTGGACTGACTGTAATTCTTTCCATCTTATTTTCTACTTAAGAGACAGACAAATCAGTTTATTTTCCATCTGTGTCACCATCGCTGCAGTCTGTTCCACCCTGTTTTACTTGACTCTGGCACAAAAATATTTTAAATTTATTTTTTCTCACAGTAGGTATTTCTGAAATTATTTTCTCCCCTGGAAATGTATATTTAAATGCATTTTGTTCCATTCATGCCTCTAAGGCACGGACTGCAACAGAATATTCGTAAAGTGCAAAGGTTGATGAAGAAGTAGTTTTTTATCTTGAGATTACTTCCACAAAGTCTAAATCCAGCCAGTTCTTATTAGAATTCACAAGGACTGAATTCCTGAAGCATTCCTGAGAAAATTTGCAGAACTCTGTACAACAATAAGAGTAAACAGAGCAATGGAAGTAATTTAAAAGCATTAAGCAAGGATACATCTGCAGTTAATAGGAATATACTTGAAGATGAAACTAGAGAGAGAACTTCGATATTTTAGTGCAATGAAAAAAAATACAAATGTGGCTCTTGTTTTGGTATCCTTTCATCAGCTCCTAAAAAAGAGCCTCTTAAATACAAATTGTTCATATTAAATAAACAGTTGCAAGAACATGAAAGTTTCATGTTCTTCTTTGTTTTTTCTCTTTCATCTAACCTTTCTTTCCTTCTTTGTCTATGACATTTCCTGGGAAATTTTTCATCCAATATCATCACAAGGGCTGCTATCAGCAGCAAATCAGAATGCCTGGTGGGGGATTTTTAACCTCTAAAATGGCATGGATGGACTGGAACCCAGTAAGCATGCTCTTCTCCGTTTCAGTGTCCTTCCTTTTGGGTGTGGAGTTCCTGGTACTTTCCATCTTGTGCTGCCTTCCTTCCTCCCTCCCTGCCTGCCTGTCTTTGCCTCCATCTTGGATTCTTTCCTTTTCCCCTTGATTTTTGGGAGGAATGCTCCCCTCCATTTCTTTGAATTATTGTTGCTGCTGCCTGAGCCAATGTACCTCCTTGGGATTACTTTTGGGATTTTCCTTCCTAATGAAATAAAAACAAATTATTTAAATAGCATACAATTCAACCATTTTGTTAATCAATTATTAATTAAAAAATTCATGGGAAACAATATTATATAAGAAAAGATATAAAAATAATGAATGGAATGCACTAAAGTACACTATATTTTGGCTGTATTTAATCTATATTTAGCTATTACACACAAATAAATCTAATAAAGATTTATCCAGAATGCATCTGAATTAAAGATGGGGGTATTCGTATTCATATACGAATACCCCCACACAGGTGGCGATAATGAGGGTCCAGCTCCATGGGGCCGGACGGTCCACTCACAATTCCGCCGCTGCCACAACCTCCGCGGAGCCTTCCAATGGCTCCGAAGATCACAATCGGCTCACCACTCCTGGGAGGAGGAAGGACGACAAGCCTCTCTGCCAGGTCAAAGAGTGGCTCACAGATCGCGATTTCCGGAGCCATTGGAAGGCTCCACGGAGGTCGCAGCAGCGGTGGAATTGTGAGTGGACCGTCCGGCCCCACGGGGCTGGACCCTCATTATCGGCATCTGTGTGGGGGTATTTGTATACGAATACGAATACCCCCATCTCTAATCCCAATCAGATCAATGGCCACTACTGCCACATTCTGAGAGGAAAAGGCAGAACGGTATCCAGAGTGTACAGGACTTCATGTCCCCTTGTGACTTTGGAATAAGAGAGGTTTCCCCCACAAGGAGTCCCTAGGCATTTCAGAGCTTTAAAAACCACTACAAACACTTAGAATCAGAGATAGAAAGTTATGACAGAAGTGTGATTTCCAGTGTCCATAGCTTCTCTCAACATCAGTGCAGACATAGTTCTCACGGCTATTGTAGTCCTCCCTCTTAATTCTGGTTGGTGAGAGGTATAGAAGTGAAATTTTCCCATTGGTTGTATGGGTCTGATAACCTGGTCCAATAGAAAAGATATGAATTACCTGGGGCTGCTTCTGGATAATAATAGTTGGGCTTCATCTAACATTGTGTTGGAGTTTTTACAACCTCTCATGCTGCCTCTAGTAGGGAGGGACCTTTCTGGGCTTGGGTGACTCTCAATCTATCTAGCACTAACTAATTATTTCTTCTCACCTCTGAATTCGAACAGAGCCCCACGTCTCTGCTAAGTGTTTCCTTTTCCATCTCTTTAGTCTGTTGGAAGCAGAGTTGGTTAGTTTGTTTGCTGTTGATCTGTTCAGAATTGAAAGTAATGAAATTTTTTTATTATTTCTCCTACAAATGACTCAGAGTGAGTTACTGATACTTTAAGTGCCAGTCAATGAGAATGCGATGGACTCTATGGGGAACTTATAAATATTCTCTATGAGTCTCTGCATTTTTACTGCATAGCAAAAAGAATTTAACCAAAAATTCAAAACTTGGCAACACATTGGCCTCTGGAGTACCTGTTGATTTATGTGTCTGAGACCAAGCTGCATTTTAGCTGAACAAGTCCAGTTACGGCCTACCCCTCCTGAAGTTGATACTCAGAAAGAAATTGAAAGTGAAACTCTTTCTAACAGTAGCATAATGACTCCATAAGCACTGCCTGTTGGTCATTTAATATATAAAATAATATTGGTCTTGTGTAGATATTCTGTCCACTTCAAAAGCAAGATTCTTGTTTACCAAATGTGCAGCTTTGGTTATGTTACTATTTTTTAAAAAAGAAATAATTAGGTGCTGGTAATTCAGGCTTGATTAGCAGGTCTCCAGTTTTGATTAGTAAATTGCGGGAGTAATCAAGGTTAATTCTTGTTATAGCAGCCCCCCTTTTCCATTTTTATTTCTAGTAGAGAAATGCCTCTACTGCACAGGAGGAAAAAAAATTGAAAAAAGTAATAAAGGAAAAGAGAAAGCACACAAGATATTTTTTAAACCGAAACAAAGATGTGTAAGTCTACCATCTTCCAATTTCCTAACAATGGAATGGTGATATTTAAGTCGGTTTAAAGTCTGCAATTATTTTCTCACTTATTGAGGGATAAACTGTATTGAAATCAGAGGGTCTTACTTCTGAGTAGATCTGCACTGTTATTTTCCTAAACCCAGATAATTGTTATGGGCCATCAAGTCAGAATTGAGTTATAGCAATCCTAATAGGGCTTTTAAATATGAAATATTTAAGGAATGGCTTTACCAGTTTCACTCCCCCAAGGAGTTTGCACGGCTGAGTGAGGACTTGAATCCAGGCCTTCGAGTGCTAGTCTGTCACTCTGTCCACTACACCACACTGGGTATCCACACTGTAAGTTACCACATTGGGGAAAAAAAAGTTTGGCACTTCATTTCGTTTCAGCAAAACAGGATCTCCAAACTGGTTTGTGAAACAAACCACAAACCAGCTCAATCCGTCATTTTTTTTTGGTTCATGGTTCAGTACATGCCCATCTCTAGTCTGAGCCCTCCCCAGTACCTCAGGAGAATTTACTGGGCTTTATTATGGGTTGCAACTGCCATTTGCTTTTTCCTTCAGCACCAACAGTCTACTCCATTGCTTTCAACTTCTCTTTTCCTCAATTTAAATCACTGCCCATTGTTCTTAACACCATAGATGCTGGATACAATCTGAAAGATCCATTTTTGAGTTCCTCCAACCTGGTGATGAACATGAGCTGGCAGCAATGGCTTTCCAGGGTTTTAAGCCAGGTTTTCTTTGCCCTGGCTGGTTAGATAGCTCAATGAGGCTGTAGAGTCGTAGGCTGGGAGTTCAGTTCCTCCCAGGAGCGCCAGCCTGTGTGGCCTTGGGCAATCTGCACAGTCCCAAGATGTGTCCAGGTGAAGGGAATGGCAAATCACATCTGAGTACTCTCTGTCTAGAAAACCCTGAAAAGGGTCACTATAAGTCAGAATTGACTTGATGGCACACAATTATTTATTTCTTTTTTTCTTTGCCCTAGATGGAGATTCTGGTTGTTTCTTGGTCATCTGCCATCCAAATACTCACCAAGCTTGACTCTGATTCACTTGTGCTATTAATGTAAATCGGATGTCTTCAAGAACATATCACCCAACACATATCTTCCTCAATCAGAAATTTAACCTCTAGGGACACCAGAGTGGCAGCTGAACCCTGAAAAACATTCATTCTAGGATTTTTTTTAAATTAACAAAATATTTTTTAAATTGACCAAAGATATTCCCCAAAGGTTAAATACAAGGCCATTAATTTTCAAAGGGCAGTTTTGGAGAGAGAGGACTTCCCCAAATAATTCAGGACAACTCAAATGTAGGAGACTGCTCAGCATGGAGAATAATGCTGTGGGGATTCTGCAGCATCATAAAGTAGATACTAACAGAGCTTTAAAAATGCATCCATATTTTCATCTTTTTTTGCAGTTTTATCTGAGCCACATGCAAAAATTCCTTTGTATAGTTTGCAGTGAATCTTGCCTTCATCCTTAAATCTGGCGTGGAGTGTCTCTTTTTCAAAAGTGCTTCTTAAATCTGAATGTCGACTTGGCTTCAGTGAGCTAAATTGTCAGTTATCATAAAGGAAAGAATTCTCAGGAACATTTTCTTATCATATGGATTTAAGCAATAATAGCAAATATAGAAACAATGCTTGCATGTCCATCCGTTTTTCACGATGGGGAGGAGAGATAAGTGGTCTGGTGAAGGCACAGAATGAAACAAAGAACAGAGCATACAACGGGAGAGGTCATCGGAGCATTTTAAAAAAGTTTGTTGTAACCTTTCAAGACAGGATGTCTGTGTGGCTTTAATTGTTCAGAAGTTCCCTTTTCCAGCATGGGAGTTGCAAATGCATGAGCCTTATTCTCATAATGTTGCAATATAAACCCCCATTTAAACTTGATGGGCCCCTTTTCAATGAAATTTTATTTTCCAGGCACTTTTCTGATGTGATCTTTTACGAGCAGTGTGAATGAGATACTATGGCGATATTAAGCCATGCAAAACAGGAGAGCTAAAATAGCAATTTTTAGGTAAGTGAGGGTGGGCGAGAGGTGGGAGGAGGGAGCAAGGGGGATAAAAGGGAATTATCTGAGTGTATCCAGGTTTCTTCTTTTTTTTAAAAAAAAAATTAGCCTTTCAACAATTTTGCCAGAAAATTAGCATTGTATCCCTCTTTCTTCCTTCTTCCTCCCCTCTCCTGTTTGTCTATAAGGAACATGTGTCAGTGAGACATTTTGGGGAACTGCCTGAACATTCAGTCTACTCAAGGACCTATAAAAGGCTGGTCTCTGAACCCTGGCCTCAAGCCCTCTTTTACTCGATGCTTAATTAATTTGGGGAGATTCACTATCACAAGCTGTGCTGATCAGAGCTTAGAAAAGCTTCTTTCTAAAAGAAAAGAAGGGCATAAATAAAATAGAATGGATCTTGGAAATTCTGCATGTAGAATTCCCCTGTGCAGACATTAGAATCATAGAACATATGAGTTGGAAGGGGCCTAGAAGGCCATTGAGTCCAACCTCCTACTCAGTGCAGGAATCCAAATCAGAGCAGATCTGACGCATGGTTATCCAAGTCTCTCTTGAATGCCTCCAGCATCAGAGCACTCACCACCTCCCATGGTCACTAGTTCCACTGTCATACTGCTCTACCAGTTAAGACATTTTTCTGATATTCAACCTAAATCTGGCTTCCTTGAGCCCATTGTTGCATGTCCTGCACTCTGGGATGATCAAGAATAGATCTCTGCTGTTTTGGTGGACTGTTGAACACGTATTCTGTGGTCCAGCGTTTTGCCCCTCCGGTAGGAGCCCACAGAGGCAGCACTCGGAGGAAATGTGGTAGGGAAGCCAGGGTGCTGCTTCTGAGTGGGCGCCTGCCGGAGTGGAAAGGGCATGGGAATCAGAGAACAGCTGTTCAGCTGTCCACCAAACTGGCGCAAACCACCAAACCATCAATTCGTGCCCATCTCTAATTACAACTCCTAGAATTGCCTAAACTAGTTAGTTAGTTAGTTAGTTAGTTAGTTAGTTAGTTAGTTAGTTAGTTAGTTAGTGAAAATATTTATATTCCATTCTATATCGTGATTTACATGATTTAAAGTCTGACATAGACTGCATTGCAGTAGTCTAACCAGGAGGTTAGCAATATGATTCTAGTCATCATTGCTTATCAGATTGCTCAGGCTTTTGTGCTACTTTAAGGAAAGTGACTTGGGCAGAGGGACCAACTGTTCACACCACACACACATTGCACACACAATATGCTATGTTTCAGGTCCGAAGCTAGCTCCAGTTAATAAGAAAATTTGATGCAAAAAAAAAGATCTCTACTTTTGAGGCACTGATGGTCAGAGCAGACAATACTGGACTAAATGGTCAAATAATTTGTCTTGGCATAAGGCAGCTTCCTGTGTGCACAAGGAGAGCCAGGACGAAGGGTTTCTAATGTCTTAGCATCTTTTTTTTTTAGTCTCCAAGGAGAGAAAAGCACCAATACGTCAGTGTTAAAAGGATTTCTAATAGGTCCTGTCGTCTACTTAAAGTATTTAATTAGGTGCAAGAGCCATTGCAACAATGGAAGTCACTCTTGTGTGTCTGTTGAACTTTGACTATTGAATGTAGGCTCCACAGAGCTATTGATAACATAACTGCATTTTTTTAAAAAAAAACAATGCTTATTTACCGCTCCATGTTGCAGCTGTTAATACAGCCTCTAAGAGGTTTTCCTGAAGGAGAAGGAGGAGAAAGAGGAAACTATTTTAACCTACTTTTCAGGATACACCAATCTCATATGGTATCTTAGAAGTTTGGAAAAATGTGAACATACAATTACAATCAAGCACACACCACACTGGCATCCAGCCATCCACTCACACTCCAATAGTCATTTCTTAAAGCATCTAAGATTGGAATAAATGTTTCAGGGTTTCTTTGTTTATAAATGTAGCAATGATGAGGATGCATACCTGCCTTTGCAAATGAAATTCCAAAAGAGTGGGGCCACTACTGATAAAATCCTGTCCTTAGTATCTTCCAGTCAAATGGCTCCTGCTGATGAACCAGAGCAAACGTTTCTGATCCTACTCATCCAAAGGCTTGGCTGAAACTCATAGAGGTGTGGGTGGTTCTTTCAGATAATGTGGCCCTAAGTCTTTTAGGGTTTTAAAGGCCTACACCAGCAACTTCACCTGTACCTGGAAATGAGGATGGGGAATCGGGCCCAGGTATGTGAGAAAAGATGGGAAAGATGAATTGAAACTTACATTTGCCATATGGATGGATGGGGAAATAAAATCGGTCCTGACCAGAATTTTTGCATTATCTGGAACCAAATGTGAACCCAATGCAATTTATGGTCTGAAATTTGTACATTTATAATAAAAAGCTGCTCAAATACACATATTTTAAAATTGCATAGAAGAATAGCTTGGCAGATCTTCGGGCCATCAAATCCATTGTTGTTAATTATGACAGCAACAACTCCAAAGTGTTTTAGGCCAAATTCAGCCCTATGTAGAGGTACAAGAGTTGAACCTACAACTTTCTGAATGCA
The DNA here is from genome assembly GCA_037013535.1 of Intellagama lesueurii. Classification (NCBI taxonomy): domain Eukaryota; kingdom Metazoa; phylum Chordata; class Lepidosauria; order Squamata; family Agamidae; genus Intellagama; species Intellagama lesueurii. The sequence goes on from JBAJHW010000008.1 coordinate 12,726,490, forward strand.
AATCATGTCCTATACTAGTAAGCCACAAGTTGTTCCCGGACAGACTGTGCAATCCAATACATATATGAGCTACAAGGAGAAAAACTGGAGAGCCTTAATGAGCACAGACAGAGTTCTGACTCCTGTCCTCTGAAGATGCCGGCCACAGAGACTGGCGAAACGTTAGGAAGAACAACCTTCAGAACACGGCAAAAGAGCCCGAAAAACCCACAACAACCAACCTTGATGAGCTTGAGTTTCTCGGCATCCACATCCCTAACATGCCAGAATGCACAGCACAATGGCACCAGGTAACCTGTCATTCATGACTGGTGGAATCTTGGTCAAATCTAGATTTGCTCTGTGCAGTAGGTGAACCAGTGCCGTGTATCTTGCACTTCCTGTGATATTTCTTCCCTAGAAGCAGGGAAGAGTGCTTAAAATCTGGGTTTTAATTTATTTTCCATTCAAAAGCCGTTACAGTAGATACAGCAGCAAGACTTTTTAATCAGGTCAGACGAACAAAGTGTTCCAATGTCATTTTTACATTAGTGATTGTGGTTGATGTCATTTTCACAAAACAAAATTATAACCAAAATGGATACTTTGGGTCAAAGTACCACAAGGAGTATATAGATACATTTCCATCAATAAATCTGCCCTCTTCCTGCCCCGATGCAGGCCTACAACCCTTAATGATTGACGTTTTTACCACTAAATTATACTATGTCTGCTTCTCAAAGAAATGGCTCCGTTACAAAATTAGCTAACCATCAACATAACATAAAATAACTTGAACATGGTGTCATTTCACAAAGATATTGATTCGTGCAGACTTACTGGATTAAATCTTGGTTTCCCATAAAAGAAGCAGCCATTACATCTTTTGGGAGACAGAAAACTGCAGTCTGTAGAACCGTACCCTTGGGGGTGGGAAATTTAGACATCAGATGGAAGGAATGATCAAGACAAGTTTGCTTCTCACTGCAAAGTTTCTGTAAAATTCAATGAAAAAATAGGGCCTTTTTTTTTTTTTTTTTTTAGTAAACATGCACATTCTTTTGTGCTCTCCAACTTCAGCCAATATATCTGTGGGAAATAATAACCAAAACAACCAAGGTTTTTAGTGAGAAATAATAATTGTGTGCCCTCAAGCCAATTCTGAATTAGTCCCTCCTTCTTGTTAAGCTCTGGTACCGTGCGGCTTCCCCAAGACTGCAGAGGTGGGCTCCTTTTCCAGTCAGCACAGTAAACTCCTGTCCCTTGCACCAACCCACCGAGTCAGCCAACTGGCTATTTTTGTGAGTACAGTACAACAACAAGAATATAAACATGTTCTCTTAAGCAGCTAATACTTGGGCTGGGGGGCAGGCAAACCATTACAGATGACTCACTTCGCACACAAATGGTCCTAGGCCCTGTCTTGGGAACCTCCAGGAAAATAATTTCACAGTGTAGGAGATAATGGGAAAGACACTGCTCTCCAACACAGTTAAGAGCAGTTTCACGCTCATGGCTCCATCCTACAGCAGGATTTGTAGTTCGTGAGACACTTTTTGCTAGTTCATAGGTCTTAGGTTATGTTGACAGTGGTGGAACACATCCCAGCTTAGCCTTTTCGGTCACCACCACTGTTTGGTGCATGAAAAACTGACACTGTGATCCATATCTGTACTGAGTCAATATTAATAATTCTGGTGATTTTCCTGAGACTCTGGAGAGGACTAAATGGTTATGGGGATGTTTGAATGTTTGTAAGCCTGTTAGAGGGACGTGGTGGCGCTGCGGGTTAAACCGCAGAAGCCTCTGTGCTGCAAGGTCGAAATACCAGCAGTCGTAAGATCGAATCCACGCGACGGAGTGAGCGGGCTAAGGGAATCCAGGCTGCCCTTTGCAAGGATGGCAGCTGCAGCTTCCCTACCCTAAATGAAACCACAGCCACCATCTTTGCAAAGGGCAGCTGGTCTCCCTTTTTACACGCTGTGGCTGCGAAGGCCTGATGGAGACCTGGCAGCAGCTATTAAGGTAAGGGGGTGGGGTGGGGTGGGGCCTAAGGTAGGGAAAGGAAGGGGGTGGGGTAGGCTGTGGTATTGGGTGGCTGTGTGGGGTGGTGGCTGCCTTTCTGCCGCCGATCAACTGATCGGTGGCCGGTAGGCAGAATGGTGTTTTTTGTTTTGTTTTGTTTTTTAATACGAAGGACGAATAAAAACGGGTAAATATTCATCCCTTCGTATTCGGGGGGGTGTCTCTGGAACCCACAAATACGGATCGATGAATATTTAACGAATCGGCTATATTCGTCAGAAAAAGCAATCCGTTTTTATATTCGTCCCCATCTCTAGTGTGTATTTCTTTTATCATACACATTTATAGCCACTTACATCTTTAAAATGTGCTCATGTTCTTGGTATGTTTCATTTTTTTGAAACACTGGAATTCTCACAGATGTATGAATTTTTGAGGAATTATATATTTCTTCTCCCAATAAGTACCTTCAGTGAGGCTGCCCAATCCAACAAGACTCTTCTCTATCCTCAACGGAGAACAGTGGAGTCATTAAGGAAATTAAAGTTTTAGATTACATCATATCTTCATTTAATGGCATCATTCTTAGGCTGCATTTCTGTACCAATGGATCTTAGTTCTGAATAAACATGGTTAAGAATGTATCCTTAATGAACAAAATCATGACCCCAAACATTAAGGAGCACTTATTTTCTTTTAGAAGTTATTTTGATTCTAGTATTTTCATCTAATATGGAAAATAGAACATTTTAAAAAATGAGTACAGTGAGTGATTAGTTTGTTTATAAAATCATAAGTTTTTCTCACTTCCTTCAGAAGCTGAAACAGTCACTTTTTTTGAAGGTTTAATAACATATATTTGCATTCAGTCAACTTACTGTCTGGTCAAAAGGCTGATTAGCTAAAATCCTTTTGTCTCATCACATCCCTAGCTGTAATATTTCATTGTAAGTTGTGTGAGATGCTTCCACCATCATGGTGACAGAATATGTGAAAGCAGCCCTTTATTTAACATCTTATGGGTAGGATTTTATGATTCATTGAAGTTGGTGTCCACTCCAGTAAACCATAGTGTAGTTTGGTTCAGTCTCAACTGATTATGAAAACATGCACATGGCTCTCCACTACCTTCCTTTCTCCAAATGGCACAATGGAGTGGAGTGCATTCATCCACTGGTGTCCTCTGTAGTCCAGCAAGTGAAACCTGGTGCCACTTGGGAAGGGGTGCAGATGTCTGCTCACCTTATTGACTACCTCATTCCAAAAAACTAAAATTAAAAATTAAAATATCAGATTTTCTCTCTCTCTAGGTACTACTCGCTCCAAAATTAACAAAAGAGAGAGCGAGCAAAACAGAGAGGCCAATAATAATAATAATAATAATAATAATAATAATAATAATAATAATAATAATAATAATAATAATAATAATAATAATAATAATAATAATAATAATAATAATAATAATAATAATAATAGTGTGGCAAGAGTAGGCGATATCTTTATTAGGCCACTAAAATATCACAGGAAGAGAGTAGCTCTCAGCTCAGCAGAAGTCCTAATCAGGCAGGGCATTACAGAGGTGGGGCTGAGGCAGAAGAAAGTTCCATGGCCAGATGTGAAAGTCCGGTTGTCTTGTTGAGCGCGAGTTCCCAAATGGGGGCTTAAGAATTAGTCAGAGGTGATCAGTTTCAGATTTCACCTCTGGTGGTGTGGATGAGGAGGTCCCTCCCAAATATGTTAGACAAAAAGTTGCCAGTAACTCAGCACCCTGGAATTGTCTCCCAGCCAAGCAAGCTGGGGAAGCATAGCCCTTCCCAGAAACTTTGGCTGGCACACTGAGACCTGGTAACTCTAGTTGACAGCCTATTAAAACGAGAAATGGGCACAAGCCACTTGTTTGGCAGTTTGTGCTGGTTCGTCCTTTGGACAAACAAGTGTTTGGTGCTTCCCAGCCTTGCTTCCTCTGGCAGGCACCCACTCAGAGGCAGCACCTTGGCTTCCCTACCCCACCTCCTCCAGGAGCTGCCTCCGTGGGGGCACCCACCAGACGAGACAGGGCTGGGAAGCGCTAAACACCTCTTCATCCCAAGGACGAACTGGCACAAACTGCCAAACCAGCAGTTCACGTCCATCTCTACTTAAAACTATGCAGGATATGTGCACCACAGGCTTCTGGGGTGGGGTGGGGTGGGGCAGGAGAACAAGAGCTGATCTTAGCATCCAAGCCTGATCGGGGATCCCGTTTGCCCCTCATGCCACATTGTTCTGGATGATTTCTCAATTTACTCTTACCTTGGGTTTCAAGGAAGCATTGTTTTATTTTCTTTTTCTATTTGGTATTTGTTGTATGTGTGTGTTGGCATTTCTATCCAGAACAGTGCACTAAAATTTCTAACGAGAGCTTGAAAGTAACAAGTTGCAGATAATGCAGTAAAAGGTAGAAAAAAGTATTGTGACAGAACCCTCACCAGTTTTACCTAGCAACAGCAGCAATAAGGTGATTGGCTGTAAGAATGCAGAAGGTGAGCCAATCCAGAAGAGCCTGCAAGAGACAGAAAAAGAAGAGCTGAAGAGAAGGAGAGGGAGAGAGTTAAATTGGATCTTGAGGAGGGAGGTCCTATTTTAAGAGTGGGCTAGAACTTGAGAGGATTACTTTGTATCTGGGAGAGGGAGTTTTTTGGACCTTTGAGAGCTAGCATATAACTTTGTATAACCTGAAGTTGAACTCTGTTTAGTTTTACCAGTTGTTATGTTATAATAAAGATATTCTTTTATGTTTCATTCTCACGTGTTTTGGGCTGAAGGCAAGCCTATTAAAAGTAAGGGCAGTTTAGTTGTGATTAGCCTGGGTAAAGGTTGGTCACAGATATCTTAGGTGTCAACAAGGGGTAATGAGACTGCATTTCTAAAGCAGTGTCACAAATAGGAACAAAACATTTTATTTGTGTGTAACAAGTAACTTTTTCTAGTTACTTATTAAATGTTATATTTACCAGGCTTTTTAAAGAGGAATTTTATGTTATTCTATGATCAGTCCTACGTTTGTTTGTTTTTAAAGAAAAGATAAATAAAATCATGGAAATGCGCCAGGCTACTTTCTAAAATATTATAATAATGCCAAGAAAGCAATTAGTTATTTTTAATGAGTAGTGGGAATAGATTTCTATTAAAAGTAACTTTGTCAGTTCTGATTCCAACACAGCGTTAGTTCTAGAAATGGCTGGAATATTCTGCAATTTGTAGTCCTAGGAAAGTCACACTTGCCATCTCTGACTAGTTTGCTTCACATAACAGAGCCCTCTGCCCCCCAAAACTCAATGCATAAAGGGCAAGGATAAATCCTGCTCCCTCAGGCCATTGGAATGGGACACCATTCCCCTTCCCAAACTTGTTTTGCTACTATACAGAAGAAACTACTGGAAGTCTGAACTCTGCAATATTTTTCAACAACTCTCTTTCAGTTTGGTAGGTGGCCTCACATAGGGCTGCGTTTCAAAATATTTAAGCTGATTTTGGCAGGAAGACTAAATTTGAACTGGCAAAGTTCAAACAGTTAATGGGCTTAATCTTTTCAAAATAAACCATGCCATTGCAGAGCAGGGTGGATGTCTCATCTAAATTATATAGCAGGAGATGCCTGTGCCACCATGTACAGCAAGGGAAACTGAGACAGAAATAATTCAAGATAGACAGTGATGAAGTCTAATTTATTGCTTGGGAACAGGCTAACAGATACGAGAGGAATTGGCAGCTTAAAAACTACATCTTTTAGGTCTCAATATGTGCAACAACAAATGGGGGGGGGGAAATATATCTGTGCATAATTACATATCATTTTAAAAAACCAATTCTTTCATAATTCCCAAGATTGTTTGTAAACTGCTAATTAGTATTTGTCAAGTGATGCAGATAAATATGTTGGCAAGCGGCCAAAAAACTACTTTACTCAAGGGCTTGGGTGGAGCTACTGGCTCTGTAGTAAACCGTTCCCCTTTGAATATCAAAACTTATTTCCTGTCCCTGCATCAGGGCACTTCAGCAGCTTTTGAAGCTTTCCTGTGGGTGAGATTTTTGAGTCACATGGTGTGCAGTTGAATCCTCTCTGAGGTTGCTTTAAAAAAAATCACTCCCAAAGCCCTTTTAACTGCCCAGAAGTAGCCACTGAAACACTGATGGCCAGGCATCAAGTTTTTAAAAGAAATGGCCCATATCCTAGTTAGTGTCACTAACCTAAGTTAGTTAGTGTCAATTGTAAGCTGCCTTTCTCCTGATGAGGGGACTCGAAGCTGCTCACATTAAAACAAGTAAATTTAAAAAAAACAATAAAGTATACTATTAAAAAGTAATTAAACGATATTAATAATTAAAATATATTAACCAATCAAAAACATTTAAAACTTTAAAAACAAAGTTACTTGGCTAAAAACCAAAGTCTGTCTCAAAAGGTGGGCTTTCAGCTATCAGCAGAAGAATAAAAGGAAGGGGCCAACCTAATCTCCTGAGGCAGAGCATTCCACAATCTGGGAGCTGTCACAGAGAAGGCCCTGTGGAGGGAAGACACTGGGCTAACAAAGGTAGTTGCTTTTTCCAGTTGTGCAAGTTGCAGTATGCAACTCTGTGTAGTTCCTAAGGGTGCAAAAAAGTTGTGGAACTGCTATCAGTGGGAAATGTCTTTCTCCTCCTGCTTAGTCTGGATCTAGGTGCCCACGAGCACAGTGTTATTTGCATTAGCAGAATGAAACCACTGGACACAGATCAAAATATTCAGATCACTGGAGGACGTTTGCTTCTGGTTGTGGTTTTGCTTTCTTCCAGCTTTTCAGATCTGTATTACACAGGCTTTTATTCTTTCCCTAGGATAGAAATTGCGATTACTTTCTCCAGGTGGAAACTCAAGTTACTTGGTTTTGTCTGTTTGGGGCAGTTTTAAAAATAAATTTATTCAGCTAATGTAAATATTTCCTGGCCTAAATATGGGATGATTTATCATAGGGTCTGTATTCATTTTTCAGTGTCATATGATAATTTTTTTTTGCAATAGACTAACCTCATTATTTATTCTCTAGAATGCAGTATATAATTCACATATCGTTTGAACATCAGCAACAGGAAAAATCAAGCCACATTGAAACATCAGAGGCAACCAGACCAAAACTGTTGTCATGATATCTCTTTATGAGTGTGATCAGTAGTTGTGCAAAACCTCTGCAGCATCATGGTTGGCACAGTGTTGATTGCATTTTTTATTAATCCTATATTAATTGGTACAAAGGGATTCAAGGGCTTGATACAGAGTTTGGAAAAGTTACATTTTCAAACTATAGCTCCCTGAAATGTCCCAGCCATGGGACATTCTGGATGGTGTTGTTAAAAATATATATAGCATATCTACGCACAGGCTAAATGTATGGTATTTTCTTGCTGAATTTTATTTCATAACTTCTGTTTAACTCCTCAGATGTTTGATTTACAGTAAGCATTTTTTCAGCAGCTCAACACAACCATGTTTGCAACAGTGAACAGATCCATTTGAAAGATCCTTTCATGCTGCCGCTCACAACATTTGTATTAGTGAGCAGATGATTACAGAATTGAAGATTCCCTTGTAGGCCACCTAATCCATTTTTGTGCTTGGTGCAGCAAATCCAGAGCAAAAAACATTCACAACAGATGTTCATCTGATCTCTGAAGAGCTCCAGGGAGGAAGGACCCACCACTGCTTTTGACCATTGCTTGTTTTATCAAACTGCTCTTGCTGTCAGGATGTTTTCCATAATGCCCAACCTTCTTGGGATAAGAGCAGTTCTGCAGCAGGATCAGTTACCCAGTGCTTTCACTGGAGGTCTTCAATCAGAAACTGGACTTCTGAAAATGATCATTAAAAAGCTTGGGTAGGTACATGTCAACATTGACCTGGGTCCTGTTCAATGTGTAAAGGAGTTCCCCTTGGTCTGGATCCAAGCAGGTGCTCCAGGAGGATTCACACATTCCCTTTTGCCTTGACAATCTTTTCCAGCTCTGTACCATTTCTACCAGCCCTTCTCTTGCTTCTCTTACTTCAGCATTCCTTCATGGAGGAGGTCTAAATCCTCAGTAAACAGGAAAATCAAAAGAGAGAACACTGACTTACTACTGGAAGCAAGGTCTCAAAGGAAGTCCAAAAAACAGGTTGGTCCAGGTAATCTGAGTAACTGGAGGGTCCAGCATCCCCACCCATCATCTGACCCAAGACGCTCTACTTTGACTTTTTGTGGGTCTCCTATCACATCACCCATTTATCTCTTTCCCATACTGTGCCCCTGAGCTGCGCTTCTTCTTGCCCCAATGATCCATCTTCCAAGGGGGGCAGAGAAATTAAGTTAATGAAGTTCATTCTTTCAGACCTCTACAGTTACCTCTGGGTTTGGAAATATTTACGCATTTTATTATAACTTTTGGAATGCATATCTTATTTTATTGTCTGACACAAAATTAATCTGCTTTAGCTGAATTAAGCCTCTGATCCATACAAACATGGAACTCCATCTTAATCTGGTTTGTGTACGATGTGTGGATGTGATTTCACAAAGAACTACATACAGTAGAATCAATTCTGAAATGCCTCTGCATTTAATTGAAGGCATCTGGTATGTCAGGGTTCAGTGAAATTTTTATTTGGAGTATCTTAGAAGGAAGAGTTGCTGCATGGCTAGTTATCTTTATACTGCTCCATTTCTTCTTGTCCTCCCCACTCCGTTTTCTCCTTTTACTTTCATTTTACAGTCTAAAGGATGCTAAATAAATTTAAATGTACTCCAAGGCCCCTTTTTTCATATCTCTGGCTTGCCAACATCTCCAGCAACTGGGCATGAGTGGTTTTCACCTTGAGAAAAGGCACAGACCAAATATGACCAATGGATCTTGCAACAAGTTACTTTTCTGGATGATCTGGGTATAACAAAGTTACATTTAAAAAGTAACTTAAGATGTAACATCATTATTACTTTCATTTGTATAATGAGCAGGCATTTCTTGTTTCTTCTAAAGGTTACTTTGAAGGGCATTTAAGACAGTATTAGATGTATTTTCATAAGGATTTTTCATACCATTTTGGATTTATTGTGAAGCAAAGGAAAGAAACAACAACAAATAATAATAACAATGGGTAGCACAACAAGTTACTTTTGCAATGAGAAAGAGCAAGAGCAAACATTTGGGAAACACTGTAACAGATAATAGGAACAAATTCTTTTTTACATAGAACTTCTGAGTTTTGTCCAGGACTCTGGAGATGAACCAGAAAGTGGATAGATAGCTGTGTATGAGGCATTGGAAGCCTTTGTGTTCTTAGTAGGGGATTTTTAGTGAGTGGGGAGTGTTTCGGGATTTTTATGTGTGTGCATGTGGGTCTGGTCTCTGGGTGTCTGTGTGAATTCCGTCGTATGTGTATACTATGTATATACTTACAATGACAATAAATTTATTTGTATTTGTATTGTATTCATGTAAACGGTATTGGCTGTGTTGTCAGGAGCCCCACTCTAGTATTAACCAAAATCCTTTTGCCTAGTGTACTAAATCACACTAGAGTAGGCCCATGGAACCAGATTTAGTGAGCCAACTTCTCTTTAAAAGGGCTTACTCGAACAGGGGCTTACTGTGTCACAGCTGGACAAGATTGAAAGGGCTCCATTGGAGCCTGGGAGAATGAACAAGATGTCCACCATTCCAGAGCAAACTTAGCACATCCTTTGAACTCAGTGGTTTCAGCCCCCTGTTTCCAAACCTTACAGGAAATCAGATCCAAGAAGCCAAGGTCCATGATTTGAGACTCTAAGAGGTAAAGTCCAGAACATCTGGTGGGCCAAAGCTTGGGAACAGTTGCTGCTAAAGACCTGGCCATCTGTATACCAATAACATGCGTATTTACAGAAAAGGTAGCAATGTAGGAGCCAGGGCCAGCCCAAATCATTTTGCTGCCTGAGCCAAAACAGCAAATGATACCCTCCAATCACCAAAGTCAACATCCAAACTCAACATCCAAGGTATTTTTGGCACATTAGGCAAAATATTGCAGAAATATTTCTCCTCAACCTAGGCAATGACAGTGAAGTATATAAATAGCCTCAGATGTGTTGCCTGACGTGATTGCTTTATTCTGCTGTATGGCAGAACTGGCCTTGCTAGCAGCCCACCTCTCTGAGGGCTGTAAAGGAGAAGGAAAGCTGGCAAATTCACCAGAAAAAGCATCAGGATGATTTTTGCAACTTCTGACTGAGAGAAAGAGGCTACAGATGATCCGGTAGCATATTTTGGCTGTTAAAGGGTTCCGTTCACCCTGAAGCTTCCAAAAGCTTCCCTAGGGCAAAATGGAGTCCCAGGGAGTCTTAAAACCTTAAGGGGGGGGGGGGAGAAGCTTTCAATTTATTTAAATTAAGTATCCTGCCCACTGGATACTGATATCATCTGGTTTACATGTCATAAATTACACTAACTGGTTCCAGCCAACATACACCAATTTCCTCTGTTCCTAAATATGCCCAACCATTGTGCACATTTGCTTTGCAGAGAAAAACCATGAATATACAGTATATCACAGGAGTACACCCCCTCACATTTCATAAATATTTTAGTATATCTTTTCATGTGACAACACTGAAGAAATGACACTTGGCTACAATGTAAAGCAGTGAGTATACAGCTTGTATAACAGTGTAAATGTGCTGTCCCCTCAAAATAACGCAACACACAGCCATTAATGTCTAAACCGCTGGCAACAAAAGTGAGTACACCCCTAAGTGACAATGTCCAAATTGGGCCCAAGTAGCCGTTTTTCCTCCCTGGTGTCATGAGACCCGTTAGTGTCACAAGTCTCAGGTGTGGAGGGAGAGCAGATGTTATCGCTTTCACTCTCTCAGACTGGTCACTGGAAGTTCCACATGGCACCTCATGGTAATGAACTATCTGAGGATCTGAAAAAAATGAATTGTTGCTCTACATAAAGATGGCCTAGGCTATAAGAAGATTGCCAAAACCCTGAAACTGAGCTGCAGCACAGTGGCCAAGACCATACAGCGGTTTAACAGGACAGGTTCCACTCAGAACAGGCCTCGCCATGGTCGACCAAAGAAGTAGAATGCCTGTGCTCAGCGTCATATCCAGAGGTTGGCTTTGGGAAATAGACGTATGAGTGCTGCCAGCATTGCTGCAGAGGTTGAAGGGGTGGGGTGGGAGTCAGCTTGTCAGTGCTCAGACCATACACTGCACACTGCATCAAATTGGTCTCCAGGGCTGTCATACCAGAAGGAAACCTCTTCTAAAGATGATGCACAAGAAAGCCTGCATGCAGTTTGCTGCAGACAAGCAGACTAAGGACATGGATTTCTGGAACCATGTCCTGTGGTCCGATGAGACCAAGATAAACTTATTTGGTTCAGATGGTGTCAAGCGTGTGTGGCGGCAACCAGGTGAGGAGTACAAAGACAAGTGTGTCGTGCCTACAGTCAAGCATGGTGGTGTGAGTGTCATGGTCTGGGGCTGCATGAGTGCTGCTGGCACTGGGGAGCTACAGTTCATTGAGGGAACCATGAATGCCAACATGTACTGTGACATACTAAAGCAGAGCATGATCCCCTCCCTTCAGAGACTGGGCCACAGGGCAGTATTCCAACATGATAATGACCCCAAACACAACTCCAAAACGACCACTGCCTTGTTAAAGAAGCTGAGGGTAAAGGTGATGGACTGGCCAAGCATGTCTCCAGACCTAAACCCTATTGAGCATCTGTGGGGCATCCTGAAATGGAAGGTGGAGGTGCGCAAATGTTAATCCACCAGCTCTGTGATGTCATCATGGAGGAGTGGAATAGGACTCCAGTGGCAACCTGTGAAGCTCTGGTGAACTCTATGCCCAAGATGGTTAAGGCAGTGCTGGAAAATAATGGTGGCCACACAAAATATTGACAGTTTGTGCCCAATTTGGACATGGTCACTTAGGGGTGTACTCACTTTTGTTGCCAGCAGTTTAGACATTAATGGCTGTGTGTTGAGTTATTTTGAGGGGACGGAACATTTACACTGTTATACAAGCTGTATACTCACTGCTTTACATTGTAGCCAAGTGTCATTTCTTCAGTGTTGTCACATGAAAAGATATACTAAAATATTTATGAAATCTGAGGGGATGTACTCACTGCTGTGATATACTGTATCTCTTAAGTTTTCTTATCTCTCAGGCATTTTCATTTACTGTTGTAATGCTTGGTGGGGATACTTGCCAATTAATTAATATAGATTGACACTAGACAACACAGAAGATGCAACAGCAACTTTATGCTAGCTATTGAGGGCAACAGGTACCATAAGTCTAATATCTTGAAGACAACCATCCAATACAGATGCCATGTGGAAAACTTCAGGCGCCCAAGGGATCATATTTTTTTTGACATGTAAGCTCTTTTTATAGCTCATCTATGCCATGACAATAGAAGCAAAAGTCGAAAGATGGATGCACAAATTTCACAACGAAGGTTGGACTGGTGAGCTCATTCCTGACCCTTGATTTTGCTGGATCAATACAATACAAGACGGATGTTAGACCAAATACAGGGACCCATCTAGTAGTGCTCGATGTATGTTACTGCTTGTGACAGCTCTGTATTTGTCACATGACTCATTTGACTAACGAGAAGAACCAAAAATGATCAAAGGCATTGTAACTCAAGATAATACTATGTTTGCTACTGCTTAACACTTTTTTGAAATGGGATTGAAGAAAATGGCCAGGGCATTGTAAATATGGACTATTTTAAAGAGTGCATTTTTAGAATACCAGATTGCTCAAGATGTATTCAGAGTTGTCTACCCCTCCTGTATTTTTCCCCTCTCCGTTTTTTCCCTCTCTCTTGCAAGCTTCGGAAATGTTGAAGTATTTGCATTATCAGAAAATTGCTTACTTACTGAAACCAGCTATTTCTAAAGTGTTTTATTTAATGCGGATAATGAATAAGACCAAGTAGATGACAGACATTAAGTAATTTTAACCAATACCATTCAGAAGTTTATAATATGAAATATTGGAAAATTACATGTAGACTAATCTAAGTAATGAGATGTTAAAATTCTTTGGAACCTGCAAACTCTCCTATTCATTCTCTTCTTCTTTTTCTTTCAACCTCACCATGGGAAGCTCCGTCGCTGACATCTTTATATATGATGTTCTCATTTCAAAATGCCACTGAACCTTCAAATGAATACTTGCCTATGATCTTTGAATACAAAAATGCTTAAACCAAGGTTTTTATATTTTAGTGCACTCAGCCATCCAAAAGGCAGTGAAGGAATTTTTGGGATTTAGCTCAGGTCTTCTTTCAAGAGGAAACGAAAAGAAGTTTCTTAAAGTAAATACAGTTGTTTAGCCATACACAACGTTAAAAGTGCTATTTCTTTCCAGAGGAAATTCACAAAAGCATACAGGTTGCTGAGGCCACACAAATATCAACCTGTTACTGAGGGAGGGGGGAAATTAAAATGTTGCCTTGCCAATGTCGGTTTCATTTAGAGCTCAAAAGACCTGATCATTTCCAGTATAATATTTTAAACTTCACAATTAGAATTGGTCCCTGGTTTGAGAGAGACCTCGGCAGCCCCTGCCCCTAGATAGCTGGAAGAGGAAAAAATGAATCTCGCAGTTTCTTCTGCCAGCAGCTCAATTTCCTTCTATTAAAGTGAAGCAAATATGTGCAAATTTTGAAAAGAAATTACAACAAATTCACACCCATCTTCTCTACCATCCAAACTGAATACGTCTTGCTATTCCCACTTACCCTCCATGTGCCTGCCTGGCAGGTATCTTTTCTCACACATTCAAATGTTTAGCGTCTGACATTCTTTCTACCAAATTTACAAAGAAATGCAACAAATGAATTGAAAAGAAAAGAAAAGAAACACATTGGTATGGTTTATATGCAGTGTCAAAAATCAAGGTTGGGTAGTGTCTTTATTTGATCACTGGTCCAAAATGTTGCTGTTGTCGCAGTTTCACACACACACAAACACACACACTTGTATTTCCAAGGTGCAGGAGTGTCAATTTCTCCAGGCTCTGATGGCTTTTGCTTTCAAAGCACAAGAAAAGTTCCCAGGCTGCCAAAAGATGTCTCCTGTCATGAGCTTCCACTGATTAAAAAAAACCCCTCAGACCATCCTGCACCATTAAATGCACAAAAGTATAATTAGCCAGCCACTGTAACAGTATATTATGAGCTATATAACTTTAAGAAGGATTAGGGAGCGAAATGTAGTGAAGCAGAACTGTGAACCTGCCGTGTTTTCCTGGGAAGTGCTGTTCAGCAAGGAGGAGGTTGAAGAATCTTCCCTAGAGTGAGCAAAAGGTATGGTTTCCTCCCAAAGGTATTGTCTCAGTTGCTAGGCAAAGAGTCAAGTACCTGCAGGTGAGGATTCAGATGGGCTTAAGGAGGGAACCCAGCAGTGAGGGAATCTGCTGGGATCAATTAAAATGACCCAAGTTGAGGAGAAGGTGGAACAAACTTTCAAGTCCTTTTGTCAGAATGGCCTCCTATTGTTGACTCTGAGTTTTCCAACATAGCACTGTTTCCCACAATAAGAAGTTTTGCTATCAAGCTAGGAAACTTACTTGATCTTTACACAATGCATTGCATGCTACTGAGATTTAAGTCTCAGTTTCAAACGGCTCTCCCTCTTTAGTTGATTCATTGGGGGGGGGGGGGGGAGAATGAAGAAAGTAAAGCCAGCAACATACATTTACAATATATGTTGTCTTCTGCCACAGAAAGCTTTATTAGGAAAGTGGTCTCTAACAAACAAGGCAAGTTAATCATTCCTTGCAAATTTCAAAAATCAAGGTTAGAAAACCCTAAGGTCCTTGAAACTGCAACATTTAGGTTAATCGTTCATTTAAGAATATATCTTTTATTACTTCCATCTCATGGAAGTTGTCACAACGCTCAGTCAGGACTCAAATGGCCCAACCAAAGACATTGGATAGTAGAACTCCAGTATCCACTCATCAATATCCACTGATTCACTTATCCATGGTCACCTGCAGTCAATGAAACCAGATCACCAGAAGCTGTTTAAAGTCTGCAGATCCATTCCTTGAATCCAGGCCAGATTTTCAGAATGCCTGGAGCAAATTCACAGAAACTACAGGAGAATTCTTGCTAGCTTGGTAGAAGGGAGGGGGGAGTTTCTTGAAGGAAAAAAGTTCCTCTTTCCACACAAGTAAGAAATTAATAAATTAAAGTTTAAAAGCAAAGTGTTGAAAGCGTAGTGTTAAAAGCAAAGTGTTTGCTCTGTGAAACTGGATAACCCTAAGTAGTTTAAGCTCCAGCAGATCCATTCTTCGGATCCAGGCCAGACCTTGAAAATGCCTGGAGCAAAGTTTCACAGATACTGTAATTGCTAACTTGGTAGAAGTGGGAAGGTTTCTGATGGAAAAAAGTTTCCTCTTTCCATGCAAGTAAGAAATTAATGAATTAGTGAGTAGTTATGGCAGGGGAATATGGTGGGGTGGGAAAAAAGATAAATGTTCAGAGGGTTGTTAGGGGTAAAATATTGTATGTTTGAGTAATGTTGAGTTTAATTTTTAGTGTATTTTTGTTAGTTTGTTGGGGGGAGTGGTTGCATACGGGGCCTGTTAAGAGGAGAGATCTTGAACTCAAATGGGTAAGAGAATAAGACTAGCTACTTTAAACATGAAAGGCCTGGGATCAATAGTGAAAAGAAGAAGAATAGAAGCATTATTGAAGAAAAATAAGGTGGACATTACCTTTTTGCAAGAGACTCATCAGTCAGAAGATGGAGTGACCGAACTTAAGATGAATAATATAGACATTTATGAAAAAAACTTTGGAATGTCTAAATCTAGAGGTGTAGCAATCATAATTTTTAAAAATTGTGAATTTATAGTGAAACAGGTAGTAAAAGATTGTAATGGTAGATTTATAATAATACAGGGTAAAATGGGTTTGGAAGAATATACTTTGGTTAATGTGTATGCACCTAATAATAAACAAGGAGATTTTTACGACATGGTTATTAAAGAAATGGAGAAGGTAAAGAAGGGTTATGTCATTATGGCAGGGGATTTTAATATGGTTATGGAAAAGATAAAGGATAAAACTTTTTATGACCGGAATGATGTTCTTCAAAGAAACACAATATTGAGCAAGAAGGTAAAAAATAACCACTTGAAGGATATTTGGAGGGTAATGAAAGGTGATGAAAGAAGATATACTTATTTTTCAGCAGTATATAATAGTTACTCCAGAATAAATTTTATATTCACATCTCAAGATTTAATTCCTAAGATAGTTAATACTGAGATCAATTCCATAAAAATAACAGATCATGCTTTGATGTCAATGGAGATTGAGATTTAAAAAGATTATAAAGACTCTAAAAGATGGAGAATGGATATTAACATTTTCCAGTACCCAGAGGTAATAGAAAAGATAAAGAAAGAATGGTTAGAATTTTGGACAATAAATGAAGCAGGAGGTACGAAATTAGGCCTGTTGCGGGACACGGTGAAAGCAATTTGAAGAGGAATAACAATAAGGGAATCCTGTAAACTGAAAAAAATTAAGGAGAAAAACGTGAAAAAACTGGAAGAAGACTTGAGAAATTTGGAAAGCAAGGTTTTTTTTAGAAAGAGATCGAAGGATATTGGCAGAAATTCAGGCAAAGAGAAAGGAACTAGAAAACTTGGAGATAGAGAAAGTCGAGAGAGATTTGATGTATATAAAGAGAAATTTTTTTGAATTTAGCAATAAAAATTCAAAATTATTAGCTAGAATGTGCAAAAATAGAAGATTAAAAAACACGATTGGAGTAATTAAAGATAGAACAGGTAAGATGTGTAATATAATGAAAGATAAATTGAAGATTTTTCAAGAATTTTATCAGAAATTATATAAAGTTAATAATGTACTGAAAGAGAATATAGAAAACTATATAAATGAGAATTTAAAAACTAAATTATTGGAAAGTGATAAAAGAATATTAGAAGAAGAGATTAAAGAAGAAGAAATTGCTGAAGTTATTAATAAACTGAGAAATGGTAAAACACCAAGCCCTGATGGATTGGGTCCAGAATATTATAAACATTTTAGTTCCATTTTGATACCTAAGCTAAAAATGTTTTATAATAAAATATTGGAAGGAGAGACAATGCCATCTTCTTGGAAACATTCATTAACGATTCTTATCCCAAAACCCAACAAGGATCTAACAGATCCAGGATCTTATAGGCCTATATCTCTAATAAATCAAGATGCTAAGATTTTTACTGCTATACTAGCAAATAGATTAAATAGATTTATAGCAAATTATATTAAAGAGGATCAATGTGGTTTTATAAAGGGAAGACAAATGGATTATTTAACTAGGCGAGTTTTGAATATTATATATGAGGTAGAAAAGGGAAAAACAAAGGCAACTGTTTTATCACTAGACATATTTAAAGCCTCTGATTGTGTGGAATGGCCAACATTAAAGCTGCTTATAAAGGGTTGGGGATTTGGCAGAAGATTTATAGGAGTTATAGATCAATTATATTCAGATAATACTTCAGAAGTAATAGTTAACGATGGTTTAACAGAGCGGATTTTTCTAGGCCCGAGGTACAAGACAAGGCTGTCCACTTTCACCAATATTGTTTTGTATGGTTATAGAACTGTTAGCTAATGCAATAAGAAATGATGAATTAATTAAAGGATTAGGTAAAAATGATACAGTTAAGATTAATTTATTTGCTGATGACTCATTACCATTAAAAACCCATTAGAAAGTATGGATAATATTAAAAATCATTTAGAAAAATTTGGGGAAATAACAAGACTAACTATTAACTGGCAAAAAAACACAAATAATGATGTTTAATTATAATAAATATGAACAAGAAATGTTTGTAAATAAATATGGTTTTAAAATGTGTAATCATATTAAATATTTAGGTATAAATATAGTTAAAGTGACTCAAAAATTAAAGGAGCAAAATTTTAATAAATTAAAAAGTGATATTAAAGATAAATTGCAGGAGTATTCTAAATTGAAACTATCGTGGTTTGGGAGAATCACCATGATCAAAATGAAAATATTACCAAAAATTACTTTTTTATTCAGGATGCTCCCAATACAATTATAAGAAGAAGATTTTAAGTATTGGCAGGGATTAATTAATGGATTTTGTAATCAAGGTAAAAAATCAAGAATAAATACAAGATATTGGTATAAGGCTCAAAAAAATGGAGGTTTAGGTATTCCTAATATAAAAAATGATTATATAGCGAATCAGTTAAGATTTATTGGAGATATTATATGCAACAAAGGAAGGTTAATTTGGTGGGATATGGAATCCTCGGAAATTAATGGGAATGTTGAAAAATATTTGTTTAATGTAGTAAAAAGAAATACAATAAATCAAGTGAACAACCCTTTTTTAAGAAACATGTTAAATATCTGGAACAGAAATAAAAAGAAGTTATGTCCCTTTACTTCACCACTAAAATTAGTGACCGAAATAGAAAATTTCCCAGCAAACTTGAAGAGTTTAGCTGATTTGTTTAAGGACAAAAAGTTGCCAGATTGAAGGATTGGATGATTAAAATGAGATCGAAGGATCAGATTATAGTTAAACTTCAAACTAATAAACTATCATCGTATAATTATATCCAAGTAGATAGTTGGACAAATGAATGGTTGAAAACTAATGGCAAATGTAGAGAATGTACTAAGTACGAACAATTTCTATCATCACATGAAGACATGCAGAAAGATGCTTTGAGGAAGGGAGTAGTAAGTAGAATTTATAATCTAATTTTAGAATAAGAGGAAAAAGAGACAGGAACAGAAGGTTTGGGAAAATGATTTAAAGACAGAAATTAAAACAGAGGATTGGACAAAAATTTGGAAGATGGGAGTTTTAAGATTAATGTCGGTAAGAATAAAGGAAAAAAATTAATTAGTTTAAGGTGGTATAAGGTGGTATATGACTCCAGTGAAATTGAATATAATAAATTCAGACTATTCTAAGGCCTGTTGGAAATGTGATGAAGAAATTGGCACGTATTATCATATGTGGTGGGAGTGTAAATGGATTCAGAAATTTTGGGAACTGATTTTTAAGGAAATATGTGATATATTTGGAAAAGATATCGAATTCAATTCTAAAATTGCTTTGTTGTCAATTTTTGATAAGATAGAACTTGATTATTGCTCAAAGGAATTGATTTCCAATTTTATGACAAGTGCTAGAATATTAATAGCTAGATTCTGGAAAGATAAAAATGATATTAAATTAGAAGATTGGTATAATGAAGTATGGGACATTGCATTAAATGATAAATTGACTACTGAACTTAAGAAGAAAAGAGGGGAAATAAGTTCAAATATTTTTTATGCTATTTGGGGTAGATTTGTTGAATTTGTATTAGTGAAAGGAAAGGGGAAATCCTCTAAACAACAATCAATACAATTTTGGAAAGGAGGTTCGTATTAAAAGTATTGTTCCAAAGGGTCCCGTGGGTATGGGGGAGCACTGTGGTTTAGATTGTATTAGTAAGTATTTTGTATTTTTGTATTTGTTTTTGTTTTGGAAATTTAATAAATAAATAAATAAAAGAAATTAATGAATTAAAGTTTAAAAGCATATTTACTAGACGTTCGCTGGGTGTTTGCTACGATCCATGCTTTTTAAGCATCCGCAGGGGGCTTGAAACCAATCTCCCGTGGATACGGGTGTTCTACTATATTAAGAAACATGCTGCCACAATGAAATATATCCTATTGAACTAATCCTAGCTTAGCCCTGTACCACAGAAGCAATCAGCACCTGGAGAAAAAAAAGAGGAAAAAGGTACTGGCCAGTATCTTTAGAGCCTCCATTCAGTGGAAAGTCCCAGTAGCATAATAATGTGGGACAATATCACTCATGGATGGAAAAACCTTGCAGGAGTGGGAGGTGGTGGCAGCAGTGCCCATTCAACCATAATTCCATGGTGATGATGGTGGTGGTGGAATCATCAACTTCACTGCTATCAGAGGCCATCTGCTCCCCAGCTGCCAGTTCCCAGGAGGCCATTTCACTGGTTGTGAAAAGCAGCGAACACAGCTCTACCCAGCCAAAAATTATGTGGTATCCCTTCTTGGCTTAAGGGAACTGTGCAAAGCAGAGCTTCCACATCTCAACAACCTTTCCTGGCAACTTGTCACCTGAGTCCACTGCCTCACTCTGCCAAACTGTGGTGCCAACCCTGAAAACAGCCCTGCTTCCCTCATGTCCCACATTATCTTCATGGCATGTTATACATCAACATTCGTTCTGCATTTCTGGTCTCCTTTGCAATTCCATGTTATAAGATCCCCCCCCCCAAAAAAAAAGCATTTCTGACTGCTGCTACAGGGCAATCTAAGGAAAGTACCATTCCCAGCACCATCAGTAGCCATTGAGGGGGGTAGACAGAAGCAAAGAACTTTCCAGTCAGCCCCATCCTAGCCTGCAACTGGTGACTTGCTATGAGTGAGGGCTCCTACGATCAGTGAAGTCAGCAAATTGGTCCAAAGGTGTGCCTCAATGCAATGGTATGGGTTATTTGCCATATGATTATTTGTAACTAAAATAGGAGTCTGCAAAATACTTACAAATGCTTAGAAGGTGGTGTGGTTCATCCCCTAAGGAATCTCATCTGGTGTGTTAAATTTTCTGAATCCAAGGGAATGTCTATTGTGGTTGCCCAATGTGTTTGTGGAAGTTTACTGAAATACACAAAGCATAAATATAAGTAATTCCTCATTCTGGAGGATTTTATTTGTCTTCCTAAATATGTTAATCAGCATCTGATAACCTGAAATAACTGCTTCTCCTTCTCTCTCCCCAGACTCCTCCTTTGGTTTATATCCTTCGACCAATTTCTCCCACCACACAATAACCAGTTCACTCACCTTGTTTTACCTTAAAACAACTCTGTATGTGAAATCTCATGAATGGAAGAGGTTTGGTGGATTTCATTTTATGAAGACCTCAAACAAAGGCATGAGTGCCAAGCTATGTGTAGGTGTTTACTCAGGGGCTTTGGCCTAATTTTATATTTGTCTATTACAGCGTCTGCTTTCTAAAGCCAAAGTTATACACATCAACCCTTAAAAAGAGAGAGACTCGTCATTGCCTATTCAAATTGCAGGAAGTAGTCCTTTCCAACAATAATTGAACAATTTCTACACACACTTTGAAATCTTTATTGGGCTCATTCTCTAGAAAAGTTGCAGCATAAAAGGACTGCATTGTTAATTGTTACTATTACACTTAAAGTTTAAGTGCCACTCCTGGGACAAATTTACTAGAAAACAGAGTTCTGACTCATTTTAAAGGCTTTTTTTATTATTGTTTATTACTACAATACCTTGACTGAGTTAATAGATTTTTTTTTTGAATGTGTGGAACCCAATAATCATAATGGTTATGTTTTTTTTTTCTACTGCTAATTCTTTAATGAAAAAGATGAACTGTCTGGAAGACGGGTTCATTTCTTCCTCCATCTCTGCAGTAGACCTTTGTACTTCATGGTTCTACACACCATTTCTTGTATATTTATAAAAAAGTAAGATAAGGTGTGAATCGAGAGAAAGAGGAAGCGAAGAAAGTTCTGGGAATGAATGGTGAATGTGGTGTTCTTCCATTTATTGCTAAATTGTCTGTGTTGAGTCAACTTGGCCAGCACCTCATTATTTGTCTGTCTGTGTCTATGGAAATTATGTCATTATTGTCTGTTTACATGGAAAAACAGTGGGATGAAAACAAATGCTGTATTCTTGTGGTGGTTTCCTCTCGTTCCAGGGCTACAATTCTATTACGGGTGAGCCAACTACACAGTAACACACGGACCAGCAAGCTAGCGCTTAACGAATGCATATGAAGATCCCATAAATAATTCAGATCACTCAAGAGGTGGTGACTTGAACAAGTCCCTTTTGGTTAAACTTATTTAAAAGATAAGGTGAAGTTAAGTGAGTGATGGCACAGTTACAGAGGCCACCGTCCAGAGGGAATATGGACCATCTTACGTTACACTGCTGGAGTGACTTGTGCAGAATTATGTCAACTTACAGATCTTCGAACCTTAAGGGAGAAGAAAACGTCTGATCTCTTAAAGAAGTGATACAGGACGAGTATTTTACAAAAGGGCAGCTAAGCTTTACCCAATAAAGCTCTTTTCCATTAAAACAAAACTGCCCATTAGCAAAGTACTTAAAGAAAGGAGGAGAGAGAGAGAGAGAGAGAGGGAGGGAGAGGGAGGGAGAAAGGAAGAGAGAGAGGGAAGCAGGCTATTAAGATATTATTAAAGGACTGGAAACATTATATTAGTGACAGAGAGAACTGAAAAACACTTGGAAGCACCAGGAAAGAAACACTTTTCTTTTGTTCTTGCATACATATGCATTTCTTTTCCTGTGTGGCTGAGAAAGGTCTGCTGAAATCCATCTCCTTCATGTACAGGGATGTAAAGAAATTTGCTTGCAGTGAAATTTCAACCGGTGGGGGGGGAAAAATCACCAGCTTCTATTTGCGCGTATTATTATATGTATAATAATTAGCCTCCTTTTTCCTACTTCTTAACGTTAACTCAAATCTCATTTGTTTTCAGTTCAGCACACAATTACATTTGTAATGCTGCCCATAACCCTGTGATTTCTGGTTTTAATGAAAAATTGCAAAGGCCCTAATACAGTGAGGAAGGAAAGAATGGATTTCCTTTCTATTGTACGTAGAACAATATACACACACCAATGTACACGCATTTTGACGAATCCCACACTAGCTGTTGAGTGTAGCACTGAAGGAAAACTGTGGTGTCTACATGTGCTTTACGGAGGTAGCAAAAAATCGCATCACCCTCTTGCAATAAAATTTACAAAGCAAAATATGTCTTTTTTGGCCATTTTCTGAACATCTTTGATTTCAGAGTGGCCTTAATGCTTCAAAATATTCCATCTCACTGGCTGTACCATGCAATGCCACACCGAACAGTGACAAATAGATACTAAAAATCTAAGCCGTAATCCTTGCAGCACTGAACTTTGAAATTTAGCACTCATTTTATGTTTAATTAATTCCAAAAGGGGGGGAGGGGAGGGGGCAGAGGGAGGGAGGGAGAACTTTTAAGGCTTAGCTTTGAACAGGCTGTTTGTTAAAGAGAGAGAGAGAGAGAGAGAGACCGCATTTATGTTTTCACTGTTGTTTTTTCAAATGTGATGTGACAAAGTGAAAAAGCTTCATGAAAGTGCAGTTCTTTGTGTGATGGAAGTGGGATGCACCTACCAGTCTCACATCATCAAAGAAACAGACATGTATCTATAATTTATGCTTTGCTTAAAGCTTCCGCTGATCTGATGTGGCTTTTTCAGACAACACAGGCAGCCCCGGCAAAGCTTGTCAATCATACAGGCTTGCTCAAATTGTAGACCATTAGTAAGAGAGACAGCAAAGTTTCTTTAATGACGCTTTTATATGTGGTGTGTTGGCAGTGAAACAGAGAAGAATTGACTTGATCAATGCATTAGTCTAATCATGGGGTTCCTGCTCTTAATTTCTTTTGTCGGTAATTTCCATACTCAAACAGCATTCAGGATACTTGTAAAGACACACTTAGAGCACTCCCTGATGTATGCAGTCACCTATAAAGCATGGCTTGGATAGCGCACTGTAGGAAACATGGAATAAAGATGGGGGGGGCAGTCAGATCTCACTTTGAACTCCCTTTCCTGGTGAGAGAATTATAGTACCTTTGTCAAAAAATGGAGCATTGCCATTTCTTTACTATTCACCTTCTTTTTCTCTCATTCTCTCATTCTCTCTCTCTCTCTCTCTCACACACACACACACACACACACACACACACACCTGGGGAGGAAAAGACAAGCAAACAAGGTGGTGCTCAGCTCTGTTCCTGATGGAACTGGAAGCTGAAATGTTGAAATAATGGTAAGCCTCTGTTTTCTCAGCCACTTTTTAAAACACCTAACACACACAGCTCTTTCTTATTTCTGCTAAATTTCTGTATTCCTGTTTGCTCTAGAAAAGGGGAAACCTCCTTCAATTTTGATTGCTCTGACATTTGAATTTTCTAAAACTTAAAAATCTATCAATCTCAAATGCGATTTTGGTGGGGTTTGGTTTTATTGGGTTTTTTTTTTTTGCAAAATTTGGTAAATTCTTCAAAACCAAATTGAGACAAATTTCTCCCCCCATC
This sequence comes from Intellagama lesueurii, assembly GCA_037013535.1. Taxonomy (NCBI): domain Eukaryota; kingdom Metazoa; phylum Chordata; class Lepidosauria; order Squamata; family Agamidae; genus Intellagama; species Intellagama lesueurii. Next base: position 12,750,765 of record JBAJHW010000008.1, read on the forward strand.
AGTATCAACCAAATGCAATAGGTATAACTATCCCCAGCGCAGATAGGATATTCTTGTGCCTGGCATCCCTGTTACTGTTAAGGGTGAGGAGCCCTTCATGAGAGAGAGGAGGGAAGAGAGTGGGAGAGGGAAGGAGCAACCCTAAATTAGCCCTAATATGGATGTTTGGAATTGAAAAGGGCTGGACGCGACTCAAAAGTTCCAATTTCATTTCTTCCATGTTTTATCATCTCATCTCAAATTCTTTCAGTGTTGAATATGAAGAAATTTATGAATGTTTGGAAAGCAAGCAGAAACAATGTTTTCTTTCATCTTTTATCTGCTCCTTGTTCACCTCTTTTTCCTCAGCATATTCGGTGTAACCTTCTACACCTGGTCCTGAAGCGCTTAGCTCCTTTCTGGGCCTCTGTATCTGTCTTCGCTTCCTTCTCTTTCTCCTCACACACTCCAGTAGCTTCAGTAGCTTCTTTTTCTATGTTTTTTCTGTGGAAAATTATCCTTTTCCCCTTGTTCCTTCCCATTTTTGAGCGATTATTCACAACCTGTCTTCTCCCACAGTAAGGGATTTTTCACAGTGAAAACCTTTATTTTTTTGGTTCGTTTCTGGTTCTTTCAGAGGGTGCCTCTCTTGTTTTCGTGTTTTTTCTGTACCAGTTCTTTCTCTTAACATGAAAAGGACCACCTCTATCTGTCCTTTCAAATCATCTTTTTCTCCATCCCTATTTTCTGGTGCTACTACAAAAAAGCCTTAAGAACTCATTAAAAACTACTCCAAAAGAAGCAGAGGCATGACAGCAACAAATGAATCTACTCCAAAAGCAGGCAACAAGTACAACCAGCAGCAACAATAATTGTTGCCCCAAACCACCAAAACATATACCTTTAATAGAATAAATACCCAATAAATAAGTCAAATAATGCTTTTTAAAAAAATCAATAAAACAGGAAAAGCGAACCACTACAAACAGGAAAAAACTGCAAAATACACACAACCTTTTGTTTGAGAAACCAAGAAAAGTAAGCAAGTAAATAAAGGCAAAAAATACACTTAAAGCCCCCCTCAACCAAAATAAATAGAATATAGATAGATTTCTCCCCCATCTATCAGCTGATGCTCTCCTTCTCTTCTCTTTTTTGAGTCCAGTGCAGTAGGAAGGAAGGCAAGCAGCAAAAATAATCAAAGAAAGGAAAGGTCCAAACAGGAGAAAAATTCAGAGGAAAAAACAATGTTTGAAGGTCCTAAGGAGGCACTTTGGCTCAAGCAGGCTACCTGGCAGCAAGAGCAATCATCCCAAAAGAGGAAAGACTCCAAGATGGAGATACAGGTAGGGAGGCAAGCAGCACAAGATGGAGAAATCTAAGAAATTGCTCACTCACAAAGAATGAGTGAAAAAAAAGTAAGAGTACTCACCCAACCAATCCAAGCCCTTTTACAGCTTCAAAATCCCCACTTCCCCTCTCTTAGATGTTCTCATTGGCTGCAGACAGCAGCCCTCACTACACTGTTGGATGAAAAATTTCTTGGGTTATTTGACAAACGGGTAAAAGAAAGATTAAATAAAAGATGGGAACACACACACACACACACACACACACACAAACCCATGGAATGTTAGTGTATCTCTCTTGTTAGCACAGAGCATTTGTACTTAAGAGGTTCTCTTTCAGGGATCAATGAAAGAACATGAAAGCAAAAAGAGAACTCTTTTCTGTTTTTCCCCTTTTGTAAAACATTAAATGTCCCATCTCTACCCACAATCCCTTGTTTCCCTTTCCTTTTATCACTTCTTACAACATCCTCCCCCCCCCTCTCTGTATTAGCACTGAAACTTCCAAACAGGCAGAATTTCCATTTCATCCACACACAACAAATAACTTTTGGGCACTATTTAAATAAATAAATAAAATTGTTGGCACTGGATACAATCAGTTTGGCTGTATGTTGTTTAGTCCACATCCAATTAGGGGCATGAAAAGTTTCACTTTTTCCTTCAGATTTTTTTACACTTGAATGCTTTCTCATATTAAATGTGTGATTTGTGAATTTTGGCAAGTTCTTCAAAAAAGAACAGAAATGAATATCTCCTCCATCCTCAGTGTTCCAATTCAATAAGTAGAGCAATTCAATGTCTCTACTTGCCACATTTATATTAAAGACCAGGAGCTTCTTGAAAAACAAAAGGTAGCAATCGTAATTCTGGAAAAGCTGATTGTGTCAATAAACAGAGATTCAGATCTAGACATTTAAAGAGTTATGCACTCAAAGCTGTAGGGATAGACTGACATATCTGTTAGGTTTAATTTTACCCACATTCTTTTTTTTTTAACTCCCACACTCAAGTTTAAAAATTGTAAGTTCTTTCGATTCCAAACATAAAACAATTTACAAATTTGGGGAAATGCATATAAAAAATGAACTGGACTGAAGTTCTTTCCTATTCCTACATCCTGGAAGGAAATAAATCTTCATTAATTGATTAGGGCTTACTTTTGAGTACATGTGCATAGTACTGCATTGTTATTTAATTAGCCAATAACAACTGTATGCATTTACATGCATATACAAAATTAGTTCTGCCCAAAAAATAATAATTCCTATGTTTTTAGCTGACACAAGTGCATATCTTACTTAATGTGACAGGGGAAAAATGCTCTTTCTGAAATGCTGCCCATCAACTGTATTTTGGACTGGGTTCAAGCTTTGTTGTTAGAGTAGACCTACTGAAATCTAAGGGACCGGAGTCAAACATGTTTAATTCACCCTATGCATTTTCATATGTCAATGATAATGTCCAGATCAGACCAACACACATACTCTCTGGCCATTAAAATGTGTTGCCTGATGGATTTGGGGCAAATGTTCAATGGATCAAAGTGATTTTGATTGATTCGTCCATGGAACAATGCTAGATACTTTTCACTTCCAACTCAATGAAGTTATGTCAGAGTAAGTGCCACTGAATTCAAGGAGATATACTCCATGTAAATCTGTACAAGGTTGTGGCTGATTGTTATAATCCAGCATTTCCAAATGTCTTCTTAAAATCCTAAATATAATTTTTTCTTCTAAATTCACCCACTCACCCCAACCCACCCCAGAATAACAAAACCCAGACAAGGTAGAAAGATGTGCCCACCTTTCTATAAATAAAATATTGTTTGTTAGGGAAACAGGTAAGTATGTTGAGTTATTTCCATCTGAAAATGGGAAAACCAGGGGAAAAAAGAAGACTCTTGTAAAGTGTCGTGTAACCTTATATTTAGCCCTGTATTCAGTCTACAAACTATAATAAAATTTTCACCGGAAATGATTAATATAATGTTAAAAAGTAACATGTTCTTCTGTGAATGACAAACGCTAATGAAAGTTATAATTCTGATATTTTTAATACTGCAGAATAAAGTGCTTTAGCAGAACACATCCACAGATAGTGTTCCTTCTTTTACAAGCACCCAGTCCCTCTGCCTGATAAAATGCAGATTTTTCTTCTAAAAAATTAATGCCAGCGTTCCACATTTATTCCTAATTGTGAATTGATGTTTACAAAATAAATAAACATATGAAAAGCCTCCTAAGCATTATGTTTTTATTAATCTAA